>JAODKL010000038.1:15393822-15421500 GCA_026780765.1 Petrocephalus schoutedeni | reverse complement strand
AAGGGTGGCTATTTTGAAGAAACTAGAATATAAAACATGTTTTCAGTTATTTCACCTTTTTTTGTTAAGTACATAACCCCACATGTGTTCATTCATAGTTTTGATGCCTTCAGTGAGAATCTACCAATGGTCATGAAAATAAAGACAACACATTGAATGAGAAGGTGTATCCAAACTTTTGGCCTGTACTGTACATTAATAACAAATGTTATACAATCATAATGTTTGTTGTTATCGTATAATGTTTATGTATGCATATTAAAGCTGGAAAGGTATTTTAGGATGTTAAGGTATACTTGCATGCTGCTTATGAAAGCATTGTGAAAATACACTGAGTAATTTTACCATTACAAAGGTGCACGTGATGGAAAGTGTTACCAAATATTAAAATGAAAACATTAACGGACTACGGATTGGCTGCTCAGTTGCTAATTGACATTTGTAATTCAAAGATAATATAAGCTAAGGGAAACTTGCTGCTATGATCAGGTTTAAACCTGGTAAAGGCTTCATATTGTCTTCCGCAGGGGGTGTTGCATGTGCACCGTTGTATTCAGTTGAAAAACAGTGTTTTTAAATGGAGCAGTTGTGGAATGTAACACAGGTGATGGAACATGACTGTGAAATAAACAAGATGTGATGTGCTGTTGTTGCGATTGGTTGCCTACACTGTCATAATGAATGGCACTCGACTGTTTTGTGTGGTCATTGTGCTCAGAGGTCAGACCTGGCTGTTTAGAGGACTTGTCAACCTTCCAGGGCAGCATGCAGAGTGGTGTGATGCTTGACCTTTGGAATATACCAGCTTAAACTGTAAGTGAGCTGTATTTCTGCCAGGCAGCCGGTATGAGTTGTAGCAGAAATTTCAGTAGGGATACGTCTTCGTTCTATTGGGCCTCTGTGATATTAAATGGTGTTGGCGGCAGTGAGGCTGCCTGGCTCAAGTTTCAGCAATTGCATTTTAGAATCAACTGCCATTGAAATGTGTATAAAGGTCAGCCTGCTCATAAATAGATGAGGATCTTCTCGACGCTGGTCACTGAATGCAGGTGAGCCACAGGGAGTTGTTCAGGATATGTACCTATATTGACAGGCATGAATGAGGTATGTGCTGGAAAGAACAGTTAGTCTCCTTTGGCTCTCAGGACAAAAGAGAAGTTGGGGAAAGTTTTATTCCCAATCAAGTTTTTCAGCTACTGACTCAATTTTCGCCTTCTGCAATGGAACGTTCAGCTTCCAGTACACTGATGGTGCCATTTGATATAGTCATTCCATCCTTTTCACTTGACTACTAAAGACTCAGTGATGGACACCATATATCCTTGCTTCAGGACCCCAACACACTGTTTTTCCTGTTTATAACACCTTTAGATCTGACCCTGCTTCCAGCTCTAAGCCAAATTTATAATCTAGACTGTATGTACTGGGCCTATGAATCTACACTTGCCAGCTCTGAAATACACCAGGTTCAGTGTTGACTAGTTCCGTAATTGATTCTCTTTGTAATGCGCCTGACTCTGTCCCAGAAGCCATTCTTAGCGCTCCCATTGGAGTTGTTCTGAGCAACTGAGTGTGCATTTAACTTTAACCTCAACCAGAATAACCAAAACTCTGGGTCGTGTTAATTGGGGGGCAGGCATCCTCTTTTTTTCTTTTTCTTTCTTCTTGTGTTAATTTGCTAATATTATTAAAAAAGGAATATCGTACAAGTGCAGGAAATGATGTGAGACCTTTTTATTTTAAGCATTTGTGCAAGCAATATTTAGTGGAAGAGCTTTTAATGAAGAATGTCTGGTTTTGTGTTTTTTTTTGTAGTTGATTCTCACTGTTCAACAGTCATTATAGATGTGTGTTGTCATAAAAATGTGGTTGTTTTGTGAGGTTTCCTGACATAAGGTGCCTTTTTTTGGCTTGTTAAACAATGCTTTAAGTGTGTGTGTGTGTATGATGTCTGCAGTTAGTGTAACTAGTTGTACTAGAGTGTACTACAGCATTAGTGGAGCACTACCTCCACTTAAAAAATGTGAACACAGACTCCTGAAGTCTTTCTGAACCAGTTATAGACTCACAACTCTGAACTGACAACCTACCCAGCCCCAGACCTTCAAAGTAGAATTATCAGAATTTCATAGTTCTTTGGTTTGGGCTGTGCTTGGATTGAGTTGCTTCGACACTGCCTTGTAATCCTTTGACTAATAAACCTGACAACCAGCTGAATGTTAAGACTTGTTATATTTTTGTACATTTTTGTAAAATGGGCATCTTCAGGCATATTTTGCATGTATAAGCCTAAGTATATTTTTAGAATAATTGTAGTTTTTTCAAGGCATGTAAAAAAAAAAAAGCTGATGTAACCTTTCTGTGAATTTTACACTGCCGAGCCTGATTCAAATCCTATGATATTTCCACTCTGTGTAAATTCTGCGGTTCTGTCGTAGTTCGTGACTACTCATTCTTTCTGGTACACTTGGATTCGTTGTGCGCCATCTCAGAGGTGTTCTGTGGGATCTGTTTGGTCTCTAATCTTGTTGTTTCCAACAGGGGAACATTCCGCATCGAGAGGACTGATGGCTCCCACTTTGACGTTCGCATCCCTCCCTTCTCCCTTGAGAGCAATAAGGACGAGAAGGCGCCTCCTGCTGGTTATAGCTGGTAGAATGTTTGGGCAGCATTCTGCAGTCATGCCCAAGCTTTTCTGGAAATGCTATCTTGCTACCCTAATTTTCCATGATTCCCACCCCCCATTCTTGATGGTAGCGGCCTCTACAGTATTTATTTTTTCTGTTCCTTTATGCTTTTGAGTCCAAAAAGTTTTAAATGCAGTTTTGAGGAAGTAACTGTCTGGAGTCTTGCCAGCACAGCCTCAACTATGATGTTTGCGGAGAAAGATACGTAGAAGGTAAAAATGCAGTGTAGTGCTGCAGATATTGTGGATGGTGAGTGGGGAGGTTTGGGTGCACTTTGAAATCCTTTAATTTGTTGTCAATAAGTTTAACAGCTACTGCTATAGATAAAGAACTGAAAAGTGTAAATTTTGTACACAGCATAAGGTTTGTCTTCAGCAGTGGTATGGGATTTTTGCACCCTTTGCCTCACCTGTTAAAAAGCTGTTTACAATGTGGCAGTAGATTAAGTGAAGATGGTACATCTCGGAAGGGTGTCATTTGCTTGTTTTCAGGTGGTAAAAGATGCTGTGACTACACTCCAAGGGTTACCCAACTGCAGATGGGGATCTGTACATGACCGGTCAAAAGTCTGTGGTGTTTAGGGTAGTAGGGGTCATGGGAGAGGCTGGGAGGCATGCATTGATTTGAAACGTGTAGTTCCCATGACAACAGAACAGGTTCTCTGTCAATCTGATGTACCAGCTGAGCACAAGGCTCTGTTTTCCCAGGTGTCTATTGTACCCTTGCCTCAGCTTTACTGAAACATTTCTTATAGTGCTGCTCTGTTGTGTTTATTACTGGAGGTGCACGTTTTTAAATCCCATAACTCTCTTACTCTGTCCAAGCCACAAGCTGAGATCCACCTTTGTTTAGTTGACTTAAGAATACCGCCTGCCCTTAGGCAAAGTGAGCGAGGGGCACCGATGACTTCAAAAATCTTTACTTTGCTAAGGAGACAGTTTGGTTTTGCAGATGAGTTTTTCTTTCAAACTTAACCCAAAGATGTTTCATTTTTGCACATGCAGAGAAACGGTTTATTGTGCTGTGCAGTTCCACGCTCAGCGTGCAAGGGATGCTTTGGCTGATAGGCGCATTCATGAGGCATGTGATTTACAACATCGCATTTACAGAAATAAATCTGGAGCAGCGTGAACAAAGGTTTCTCTAGGTAGTTGTCCTGAGGGACTGAGGCAGTAATGTTCTTCTTGATCGCAGTGCTTCCATTTCATTGTTGCTTCTAGAAAGGCTCCAAATCTAGCAGATTATGGGAAGGGATTCACAGTTCAGTTATTTTTGGAATAGGTGTCATATAGTCATTGCAACCACTGTATTCGATTGACCTAGGAAGTATCCATGGTGGAAGTCAACTGTAACATGCATATACATACTCAGTCCACAAGATCCCACCCCTGTACATGTCTCCGAGTACAACACAGTGGTTTAAGTACAGTGCAGAATATCCCGCTGTCAGCTTCACAATTCTTTTTTTATAAATCGAGTAAATGGTAGCTAAATGAGAGTGAAAATGTAAGAGTTTGTATGACCGCGATGGCGGTGAAAACTGATCTGTGAATAAAGATGTTGCAGTGAAAAATAAACACACTTTTGAGAGAAAATGCTGCCCTTTCTGATATTTTTAATTTATTTATTTTTTGTTAACCAGTACTAATTTTGAAGAACGATCATTTAGGCTGAATGAAATGCAGCTGGGTGGCCGTTAAGTACCACTAAGTGTGTCATTTGTTTCGTCCCATTGCCCATTGCTGCTGTTCCTGGCTCCGGCGCTGTGTACCATACTGTCGAATAAAAAAAAACAAGTCATTTACTAATAAGAATACCAACTCCACCACCCACCTTAATATTCATGCAGTACCATTTGTAACCGATGTGGTGCCGATGTGACCGCTGGCCCCCCTGTCCAACGCAAAGTTGGTTGGCAGGAGCCTTATAGGGTTGTCAATGCGTTAGTGTCCGTTTTAAGTCACAATGCATTATAATTTCTTTGCTACAGTGTGTAAATTTTAATACGCCAGTGGGAGAATTGTATGAGCAATTTTACTAGAGACCTGTAGCGGTCAGATCTGAGAATCTGCTTGAAAATTACAATGTAAATTATGGCATAGTGTAATTTTATCTGAGCTAGTAAATTTTTACTGACCTAGCCCAAGTGGCTAGAATCATTTTTCCATATAAGCCTATTTTTTAATCGTAATACATCGACTTAATGTCCAGCTTACCCAGGAGCGAAAGAGGCCACAAAAATGAGTTCCAACTTGATTACAAGTGTTACAGATGTCGTTCCAGTGTCATTTTCACCACCAGATGTCACTGCGGTCAAATAAATAAGCGCGTTGTTCAGCGGGACATGTCAGTGTTTTTGTCCTTCAAACTCGTTCGAAATGTGATGTAATGTTTGTATAAGCTGCATAAGAAATTTCTCCCATTGAGATGAATAGAGTACTATTGTAGATGGAAAATTCCAAAGGGAACATGCCCGAATTGATCGAAAAATGGATTTGTTAGTTTTGAACATTTCTTAAACCAGGGACCCCCATATTAAAATAGAGCAGAGCTAGGAATCCCCTAGTACCCTCGCCTAATCACATATATCATTAAGAACTAGCTGGGAGACGAGGTGTGAGTGGGTTTTAAGCACTGTGTAAATTGGATAAGAGTGACATTTGGCAACTGCTCTACAGACCTCCAGACGGAGCCCTGGTTTAAAACCCCTTTTCTTGCTGAACAAAAGCAAAATAGACTCATTGAAAAGAGATGAAAATCATGATTCATTTCAGTTCAACTAAACGAATTCTTCATATTTTTTGTTACTTAAATTTCAAATGAATTGATATACAGTTTGAAGGATGTGATATTGTTCTCACATGGGTTAATTGTCACAATGTATCAGGCCGTATTTGACATGTTTTTTTCCCACATTTAAGTTATGAGGAAAACATTTTTTTCATTGATAGCCAAGACTTAATTCCTTTATGTAATGGTTTAATTAACTTTGTGTGATTCATTGATAACCATACCCAGTCTCCCCTACTGTGGAGAAGTTGCAGGCAGTCAAACAAGATGTTTAATGTTGTGGATCTAAGTGTATATTTGCTCAGGGGAAAAAAAACACCAACTGTTGTGAAGAGGCGGGATGGATGACAATGGGGAGTTTATTACAACCTATAACACCAAGCATACAAAACAAAAGCAACCATGAGGAATCTAAGTACAGGCAGGTAACACCTTCTATGACCGACGGAGAAACGGGGCAAAGGCAGGCACATTAATAGAGAGATAAGGACGACTAGACGAGAGAGAGGTATCATCAGCAGCACATCTCTCTGGCATAGTGTCAACATATTTCCTGAGAACTTCAACATTAATGTTATCCCATGCCTTCTGCAACTCAAGCCAAAGGCTTTCTCTTAAATGTACAATAGATCTGTCCAGTTTTTCACAAATGTGCTCGATGGGGTTGAGGTCCAGACTTAGCACAGTGATTCTAGTTATGAAGGCTGTATTCTATCGTTTATCGAGCATAATGATCACTTTGTAGATATTTAATTTGTTTTATGGGTATTTTAATGGCCAGTTCAACAAAAACAACTGAAACCTTTTAAATATGCCAAGTGTTCAAATAATTTTGGCCACCACTGTACACTCTGAGCAACAGGGAACAGGCGATGCTCATTAACAAGCACTCAGGGCTCAACCGCTAGGAGATACTACAGAACTAGACACAGGCAGGGATCACCGAAAACCAAGATACAGAAGCAAGGCCCAATCCTGAAATACATGAACACAAGGATATAATTAGCATGGGGCAGCAGGTAACAAAATGGCCGACATTGTTGAGACTGGCATCCTGTCAGACTTGAAACCACAGCAGTTAGGGATACCTGATTCTTAGCTGCGCGCTCAGTCCATTCAGCCACACATTGGCCCGGGGGAAAAAAGGAAAACGATAGGGACTGTGTGAGGACCTCAACCAAAGGGAAAATGGGGGATGGAATGGGATGGCCCATGATACCTGGGTGTAGACCTGTTGGATGGTAGTTGCTAAAACTGGGGTGACTTTACGAGAGGTTTTGAGATAGCTAAGCTAACATGCTTTGACAGATGTAATATCTGATTTTAAACAAGAAGATCAATTAAACATTGTTTTCTTTTAGTAGGCCTACCTACGACTTTTGCACAGTATTGTATGTTTATAGGCCTATATAATTTTCATGTCATTTAGCCATAGTGACTCTTCCAGACCTCTGTAGTGAACGGCATGATCTAGGTCAAAGGTCATGTTGGTGAACACTGGACAAATCAGAGAATTGATTGGGATAATTCAGAAAGCAAGTAGAATACAGAGGCATACCACTCAACAAACCATTGTAACAGTATTGTGCCCATAAGTAGGTATAGCATAAGTCATAGATCTGGTCTGAATTTAAGAAATAAAACTGAAGTACTTCTCGGTCCGATACACTATAGGAGATAGCAGCCTATAGAGGGCGACACGCACAGCCTCGGTGCTTCTGCAAAACGTTTCGATTTATCGGAATTTTTAGGAAACATATTACAGCACAGATTTATTTATGTATTAGGCCTACATTTCAGGTTATATGATATTATAATTGCTAAGAATTAGACGAGGATGGTGAAAATTGTAGCTTTTTGGCACGAAAACGGATATAAGCGTTTTTTATTGAACTTCTATGTTTGATATTGTTTCTTCATGTTTATGCTGAAGGGTACTTTCCAGTTTTTCTGTGTTTCCCCAATCCCGTGAATACACCCCTGTACAGTATGTGATGCTAGACAACTACATGGTGTATATAGCCTACAACTATAAACTGTGCTGTCCTTTGGATTATTGCCGCATCAACACAACATCTCAGTGTTTAAGTGCAGTGACAGCTGCCCACTCACTAGTCGCAGGCAGGAGACCGCAATACTGAAGACCATTACTCACGGGCGTGACGGGCATTTTTAACCTTGTCCCAATTACCGGGGGCTGCTTGAGCAATCCGCAAACTGGAGCAAACACGGAGGCGCTTGTGAACTTCAGAGGGAGAAGATATTACGACGGGTACATCCTTCCCAACAAGTAAGGACGACGACGCCTATAAAGAGTTAACGAGGAATACTTCAGCATATAGGCTATGAAGAATATCTGAGTTAAATGCTGGAACAATGAAAGCAGTGTTGAGAATGTCCATCCAACTGTATTACATTATAAAGGATTAGAGCTGGATGAATACAACTTTTAAATAGGTGGAATTGTATGCTATATGATAATTATAACATGGCAATAAAAAAAGACATTGTTCGCGTCCTGGTAAATTTCTCACCCCCGCCCACCCTTACCGACCTCTAAATCTTGCTTTGTCTTCCCCTTGTTTTTTTCTTTTTCGGGGGGGGGGGTGTTTGTATTTTGTGAAGCGACGTGATTTTTTTTTTGAGTAAGCAACGCAAGCAAAGAGAGAAAAGGAGAGGTGGGATTGCCACCGATCCGCCGAGCACTAAGGAAAAACCCGCTAGAGCCGAAACAGAAATCAAGCCAAGTGCCGAAAGAGGGCTTTAGCTGCCGACTTCTGCGTGCGTGCGCCGGACTGGATTATTGTTCTCCACTCTCTTCTTCTCTTTTCTTTTTGCCCGGACCAAGCCGCTGGAGTTTGCCACTGGAGATGCATATGACTTGAGAGGACCCTAGCCGGTGGGATGTAAACGGAAGCGAAAACAGAGCGTCACACCCAGCAGCGCCGTCTGCCCGGACTGACATTTTCGCCGCGTATCTGCTGCGAGCGCCGCGCCGCGCCGCGCTTGTTGCTCCTCTGTCGTTCTTCGCCGCTCCCTGCCATCCCTCCACGGAACTGTCATTGGATTGTCTGTGTGTGCTTCTGTTTATTATATTTTGCCCCCCCCCCTCCCGAACCAAATTGTTACTTTATTCTTTCTTTGCACGCTTCATTATTTGGATCAGACATAGGGAAATAAACTTTTCAAGGGTTACACTTTTGCAGCGTCCCGCTTCGCTGAGAGCTTAGTCCGATGTCCGCGGATTATGCTTCACCAACGCCATAGGAGTTAAATGGCTGTCGTTCAACCCGTAGGATAAGGTAATCGATATGCAGCCTATTATTCTCATGCAACAAAAATCATTTTTATGCATGTTTTTTTAGGACCCAGCAACAGGGTTTCCCCTACTCATTGCAATTTTTTTGGGAGCTGGTATGTGGCGAATTGCTGCTTGCAGTTTTTTTCTTATTATATTGACGTAGCAATTTTAAAATGATTTAGCGTTTCGATATTTCAGCCATTAGGATATATTTAATTTATGCGCCTTCTTTTTCTTGAAATTGCCCTTAACTTTTAAAAGCGCTAATTAAGTTTGCATGACTGGGTGGCGGATCAGGTGTACTTTTACGTTTGTACACCATGGGAACCAAACACACGAAGGGATCCGGGCCGGAGCCCGGGGCGAGTCCGCAGTACGGAGGATGGAAGCGGACGCCAACCAAGGAGCGGGGAGACCTATTCACCTCGTTCGTGTTTAAGTCCGGGGACCGGTTCGGCCGCTCGGGAACTCCACCCCCGTACCAGCGGCGGATCGGAATGATCCAGGAGATGATGGCCATGGCCAGGGAAGGGAAGCAGGACGAGGCGGCGGAGCTGCTGAAGACGCTCCGGCAGGTGAGCGCACGGCGGCGGCCAGCCCGGGTACAGTGCCAGGGCGGGGGTCCAGAACCTGTTAACCTGACACTTCGCGACTAGTTGATAACCCGAAGCGGGGAGAAGCACGCATTGACAAGTAACAGGAAAAGCTGTCAGAATAATACAGAAATGTCCAAAGTCAGAATGGCGCAATGGAAATCTATCTGATTCATTTATTTTTTTTAATTATGTAGTGCTCTTCTACAGCTGGGCATCGGACCTGTTGCAGACTTTAAGCTCAGTTGTCTAGCGACTGAAACAAGACTTGTCGAGGTGACAGCCGTCACTGCCATTTGCAGCGCCGCTTAGACAAACCTGTTACAGCCGTAAGGTGCATCAGCCACTGAATTATAATGTTCTTGAACCATTAGATGTCCGTGCGAGCGAAGGGAATAGTTTGCACTGCTCTGATAAACTGCTCTGATAAAGAAAATACCAATATTTACATGTCTAAAATACTTTACGAATGGCAACCATATTGCAACATTACCATGCTAATATTGCAAGTGAGATCTGTTGAAATGACTTTAAAGTAGGTTTTAATGAATATACATATTATCACAAACAAAAAGAATACAGTTGAACATGAAGACTGGATTGTAAGTTTGCGTGTGAGAGAGATGGGGAGGGTGAAGGGTGGATTTTGGCTGCATTTTGCATCTTGCTGGGGGATGGGAAGGAGCCTTGTGTTGTTTTTCTGAGCAACATGGAAAGTCAGGCAGGGTCAAGAGAGAAAGGCAGATGAACAAATTGTGAGAGTTTGGCCACAAATCTGAGGGCCGGGCCTGAAGGCTGTCTAGTGGTGGCCGTCCTCCAGGAAGCCACCGTCTGTAACATACTGTCACCGTGGAAAATGCCCCCCCCCCTCCCCTGTCTGTTCACAGTCAGTCATATCTCAGTGCCTCTTGGCGTGAGGCTCAGTGGAACTTCTGTGCATCTGATCACCTTCTGGTTGATGGTTGCATTCTGATGAAGAGCATGGATTGGGGGGGGGGGGGGGGGGCACAGAGACCAGTTCTCTTTGTCCCCTCAATGTCCAAAATTCATTTTTCTTGTTCCCTTCCCCCCTCCCACTGTGACATGCAAGAGAGACATTTTCAGACACTGGGGGGACGGATAAACATTACTGAACTGCTCCACTTTCCCTGGGGCTTCATCCATTATGAATCCCCCCCATCTCCCCCTCTGTGTGAATTTCTGTTGGCCTTTTCTGTGCCGCTCCACCAGACGGCCCAGTGGACCCGTTCAGATCTGTGGGTATGCCAGTCTGAGGCCTCCCATGGCCGTTGCGGTTGGCATCACCACGCGTTTTGGCCCAGCTCACATGTGGCTTTGCTGCATAGAAAGGAAGGGACAGAGAGAACAGCGGGGCAAGAAGTCATGGCATGGGGGGGGGCAGAGCCAGTGGATAGCCCAGGATAAATGGCTCCATGTCACATGGCGCCTGCTGTTGTGATGTTGGGAGGATCGGGTCCCCTGCTTGTACACCATCTAAGAGTATTGATATCAGCTTTTACAAATGGACTGATTGTCCATAGGAAGGTATGACTGGCTAACAGATGCTTATAAAAGCTTTTAATTGCCATACAGCCTTCAGTTTAGACTAGGAATTTAATCTAAAGCTAAGCAGATCTGGGCACGGCCAGTACTTGGGTGGCAGACTAGGAAAGCTGGGTTGCCACTGGAAGAGGTGTTGGTGTGGACTAGCCCAATCTGTGGTCTGTGTGGATCCCAGTGCACCAGTGCAGTGGCGGGGACCTTGTGCTGTAAAAATGGAGGAATGGATGAGATGTAAAACCAAGGTCCTGACACTCTGAGGCCATAAAAGATCCCTGGGCATCTTTTGAAAGAGTAGGGGTGGTACCACAATGCCCTGGCTGAAATTGCCCCCTGTGGCCCTTTCAAATCTGTGTGTTGAGTCTAGTGGTGCATAATGGCTGCCGTTGCACCATCCAGGTTGGTACTATGCAGTGGTGGTGGTTGAAGTGGCTCCCCAATGGTTCTGCAAAGCACTTTTGGTGTCTTAAAAAGCGTTATTCATTCATTCAGTTGTTCTTTTGAAAGACTTTTTTTACTCTCTAAAATCTCTAGATGTTCTGTGTCATCGTTACCACATTCTGTATATTCTCATTAGCCTGTCACATGTTTGGGTGGATTCTAAGGTCAGCACTTCCCCAAGCTGGCTCAGATTGCCCAGCAGTCCATCACTGGTGCATGCTGGGACTGAACCCCGTGGCTCCTTTGGAGCAGTTTCACCTCACCGGCTTGCTCGGACTCCCACTGACTATCAGAAACCATGGCGATAGCGGTATGCCTGATTGGATCGGAATTAATGAAGGCTATGCCGAGCGCTCTTTCGATTCTTTTTTCTGTGATCTGTGCTGGGGACTGATGTCTTTATTGGAGAGATGGAAAGGGGGAGGCGAAAGGGGAGATAAAGAGGCATTGAATACTCCTGCGCCTGGTCTTTGGTCACATTACCCACCAGCAGAGTTAAAAGCACCAATTCAGTCATGTTATTTTCTTCTATTCATTCATATTTTAAATCTATCATCAAAAATATATTGCTAGCTTTTCTTATTAAAAGGGAAATGCAAAAATTCTGCCCCTTGTCTCTCTCTCCCTGTCTTTCTCCTCCCCTCAGAGTCCTGGTCACTCTTCCGGCTCTTAGACTAATCATAATTGCAGGTCTGCTGGCAGAGTGTTTTGCATTGTAGATAATAGTCATCAGAGGGTAGGCTGCCTGTGCTCATTAAAGGCTATATCTGTTGCACGATTTTTCTATAGGAGGAGTGAATTGTTTATTTTGCCAGTATTTGGGCATGCTTACATATGTATTTACATGTAAGTCATTGTAATGCACACACACACACACACAAACTCACATACACGTATCTGTTGGATATTCTGTGACCATGTCCCATGGTGGTTTTATGTCGAAGGGACGGCTTTGATTTCAGGGCCTGTTTTCATGTTCCTTTGTATTGCCTCCATCTCTTTCTTCCCCTGAGGGTTCTTAATGGTCATGTCGGGAGACTGAAGTCATGGAGCCATCACAGTCTTTTTCGAAATGGAATCCATTACAACATGAATTGCAAATAACCCAAAGCTGTGGCAACTAAGAGCTCCTGGGCAGCAGAGGTATCTAGAGATGGGCTACCTCCACTCAGCTATATTTTGGATTTCAGTTGGCAGGATTCCTAGAAATACCAGCTGGTATGACGGTGGCTCACCGTTGACCCCCATTCAGACAGAACACAACCCATGGTCCCATCTGTTACAACTGTCTTTGCACCCCTCTCCCCAGGACCTGGGAATGGAGTCTACATCCCTGGACGATGTCCTCTATCGCTACGCCAGCTTCCGCAACCTGGTGGATCCCATCACCCATGACCTGATCATCAGCTTGGCCAGACACATCAATTGCCCCAAGACGGTAGATCCTTATGGACGGGTGCACTCTTACCCACCACATGCATACCCACAGACAGATGTATAGACACACATCTGAATTTCTCTTTTTGCAAAGACATCCTACTGACCCTCATCAGATGAGAATTCATAGTGACAAAGAAGGAAGTGAAAAATCGAGGTGGGACTGACTGTCCCCACAAAACCAGCTTTTCTGGAATTCTCTGCAGGCTCTTTCCCCCCAAAATTCGGCCCCACGATGTTAGCAAAACCTGTATACACGTGTTCCGTCTCTCCCTCTCACACGCACACACTGAAAAATACTGTCCCACTGCCTCGCACATAGACATACGCAGCCCACGTGTCATGCACATTCGCACAGGTACTGGAAAATGACATCCTGTACCTCTGCCGTGCGTTGGCTGGCGATTGGATGACAGTGAGCCTAGCTTTGTTTCCCGGAGCATGGGTCCTGCATCTTGGCCTTGCTTATAGAGCCCTGGTGGAAGACTGACATGCAGCCCTTTTAGCCGGAGTCCCACACATCATTTGGAGGGAGACTGACATTCTCTGTCTCCTCCAAAGGTGCCCGTTACTCTACAAGACCAGAAATTCTTAGATTCACGTTCTTGAGAAGTCACACAACTTGACTAAATTAGAATGAATGAAAAATAAAACTGCGATAGACTGGCGCCCCATCCTGGGGTATTCCCTGCCTTGCACACATTGAGATCAGAGCCTGTCCCAGGGAGCCCAGGACACCGCTGGACAGGATGCCAGTCCATCGCAGAACACACAATCGCACACATACATACGCACGCTCAGGGTGATTTAGAGATGCTGGTTACTCTAAACTGCATGTTTTTGGACAGTGGGACTGAGGTGAAGTTTTACACATGGGAGGACTTGAAAGAGACCATGCAGCACAGAGGGAACATGAAAACACCACATGCGGTGCGCAGGAATGGGTGCACCATCCCAGGCTGTGAACCCAAAGAGCTACACTCTGCCCCCTGGGGGGGGGGGGGGGGGTTCCCCTGATAAATTTTGGTGGCCTACATACCCAACATCCGACCTGGAAAATGTTTTGTATAGCAGATGGCGAGTTCTGCCCTGTATACATTATTAATAATTCTGATTTCCACATGACGAAATAATAAATAGCAGTTCTGTTGTAATGGTAGTACCTATTACATTAGTATACACTCTGCGGGTAACACAAACATCTTTAGTTATGTGTAATCCATTTGCTGGAGTTGGGGGCTGGAGAATTTCAGGCGAAGCCTTTTTCTTAAAGGGGATAATGGCAGCATTTCTCCCAGGAATGGAGCACGCTGAGTGGTCAGAGGGCAGCCGGCGGTATTTATAGCGTCAGTATTGTTCCGGCATAGTCGCTCCCGCTATCGTTACCGCGGAGCTAGCGGACGGCTATATTTGGTTACTGGCCGCAGAGAGAGAGTCATCGTTTCTGTCAGGCACATTAATGACAGTCTCACGGCACGCTGGCGAGGCGCCCCTAAGATATGATGCTGAGCTGAAGTGAGGAGAGCGAGCCCCATTCCCCCCCCCTCCCGTCCCGGCGGGACGGCTTGACATGACATGCCGGGGAGAGATGGGCCTGGCGGGCAGTGCCACGCGCAGTCGGTGACTCACGCGCCGATGCCCCCGGCTCTTCGGCCACCTAAGCTAACTGGCAGCGACGGCGAGGCACGCTTCAGCAGCAGGCGTGCCGCTTCAGGTTTTGGGCCCCATGAAATCATATCATATTTGCCCCCCCAACCCAGACCAATCCAATTATGTTCCACATTTTTAAGGGCCCCTGTCACTCAGAGACCTTTGGAATGGTCCTATATTTCCTCGCCTTTACGGCGGCCCTATCCAGCAGGCCGGTGCCAGAGGGGCCCTGCTGTGATGCTGTACCAAAGGGTGTCCCCAGGGAGGGTAATATAATTATCCAGGACATTTGTCAGCGTGGCTGCACATGCATGACAACGAGGGTGACTGACAGAAAGAAGGAGGGAAGGAAAACTCTCGCGCTTTGCCTTCACAGTCAGGTCTGCGAATGCCATGTGGAGATGGAGCAGCACAGGAAGCGGGGGGGAAAAGATTTCGTTGACCTTTGTTTATTGTTAGACCTAATTTGATGCGACTTCTGCTTTGGCGGTAGACTCCCCGTGCCACGTTACACCAGTAAAAAAGCTTTAAGAGGCCAGGAGGAGGATAAGAGGCGAAAAACCGAGAGCGAGAGAGAAATAAGCACAACCTGGATCAGAAATTGGAGTTGGTATGACTCACCACCCGCGCACACACACAGACACACACGCACACGCGCGCGCGCACACACATACACACACACGCACGCGCACACACACACACGCACACGCGCATGCGCACACACACATACACACACAGAGCATACAGCACAATAAACCCCGAACCCCCCACTGCTGAAGGCAGAATTTGTTAGAGGAAGGGAGCTATTCCAGTGCCAAGCGGACTAAGTGTTCGGTTCAGGCACAAAGACCCGGGCGGCTGGAAGATGGGGCTAATAGCTGTGTTTAGCTATGCACAGCAAACGGAAACCTGAGTGAAGCCTCACACACCACTAACCCGGGAAGGCCAAGGGTCAGCTATGCGGATGGGTATGTTGCGACTCGCCTGTGGACCGCGGAACCGGGTGGGGGGGGGGGGGGGGGGGGGGTACATGCAGAGCCACATTAAAAATCATCTTCGCCATGATTTAAGGCTGACCATGACTTAATGCACTTCATTGTCAAGAGCTGGAAATATCTGTATTTTTTTGAACAAAAGGTTACATCTCAGTCCTTCAAAGGCAAATGGTAAATAGGCGAGTGGACATGACTTCATAACCCCCCCCCCCATTGATTTCTCCTCTGTTTGCAGTCCTTGGGTGTGATGAATCAGAATCAGAATTCATGTTATTAGCCAGGTACATCTGCATGTACTGGCAGCATTGATGCACACATTCACAGAAAACAAAGAACATGAATTAAGAAAAATAGAAAAATAGAACAATAGAATAAAATACATTTGAGTTTAGAAAAAGTACTGATTAGAATCAGGTTGCTAATAAATACGAATAAGTAGTGCTATATACTGAGTATAGATCTGCACATATAGCATCAGCCATATGCAAAAAGTTTTAAGGCAACAGTGACAGGTGTCCCGTTGATTTTTGGCCAGACCTGCTGAAATTGCAACAATTTTTGAAGGATCACGAACATTTACTCAGCAGAGTCTGAACCCTAAGGCAGCAAAAAAACCCTTCAAGCCATCAGGTGCTGTGACCAGCTTCACATCCGCCTCGAGTCCTGAGTGTGAGCAGCCCCCAATTCCGACTTTAGCAGAGTCTCATTAACGCCTGCTCCGGACTGGGCTCGTCTGCCGGCGCTGCCTCCTTCGCTCCATTCCCACCTGAATCGCAATTCCTCTCATGGTTAAATGTTGCACATCATTTCCTTGGTGATGAGTTAGTGGACTGAGGCCAAAGTACAGAGCGTAACAGGAGAGCGGCCGTCCTCATCTCGCCGCTCTGCCCAAGGTGTCGCACGGCGGCCTCGCAGAATTCCTAGCCTCGTTATCTCTGTCTGTTAGGTTTGAGGCCGTGTCGGTTTGATGGAGAGAGAAAAAAACACAGTTAATGTGCACTTTGCAGTCCGTTAGAGGCATTTTCTAAACAGCCTCCCCCACCAGCCAGATAAGAGCGAGCAGCTACTGGGAGAATGGGACTTCCGTAATCGATAAGCTTCATATCGATAACTGGCCAGCCCCAGCGCTGTGTCACCGGGGGGTGGGGGGGTTCACGGCAACCTCGTTAGCTGACAGGCATTTTCCTCCGGCGCCGTGGATGAGTCACCGGCTGCTTAATTTAACCAAAATGTGCGAAATCGAGTGGCTTCTATGTCCTGGGTACTGTGCCTGCTTCGCTCAAACAATCGGATGTTTCTCCCAGGGTCGGGGGCATTGTAATAATATAACAGTTATGCCATGACCCCATACTGGTGTCATGCAAGCAGTATGAAGAAAAATTGCCTTTAATAAATGACAACAAAGTTGGTATAATTAAATGAGTCAGGGCCATATTTTTCATTATAATGTAAAACCACACGCACTGATACAGCCTTTGGCTCTCCTGGCAGAGAGCTTTTGCGATGAAGAAGAGGATGGGAGGGGTTTATGAGGGAGAAGAGTTTGTACCTACTGTTAAGGTTTAAAAAAAATGAGTGTGGCAACCTTTCCCTGCACTCACAGAGCTGTTTGGCTGGGAGGAGGTGTTGTCCTCCCATCCAAGGAGCATAGTCAAGGATCACAGCCAAGGAGCACAGCCAAGGAGCACAGCCAAGGAACACAGTCAAGGAGCACAGCCAAGGAGCACAGCCAAGGAGCACAGTTTCTGACACCCCCACTTTGGCTCACGAAACATGCAACAGGATACATGGATTAAATGTCTTGCTTCTGACAGCCGAGATGAACAATTATAAAATCAATGACCATCCGTCCGCCCATTTGCTGAAACCGCTTGTCCTATTCAGGGGCTTCAGAGAGTATCCTGGAGTCTACGGGCGCATGGCAGGGAGCAACCCAGGACAGTGTGCCAACCCATCACAGCAACCAATAACTGAATAGAAAAGAATAGAATAGAAAACTTGGAACTGAAAAAAACTGTCACTGCCAAGCTGGGATCTTTCGGGAGCAAACAGTTCACTTGGGGTTTGCCAGGGAGCCCTTTACTGTGTCACCCTGGTTCTTTTTCAAGGAATTCTTCCTGCCTCTATTGTATTTTGCCCAAAAAGCAGTATTTATTCGGAAATGATGGGTTAAAGGGGGTTAAACCCCACTACCCACTACAGAGTGTTTCATGACTCAGCTACTCCAACCCCCCCCCCCCCCCCCCCCCCCCCCCCCCCCCCGGTCTTCTTCCCTTTACCTACAGGAAGGGGACGCCCTGGCTTCAATGGAGAAGGTCTGCCGTCAGCTGACCTACCACCTCAGCCCGCACTCGCAGTGGCGACGACAAGGCCTGCTGAAGCGGAAGCCCCAGGCCTGGTGAGGACCAGTCGCCCGCGGGGCGGTGGCGCGGTGGGGGTGTTGCGACTGGCACCGGGCGAGGTTCGGCTGAGCCCTAGAGTAAACAACAACAAGAATAACACCGACAGATCACATTGTGCGAAAATGCTATTGAGCCCTATGGAACACTGTAGCGGAGAAGCCGAGTCGAGTTTAAAGTTTCAAATTCCGCCACAGTATGCTTTCCCAGGCGCTTTTTTTAATCGCGTCGTTTTCGTAATGTTTGTTGGGACGGGATTGACCGCCTGCCCACACGCACTGTCACAGGGACGCAGGCGGACCGGGCCGGCATCCCTAATTAAAGCCATCAGTTCATCGTGCTCGGCACCGGGGCAGCAGGCTGTCACGGTGCTATTTCCCCCAGCGCTAGTCGGATTTATTGTCCGTGTGGAGAAAGGCATCAGAGCGCTTCGTGATTGGCTGGCGGGGGTCTTCATTTTGCAGCAGTTTCTGAAATCGAACGGGCTGCGTCGATTCGGACGGGAGACCCAAGGACCTCCTGCCCGTCGTTTCCATGGCGCTGCTGGAATTGTGGGCTTAGCTGGTGGGAAAAGAACTGCCCTTATCAACAAAGGGTTGTGCGTTCCAATCCCTGGTGGCAAATGAGGTGCTGATGTAATGTGGAACTTGTTGAATGATTAGGGGTGGGGGTGGGGGTGTAAATAGGAGAATAGTTTTTGTGACTTACTGGCCTGGGGTTTTATGTAGCCTGGCTATTGAGTGTTGTTGAGCCCGCTGGCTCATGTCTGCGAATTAGCGTGTGTGGGAAAGAGCCTCTGTCTATATAACCCCGGGAAGCAGTGGCCGCTTGAGAAATGAGGAGTGGCTCCTAGAGCTAGCTCTCCTTGGCTTTCAAAGCTGCTCCCTCCCCCCCCTCCATTACCCCTCTCCCTGAGGTCTCTGAGCATTCGGCGATTGGAACCCGACATATTCTAGAACCCTTGGTCACATTCTTCCCATTCTGTTCCGTCGTTGCTGGAGAAGGCGAGGGCTAAGTTCTGTCCTGATGCAATTTGGACCCGCGTTCCTATTTCAGCTCCGTGCTGCCACCCGCAGTCCCTGCCTCTCAGCGCACGGCTGCTGATGTTTTTATTTTTATTTTCCTTTTCGTTTATTTTGACAAGGCTCGCTGTTTTTATGTTCTGTCCGAGGTTCTCGCAGTCCCCGAGTGGACTGCGGGGGGCCACCGTCTAATGAGCAGGAACTTGTGCTGTTTGGTGACATTGTCACTCGCTAATCACACGCGCAGCATGTCTGAGCTTCCTATCCGCATCTATCAGTGCTGAATGCATTAAATGTATTTTTTTCCCCTCCGGTTGGTCATCTAGATTTCCCTGCAAATGCACGACAGATTCTCAGTGAAATGTAAATTAATGTTTTTGTAGCTTATGTCTCATTTTCTGGGTGGATTTTTTTCTTTCTCTCTCTCTCTAGCTTCCATTTCACTCTTATTTTTTTATTAGGTTTAAACAGAGGGTTTTGGAAAGCACAGAGAAATTAGATTATATCTAGCATTAGCATTTAACAGATATATGTTCAAGAATCACAGCGACAAGCAAAATAGTGCAACCTGTCTCACTGTTATCCGCTCCATATAATATATCTGCCATCCCTGTGTCAAACCCAGAGAGGGAATTTATGTGGATTTATGAAAACTGCCCTGTGGCTGATAGCTATAAAAATAAAATTCTCTCTCTGTTTTTTTTTTCCTGGAAAGCTTGGTCTCGTTAATTCATTTTAGCCAGGGTTCTCTCATTAAGTGGTGGGCAGTCTCATCAAACGAGCAGTTTCTCCTGGCTCCATCATCGCTCCTGTCGTTCCGGGCTCGGCGTTCGACTGTCGTGCCTGTTGTGTGGGTCGTGTCTCCCCGTCACCTGTAGCAGGGGTCGGCTGGACACCGTGTGGGGAGCTAGAACTAATTCTCTCCAAAATGGGATGATGACTTCATCAGTCCTCCTCTTCTGTCTAGGGGTCGGGAAGGTGGGAGGGGGAATTAGCCCAGATGGGAAAGTAAATCAGAAACCATCAAGTTTTTTTTTTTGTTTTTTTTTTTTTTCCCAGGTGATTAGCAAGCAGCTTGTGGGGGTATCCCACAGAGACCTGATTCTCATCCTCACTGGACACCCCTAGAGTTGTGGGGGAGCCGTCGGGCGAACAGTCCGCCCGTAACTGCTGGGTGGCTTGTGCCTCAGTGGGCTGGGATCCTGTCATTGTGATGGAAGGTTGTTGGTTTAGATGCCTGGGTTAGCAGAGAGATTTAAATGTCAGTCCCCAGAACCCGGCCTTTAGATCCCACTTTAAATTACCCTGCATTCTCAAAAAGTATATATGAATAAAAACTTCTGCTAAGGAAATAAAACGTAATGTGTAAAAAACGATCCGCTCGTACATTTAACAGAAAATATGTAGGATTAGTGGTTGAACTTTTCAGTGAACTCGGTTTGTTCACGTGGCCTTTCTGTAATGGCTCCGGCTGCTTCATTGCCGGTGCGCAGCTGACAGTGTTAGCCGACCGCGTCAGCCGACACTGTACGTGGCTGTCGGCTTTCAGCCTGAAGGGATGGTTGTTTCTCTTTAGGTGAATACCTTATCAGTCTTTCCATACATACTGTGATTTCTTTGCGAGAGTGAGTGGGTGGATTTGGGGTGGGGGGGGGGGGCTGCATTTGGCGTTCAGAATTTTCTCCACTGTATGCAGACTGGATTCAATTAAGTTAAACATGAATCTTTTGTAGAAAATCAGTTGGAGACAAGTGGACAATGTCATGCTCTGTGTGTTTTTTGTGTGCATGACTAGGTTTCTGTGTGAGTGCATACGCATGGTGCCTGTGATTGTTTCTGTTTGCGTGTGTATGCGCGCGCGCGCGTGTGTGACTAGATTGTGCATGAGTCCAGCAACAAGTGAGCATGCTTGTGCAATACTGAGGAAGGCCAAGTGATGATGGATTTGGGCGGGTGATTTTGCACAGAGACGGGTGGGACTGAAGATGATTTTATTTTCGTGCATGTCCTTGAGCGTGGCCAGGGCAGATGTGGTTGTCTGTATAATTATTTTCTGCACATGTGAGTTTTTACAGAGAAGCTGAAAGGCAGGATGGAGAATTGGACATGTGTCAGTGTTTGTGTGTACTTCTGCAGTTCAGATAGATTAGATAGATAGATAGATAGGATTGTTTACTGATGCATTGAACGTGGACATTTGCGATTAGAGATAGGTGGATGGATGGATAGTTAGATGGATGCTTTATTAATCCCGAGGGAAATTGCAGGTTTACAGTAGACAGTTCCTTAGTAACGACTCGGAAGCACAGAGTGTTGCTCTGTGTGTTTCTCCCCAGTGTGTGTGTGACAGAGTGAGGGCCTGCAGTTAGTGAGCGTGAGGGAGGCAGCACTGGGCGGCTGTTGCTGGAGCAGGTTGGAAGGAGGGAGGAGGAGGGAGGGAGGGAGGAGGTGGCCTGGATGTGCTGGCTCCCTGTCACCGGGCCGCCATGTCGTCAGCTCTTAGGCATGTCTGGCACAGGCGGCCTGAACCCCCCCCCCCCCCAACACACACACCTCTCTCCCTTTTGTTTTTCTCTCTCTTGTTCCCCCTTTTCTCTCACATTCACCTACGCCTTTTTCATTCGGGCTGTATCCCTCCTTTCCTACCCTCTCCTCTCCCTTCTTGTCTCTCACCCACCCTGCTTTCTTCTTTTTTTGTGCGCATATCCCCCTATTTCTGCTGCCTTCCTCTTTCCCCCACTTTCCCTTTCTCTCTCTTTCCGCTCGGCTTTCCCTTCGCCTCTCTTGCCTGACTAATCTGCAGTGTGAGAAGGCGCCGGTTCATCCGATTAAGCAGAGGCACGATGCCTTCGCGGCCGCTGACAGGGGTTTAGGCACCAGCTTTGGTCGCACTTGACATCAGTCAAGGCCGGACTGACCCGGGCTATAGTCTGGGGGCCCGAGCTTTAGGGGGCTCCTCAGTTGTTTTTTTTGGTTGGTAGAGCAGCATTTTATACTATATGTATAAAACCCAACAATGACGTTAGCCCACCCCCCTAAATTCGGCCCTGGTGTCAGTCCTGGATCGTGTCCAACAATTCTTTCAAACTTCTTGAACCTATGCCCTCCTGCTAGTTGAATGAATTAGAGGACATATGTACGATATTTATGGGCCCCCTGCTGTGGCAGGATGAATAAGACGGCCGTGTTTTTTTTTTCGGTCGTGTTGACAGGGATCGGCCGTTTCGTCCGTTCCGTCCGTGCCGCCCGACTATCGCTCAAAGCTCATCAGTACATCCTGGTGAAAAGTGACACTGTTCACATCTCATCGACCAACCCCAGGACAAATCGACAAAGTCTCGGGCCGCTCTGCACGTGTCTCTTAAATCACTGAACAGTGGGTTAACCCTTAATCTTGTCTCGTCTCCTTGCCGGCATCTCGCGTCAGCATCGACTGTCTAGCTGATGCTCTTCTCTTATCTGATGGTAAATATTTGCCTAAATTGTGTCTGTCTGTCTATCTGTTGCTTTAACTAGAATCAGAATTGTTTATTTTTTTACCAAGTACTTTTTCATACAGGGAATTTACTTTGGGGAGTTGTTCAGACCAGTTGGTTTGCTAAATCTCCACCTATAATGCGTGTGCTTTGGTCTAAATGGATTTGTGATAGGCGATCACCCCCCGCCCCCACTTACTAAAGTGCCACAGTATTTGAACAGCTAGTATGCAGGAATCTGCGGGACGTCTCTGGACTCTGGCAGCCCTCTTCAGCTCGCCCGTGATGCCGTGCGTCGTGTTTAATGAGAGTGGTGGAGCTTCTCTCCGATCCTGGCCAGGACTTATTGAGTGGTTCTCTCTAACTGCGTTGGTATTGATTCCGGGCAGCGGTTCCACGTGCCTAATTTAGTCTCCGTTGGCTGTCTCTTGGGCCCGGAGGCCACGCTCGATTGTGTTTGAGCAACCCGCAGACGAGGGGCCACCTGGGCACGCGTGTGTGCGTGGGTATGCACTCTTGTGCATGCGTGTCCCCTTTGCTACCCCCATGGCCCGTACGGGTACATTAGTGAACGCCTCCATGGAAAGACCTCGGAGAGCTCGGGGGCTCACAAAGAGCCGAAACCCCAAATAAGGAGCAAGGCTCAGCTGAACTCTATGACAACTGTTGTCCCTAACGACGACAATGCTGCCATTATGGGGGCTTTTGTGTGGGTTGATGAGGGCTAAAACTCATCGGAAGCGCACGCAAACAGCTGACTAACCAGCGCGGCGATGACAAACGCAGCCAGTGGGCCAGGACGCTTCCAGAAAATCTGGCACATC
The DNA here is from genome assembly GCA_026780765.1 of Petrocephalus schoutedeni. Classification (NCBI taxonomy): domain Eukaryota; kingdom Metazoa; phylum Chordata; class Actinopteri; order Osteoglossiformes; family Mormyridae; genus Petrocephalus; species Petrocephalus schoutedeni. Next base: position 15,398,325 of record JAODKL010000038.1, on the reverse strand, counting down.
CTACTCTGCGTTCTCACAAATTGCCCACCTGCTCCTTTTCCTTTCATTTTGTACGTACATGAACAGACAAGCCCTTTACAAACAAGATCCACATTCGTCTTTTTTCCGGGTTAACTGCACCTCTGACTGCCTGTGACTGAGAAAATCAACAGTTGAGATTAAAAAAATTCTACATTTCCTTCATGATAGTCCTGTCCTGTCCCGTCCGTCCGAACAAACAATAAGCTCTCTTGGCCGCTCTTTCTTTCTCTTTTTTTGTGCATGGTTCAGTGGGTTGGGACGCTTACCTGTGACCGGAAGGTTGCGGGTTCAAATCCCAGGGCTGGCAGTGTAATTCCACTGTTTGTGTCCCCTGAGTAAGGCCATTCATTCCAATTGCTCCGGGGACCGTATAACCATGCTGTCTCATTTCTTTATAGTTTTGGATAAATGTGTCTGCCTAATAAGCAAAAGGTAAACGTAAAATGAAAAAACGAATGAACTGAAGATGTGAATGGGAAGAGGGTGGATACTGTGGGGTGAGGGGTCAGGGGGAGGAGGGGGGTGTGTGACACACTTCTTCTGCGGACAGAAACCTGCTGGTTATATGATAATTGCTCTGGAGAGGAAAACGGGGCAGGCGAGAGTGAAAAGGGGCCATTTGTGGCTCATACTAAGGTTGTTTTTCCAGTGAAAAGCTTTTATCCAGGCCACTTGCGGGGCCTTAACCGGCGGGTGCAGCTGGTGTGATTAAGGTAAAGTGATTAACGCATAATTATGCCGCTGCAATTAAGGTAGAGTAGCTAAGCCTCGTGGTTGTGAGTTAGGCCACCTGCCATCTGGGACGAGACGGACGAGAAGAACGGAGGAGGAGAATGAGAAGGGAGTGTCTGTTTAAGGGCCCCTTCATCATCTCCAGTTGGAACTGGGATCCGTGGGATAGATGGAGCATCCCGGGATGACTCTGGGGCATTATTGACATCAGAATCCCATTTATAGACTGAGGTCGATCGCAGGTATGGAGTGTGTGGAGGTTTCCTGAAGAGAGGAAGACAAACAACAAGGCCCCCCCCCCCTTGTGGAAGACTAAAGAGTCAGAGAGAGGTCAGGACGTGACAGACTTCATAATTCGGGGTGCCACTGCGTGAGTGGAGACCACCCTCCATCTGCAATCTGTTGCTGTCTCACCTGATGCAGAGGCCCGATGCGGTGGAACCTGTTTACCCGCGACTGCCAGTGTGATGCTATTGGTATCTCTCAGCTGGGAATCTACAAGGCTTTCTGGCCCTGTTCCGCTTATTTTTGCATGTGTTGTTTGTATTATCTTCCCGCATGCATCCATGTCTTTCTTCTTCCTGTCAGTTTGAAGGCTGTCCTGTCCACCCCTCCCTCGAACGGCACAGTGGACCTGTCCGGGATCCCGCTGTCGGGCCGTGATGTGGAGCGCCTGCGCGCCCACCTGCAGCGCCACGCGGGTCGCGTGCGCATCCTGGAGCTGGGCTTCACCGAGCTCACGGACGAGGGGCTGCTGCTGCTGCTGCCCGGCCTGGCGGCCCTGCCGCGCCTGGAGACGCTGGCGCTCAACGGCAACTGGCTGACGCGCGCCGTGCTCCGCCAGCTCACCGACGCCCTCAAGGACCCCGCCAGCTTCCCCCGCGTCACCTGGATCGACCTGGGCAACAACGTGGACATCTTCTCCCTGCCCCAGCCCTTCCTGGTCAGCCTCCGTAAGCGATGTCCCAAGCAGGGAAACCTGCCCACCATCATGGAGTTTGGCGAGAGCCAGGCCTGTGAGCCTGAAGGTAGACCGGGTGACTCCAGGGACCAGGTCACCGAGGAAGAGGACGTGGAAGAGATGGAGGTGCGGGGAAAGGGGGATAAAGAAGAGGTGGGCGAAATGCAAACTCTGACAGAGTCGGATGGACAAGGCAGCTCACACCAGCAGAAGATAGAGGGATTACCTTTTAGCCAATCACAACAACCTTATTTTAGCCAATCACAACAACCTTGCGGGTGCTGACCCATTACATCATTCACTAAAATACTTTTCAATGTAAACTTATTATAAAGTGGAAGATGTATTTTTCAAGTATTCGTTTGTAAGTTTCAAAGAAGTGGTGATAATTTTTTTTATGTATTTGTGCAGTTTTGTCCCAGCTGGGGACCTTTTTGTATTCCAGTGTTAAGCCTTTAGGTAGAATCCCTATGTGCCTGAGGTACCAGAAAATAGTTGTGGGTAGGAGGGCATGGTAGGTGAACATGGAGGTGGGGAGGTAGCTGCACCCATATGGCTTTTGCTTTGTCTGCCAAATTGCCTGTAGATGCCAGAATCTCTGGTCCTCAAAAGCTCTTTCTAGTGGGTGGAAAATGTTTCACAGTAAGCGAGCAGAAATCATTTCTGCAGAGGCGGAATACACAGAAGTTGAGCGTGGAGCACCGTTGCTATACGGCAGATCAACGTTTGGATACCAAAATATGGAGTGAGGGAGGGGTCAGCCTCTTCTCCATGAAAGGATTTGTTAGTCTGCCACCTGTAGGGCTCAAGAGGTACAGCACTGAGCAAAGGGCCAATGCTCAGTACTAAAACACTAAAGCCAACACACATTAAGTGATAAAATGCTAAGCACATACAACGGTGTGTATTATCCTTTTTAATATCAGTTGTCACTTTCAAGTTTGTCAATTTATAAATATGTAATTATTTAGCCAGAAATCACTATGCATATGATGTACAGTATCAGTCAAAAGTCTGCAGACATAATGAAGCCATTAGTTTTTCTGCAAGATAACGACCCTAGGCACACCTCGAGCTTATGTAAGTGTTTTATTATCTGAACATGGAAAGAGGTGGGGTGCTGTGACAGATGACCTGCCCCCCCCACAATCCCCCGACCTAAACCCTACAGAGCTGGTTTGGGATGGGTTGGGTTGAAGAGGAAGCGTAAGGTAGCCAAGTCCACAGAACTTGGAAACTCCTTCAGGACTGTTGGAGAAGCATTCCAGGTGGCTAGATCTGGAAACTGGATGAAAGAACTCCATGAGTCTGCAATGCTGTCATCGACGCAATCTGGCTATTTTGAGGAGTCTGAAATTTGGGGAATTTTCAAGATGTTGAATACATCTCATATACACACATAATTGATATGTATAATTAGCCTACTTCATTGCCACAAGGCCTTACAATAAGGTCAATAACAGCTAAAATATAGACAAATGCTTTAAAAGCAGATGTGTTTAGACTTTTGATTGCTACTGTACAAAACATTTGTGATAAAACACATTATACACTGCTTGAATTTGAATTATGCTTCAATTATGAAAGTAACATTTATGGATATATTTTGTAAAAGAGAAATGCTGTATGTACCTTTAATAAAATGTGTGTTATACAAGGTTGATGAATGATATTATTTGCAGCCCATGAGAGCAGTGTGGAGGACATTGCCGTAGATAGGTGACTCTATGCTTTTCTCCCAGCATGTGCAAGGTGAGAGAGCCCAACCATATATATATATATTTACAATAAATTGTTGCACATTGATATGACAAAATTAAGCCACATTTTCATTTTTAACTGTACAATATAATTTAATTTGAATTTTTCTCGGTTACTTTGGTCAAATTCTCAAATTAAAATTGCACTTCTCATAACCACATATGTAAATCTGCACACCCTTAAGACAGTTTATTACAACAGAATGTTTCTCACTATTTTATTAATTTACACATGATTTACTTTTGGTTCTTATATGATTAGGTATATTTATTAGCCCAAAAATCTGTTGTATTAGTCATGTTACCGAAATGAAATATACGTTAGTTCAATTATACTCTGCAAGACATTTCAACGTGTGCATGTCGTAAGTCATCAAATGCAAAAATGTTAATGTGGTTGTCAGAAAGGTTCCTTAAATGGTGAAATATAGAGGGAATGGTTCAAAAATAGAGGTTTTATTGGATGATACAATTAGAAACTGCTTGTAACCCGGCACACAACTGTGTTTGTTTACTGCCTGCAGTTGATGCCGCCTGTGATGACATCCCAGCAGATTCTTGCAGGGGGTGGTTGGGGCATGCAAGAATATTTTTCCTCTAATGTATTGCAAGGGAGAATATCAGATGTGATGTAGATTAATATATGGGGCCAGACCAGCAGGACCAACAGGACAACCCATGATGTAAAATTGGCCTTTTTCATTCTAACATAAATACCTAAAAACTGTAGCACATTACTTTTTTTCCAAAGTTTCCAGATATAGAGAAATGATAGTTTCTGTTAACTGAGCAACAATTGATCAATTTTAATTCTTTCAAGTTTTTCATGGTTACTTTAGACAGTTTCTCTAAACAGTCTTGAGGTCCTCTTAACTCAGGGGTGGGGAACCTGATCCATGGAGGGCCAGTGTGGGTGCGGGTTTTTGGGATGACCTCTCAATCAGCCAATAAGAAAGCATTGGTTCTCAGCTCCAGTCCTGGGGACCCACTCTTATTGGCTGATTGAAAGGTCATCCCAAAAGCCCGCAC
>JAODKL010000038.1:15381402-15393300 GCA_026780765.1 Petrocephalus schoutedeni | reverse complement strand
AGCTCCAGTCCTGGGGACCCACTCTTATTGGCTGATTGAAAGGTCATCCCAAAAGCCCGCACCCACACTGGCCCTCCTGGGATCAGGTTCCCCACCCCTGTCTTAATTGCTTGTTCAAGTAACAATGTCTTACGTTCAAACTGCATTTTCATTTGTCCAGCGGGGGGTGCAGTTGCACCCCTCCACCCCGCTAAAATCGCCAGCCACGGCAGTGTCATGTCAGATTGAGTAAGCCTTTGGTGAAGACCCTTAGGAGCACATATTTGGCAACAACAGGACACTGTCTATTCTCATGCGTCACCAGTAGCCAGTGGAACTTACTCGGATCACGCACCTTTTAAAAGTCTGTCAAATTATTTCTGAAGGAGCCTCTACCTTGGGCACTAGGTCGATTTGTCACCCTTCATGTGACGCAAATTACATAGTTTAGGAATAGAAACGTTTATCATTTTTAAGACCGAGATCCCCATCACTGGCACCTCATGTTCTTCAACCAATAATTCAACAAGAAATTCTTCCCAAATTTCCTATGCTTTTTTGTAAAGCCAAGAATAAACCAACAAAATAACATTTACAATTTTTTTTTTTCGATTGCTTTGGCACATTTCTCAAATGTGTCTCAAATTTCTCAAATTTGTAAACCAGCAAGTATAATCTCCACACCATAGTGTCCTTTCTGCATAGCAGAATGTAATTTCTCATGGATGCAAACAGTCTTGTACATTTGTCATTATTTGGCATAATTTTTAGCTGCTTAAGTGTAATAATTCTACACCCAAAAATATAAATGTAAGTGAGACACCACATGCAGCACAGTTCACCAAGCGTTCAGGATGATTCAAGATTCCATAAATTGCAGTGATATAGCATTGTTGCATTTTTGGATCTCACAGTACATCATTTTATTTTATTTAGTTGTTATTGTTTTTGTGTTATACAGCGCTGTGTGACTTTGTTGTTTGCAATTGTACTGTATCTGAAGATCTGAAGAAGTTACAAGTGCACGTGAGTGCTTCCTCTCACCAGTGAACTTCACATACTGTGATGTAGAGCCTGGCAATGCTGAAACAGGTGCTTTTGACATGAATAGGTAAAGAGGAATAATCAGTCAGTGACAGTGAGAAGGGGGGCAGTGATTATCACTCAGAATTGTGCAGCTCAGAAGCATACTTACACTGACATTTTGATAATATGTCTAAGCATTTTGACTCTCCTCATTGCAGTTTTTTCCAGTTGCTTAAGTGCAGTTGCCAAGTCAGTAAAGGCAGCTCTCACAGCACTACCACAAGAATACAAAATGTCCAAAACATCGACAACATGTGCCAAAACACACATAATAAGTCATCATTATTATACTGTCACCATAAAAAAAAACATGAGCAGCGCAAACATAACCCCCCCAAAAAGGGTACCTGATTCAAAGGTATTTGATTAGGTACTTGCTTCAAAGCTGGGTACAAAGCCAGGTTTATAGTGTTATCAATGTAAAAAATACACAGAAATATGTAACAAAAATTCATTGTGCATTCAAATATAATTTCCACATGATGACATGAAACTAAATCAATCATGTAAAAGAAACACTACTTAACAGATGCATTGGCAGCATTCAGTATCTCCTCTCTGCAGGCCTGGCTCCAGCTCACGGTAACAGGGTGGGCCAGGAAGATTTTTGGGGTGGGGGGGGGGGCAATTACATATAATTACATATAATCACAAGGCCCCCCCTGACCCCCCCCCCCAAAGCCGGGCCCGCCTCTCTGTTTGGCCACAGCACTTCAACACCATATCTGATGTCTTGTCTTCCAAGGCAGAGGGGGAAGCACTTACTCAAATGCCACTTCAACCCCTGGCATTTGTCCACATCGATGTCTTCAAAAGTGGCATCCATTGGTTTCAACAAAGATGGTGTTATCTTGTAGAACAGCACTGTGGATTTCATGAAGTGAAGTCTCATGGCGTTGTTGGCCCTCAACACACTGACAACTGTTAACTCTTGTTCTAGTGTAAATAATGGGCCACTGCCATCAGACAGGGGAAGCAGTCCAATCCTGAAATGGCACAAACATGAATCCATGGGTTCAACAGTATGAACGCCGCATACAGCATGCCAGGATAAAGTTTACACAGAAAGTATGCAATTGCCATGCAATGTAGGGGATTTGGTTATATACCTGTTTGAATTTCTGAATGTCTACTTATAGCCTCCAGATTCAGCACCAGTATGTGGGAGACCCCAATTTATAGTGAGACTATTCTGTGAGGGTCTGACAGTGGCCTCTGTCCAGGTGATCGTCACATCTCCGACAGAACTTCTCTTGCATCCTGAGAGAGTCAGGGCACATTGAGTCCGAATGGGCCATGTTTCGGGACTCCATTGCTGAGGCAGTCGTGTGTAGCTGTGGCCGTAAGGTTGTTGGTGTCTGTCACGGTGGGAATCCCCAAACTTGGTGGTGGACACCAGTGATAAAGGAAACCGTCAGGCTGAAGAAGGAGGCCTTCCAAGCTCGGTTAGCTTGTGGGACTCCAGAGGCAGCTGGTAGGCATTGGCAGGCCAAGTGGAATGCTGCTTTGGCAGTTGGGTGTGGGAGGAATTTGGTGAGGCCATGGAAAATGACTTTCGAGTGGCCTCGAAGATGGTTCTGGCAAACCATCAGGTGACTCTGGAGAGGGAAGCAGGGCATTACCCATGCTGTTTACAGCGGGGATGGAGAACTGTTGACCTCAAATGGGGACATAATCAGACGGTGAAAGGAATACTCTGAAACCCTCTGAATCCTGCTGATATGCCTTCCTTAGAGGAGGTAGAACTGGAAGACTCAGAAGAGGACTTACCTATTAGTAGGGCTTAAGTCACTGAAGTGGTCAAAAAACTCTTTGGTGGTAAGGCTCCATGAGTGGATGAGATTCTCCCTGAGTTCTTGAAAACTCTTGATGTTGTTCGGCTGTCTTGGTTAACACGCCTCTTCAACACTGCACGGAGGTTGGGGACAGTACCTCTGTATTGGCAGACTAGGGTAGTGGTCCAAATCTTTAGGAAGGGGGACTGGAGGATGTGTTCAAACTCCTCAGCCTCCCTAGAAAGGTCTATGCCAGGGTACTGGAGAGCAGGGTCCGACCGTTGGTCGAACCTCAGATTTAGGGGGAGCATTGTGAATTCTGTCCTGGTCGTGGAAAACTGAACCAGCTCTTCACTCTCACAAAGATACTGGAGGGTTCATGAGGGGTTGCTTAACCAGTCTATGTGTGTTTTGTGGACTTTGGAAAGGCATATGACCGTGTCCTTCGCAGGGTCCTCTGGGGGGTGTGGGGGGGGGGTGCTTTGGCAGTTTGAGTTCCAGGGTCTGCTATTACAGACCATCAGGTCCCTGTATAAACGGACTGGTAGTTTGGTTCACATTGCCAGCAGTAAGTCAGACTCGTGTTGGACTCCACCAGGGCTGCCCATTGTCACCAATTCTGCTCCTAAATTTTATGAGGGATGGAAGAGGTCTGGTTCTATGACCTCAGGATCGCATCATTGCTTTTTGCAGCTGATGTGGTCCTCTTGGCTCCACTGAGCTGTGACCTGCGGCAAGCACTGGAACAGTTTGCAGCTGAGTGTGATGCGGCGAGGATGAGGATCAGCACTTCCACGTCTGAGGTCATGGGTGAGTCTGAGACTTCGGGGTCTTGTGCTGGAGTGAGGGAAAAGGGAGTGGGAGATTGACAGGCAGATCAGTGCAGTGTCGGCAGTAATGAGGACACTGTACTCTCCTCGTGCTAGAGCGAGAGTTGGGCCAGAAGGCAACGCTATCAATTTACCAGCTGGTATACATTTCTATCGTCACTTATGGTCAAGAGCTTTGGGTAGTGGCAGAAAGAATGAGATTGCGGACACAAGGAACAGAAATGAGCTCAGACAATCGGGAGCAGCTCAGAATAGAGTTGCTGCTCCTCCGCATAAAAAGGAGTCAGTTGAGGTTGTCCAGAATTCTATCTAGGAGGCAGAGGGAGGTGTTTTGGGCATGCCCAACCAGGAGAAGACCCCAGGGCAGACCCAGGACACGCACGAGAGATTATATCTCTTGGCTGGCTTTTGAGACAAGAGTTAATTGTTTTGGGTGAGGTGTGGTCTTTTGCAGCTTGACCATACTGTTGTGCATTATGCGTAGACTGAATTGCTCTTACAGTCATGAGAATGTTAAGTACGCTTCACAAAAATGTGTCAAAGCGACTGAGAAAAACTGAAAAGACAGTAATAATAAGTCTTGTATTTTGGTTGGTTACTTATGGTTAAGGTTAGGACTGGGTAGGGGTTAAGGGTGTCCTGACTAGGATTAGGGTTTTTCCCCATAAAAATGAATGGATGATACTCACACTAAGATGTAAATACAAACGTGTTTGTGTGTGTGTGTGCTGATGAAGATCACTCTTCCCAGCCTCTGCACCGAAATGGCTCACAGCAATTAAGTGTAAAGGCTATTAAATCAATATAGATAATGGTATGTGAAACGCTGATAAAAATGTAAATAGATCACAAACATGTTTACCTCAGAAGTGTTGCTCTGACTCTTCTTGGCTGGTACTCTTTTTCCTTGGTTTTCCTTTTTTTTGTTATCTTTTGGCTGGTGGACAACTGTTGACAGCTCAGCTGGCGAGGCTGAATCCCCAGTGGCATGTTTATGCGGCTGCCAATCGCCTCTCTCTGCATCAAGGGGATCCCTGCAGTCGCCGGGCTAATCCACCAGTGGTGTACTATCCCCGCTCCATTAGGAGAATGGATGTCACAGGCCGGATGCAGTATGACTGGGCCAGTTCGAGAATTCAATAGCTAATTATGTTACGGTAATTAATCCCCAGATGCGTTCTGTGAAGCGCACAGAACGTGCTCTGTCTGTGCTGCCCGGAGTACTCTGCCGCTCGCTTCGGCTTGGGAAATCAGCGGGGAGCCGAGCCCTTCTGTAACCCCGGATTACAGAGAGCAGCTGGGACCCGGATGAACCCGCGGGGGACAGAGAGCTATCCCACGTCAGAGGAGGACACCCACAGATGACAGGAGGAGGAGAATAAGAAGGCGAGGGAGAGAGGTTCCCCGACAACTGGTAGCAAATCTAGCATGTGGTGATTTCAGTGAGTGTAGGTTCTGCTCTGTTCTCGGCTGACCATCTCCTGCGATCCCTTCACACTTTGTTGCCATGAGCTCACTACAGAGAGATGTGCCCACAAGGGAGAAGATGTGAGGAAAAGTGGATGATTAGGGGAAAATGAAAGCTTTCCAGTAGCTGGAGTCTCACTCTGCAATCTCCGGAAAGATGTTGCAGTTCACCTCCAATCTACTTGTGCCCTCAAGAGGGTGCATTTCTGACCATATATGGAACTTTAAGTTTAACCTGTGGGTCAGCCTTCGAAGGATGCTTCCTCTCAGCATGATTAGACATTGTAGTGCGCGACTATGCTCAAGTTAACTGCTGAAGTGATACTCACATTGAGCGATGACAGGTCCCAAATGCACTTGTGAGCTCCAAATGACGTCATTAGCTCCAGGTGATCCTAATGACACAACGATTTGAGAGTGACTTCATGTGAGTTCATACTCATGCCTTATGAAGACACACCCTGTCACTGATGTCTCCCAGGGTGAAATTAAATGGCTTTTCTGCAGAATGTCTGTATGTGACCAAACCCATGTGTTCAGGGTATCATCACAGAACTAAATGGAAAAATACAAGTTACAGGCATTTTTCATGTCTACAAAATATAAGACATACATCACATGTACACATTTGTAGAACAGAATAGAATAGAATAGAATAGGATCTTTATTCACCAAGTACGGAGAGGTACAAGGAATTTCTTTTGGTGTGGGTGGTGTCATGACGTAAGTAAATTATACATAAAACTAAACATCCAAGAGTAAAGATTCAATGACAAATAAGTAAATGAATATTAAGTAAACAATAAGTAAATTTGTAATTTAATAGACTTCAGTGAAATTATTAATTTCATTATAGGAGACGGTGAATGTTATTTTAAAATATATTTATAAAATATTAAATACATAAAATTTTAACAATTTAAATTCATACTTTAATGCTTCTTCTTCACAGAAAGCCACATATCCAGGAGGAATGATTCTCATATGAATGATGGTCAGCCCACTCAATATAACTTCCAGCAGAACTTCAATTTTAGCTTCCTTTTAAAAATATGAAGTCCTTTAGCTCAGCCATGATAAGAGAGAAGATCCTGGTTGTCACGGTCGCAGGGAAAGAGGGGGGTTACCAAGTGAGACAGTCGCTGTGGAAACCAAAGAGTTCTTGCTTTTTTCTTGAGAGGATGGGCAGGATAAAAGACCTGGAGTTCACTCAGGATGGTCTCAATCAACTAGAATATAAGGCCTGCTTTACCACTAGCCACTCATTTATTTCACTGAATATTTTCACTGATGCAATTTAGATAAATTGCTGTCCCCAGTGGTCCAGTGACAGGGCTACAGTTCTGTGAATGTTTGTTGCTTGTAGTCAGTACCAGGCAAACCCATGTGGCACCTTAAGCAAGCTTCATCCCCCTCACAAAATTGCGCACTAGGTGGCTTCCTATGTCACCTAGTGGGTTGACTAGCACTTCTTGTAGCATAACTTCTCCACACTTATACCTTTTGGGATCTATTTAATAGCAACCTTACGAATCTCTAAGATTTATATTTTGCTTTGATAAAAAGTGGACACTGGCAGCGGGACGCAAAAAGAGGCAAGGCAACGGAAATATATATTTAGTTCCCAAAAAACGAGGGCAAGAAAATGACGACGCATGGTCACCCTATAAGATGATATACAGAAGGAACGTCACAGTTCATAAATTATTTAGGAATCAAATTATACTCTGGTGATTAATTGGATAAGGTTTGCACAAAAGAGCACGCAATCGTGAGAAGTCTGTGAAGTGGGTATTTCAGGCAGACAGGACACTGCGCGGTGTGCTAATGAGACACCAACTGCTCAGCTCTGCGCTTCACGTGTCCACACATACCTGCATAGCCGTTTTATTTTTTCATCTTCCCATAACCCTCAGATGCTGGTTTGAGCCTAAACGTCTCTCACATTATAGAATCAATTCTCAAAATGAAGCAATCACATCGAAAGGATCTGTATTTCAGTATCAATTCAAATATTCTGATTAAAAATGAATTATTATGTATTATAATGTATTAAAGGGCCCCTGTAAAGTGCTGGGGCCCCTGAATGTGCCAGGGTACCCCAAGTATGCAGCCAGGAGTGGGAGGGGCGATATTGAATGGGAGGGGTTTATAACAAGGGTTAGGGTATCACCAGGCCCCTTATTACAAACCCCTCCCACATTGCGCCGCCTACTCAACACTGACACTCCCATTGGACATTTGGCTCCTTGCTGCAGCGATATGCCTCTCGGGTATCCACCCCATTAGTGTACGGTTTCAGACATGCAGTGTATTGCAATCACAGCGTCGAATTAGCAGTTGTGAAAAGATTTACAAATGTAGCCCCCATGTATTCCTTCCAGGTGTTGCAAGTCAATTAACTATCACCATTATCAGTATTAATAATATGATTCTATCTTATCAGGTATGGGATTAATTGAAGTATTTAAGCGTCGTCGCCATGACGTTTTTTACGTTTGACTGACACCTGGTGACAATTCACTGAAACTGCGCTTCAGTCTCCGTTGTATGTAATGTACTAATAAATGGTGGAGACTCCAAACAATCAAGTATAATAGCCAATTAGAAATATGTATGACTTAAAACCTAACTTATATAACTTACTTATAATTGCCTTATTTAATCATGACGTGCGCTAAGGCAATTATGATGGGACCTTCCAAACATGGACGAACGGTCCTACCATGTCCGATTTTTTAATGACGTTTCACCAACTCCCTTACGCAATTTCCGGCGTATGAGGTCAATTTTTCTCTCCGCTCCGCCATTTCATCTTTAAGTTCCAGTTAGAAGTTCTGAGATTTTATTCAAATGAACTTTGACATATATTTCGACACCGAGGGCAAACTAGCTCTTTCGAGCGCGACCTGATAGTACGAATTCCTTTCCCGTTAAGGGACTTGATCATTTTATTTGGGGAAAAAAACCGGGCGATAGAGAAAGGTTGCGGATGTCGTGCATTTTCTGAACGTGTGCGAAGCCAAAGTTTTTTTTTTTTTGTATGAGTTGAATTCTGATTGCGGACTGGGAGAGGCTGAGGTTAGGCCCGAAGCCTCGGATTCGGAGTGGTAGATATGGCCGGGAATTTTGACGCCGAGGACCGCATGAGCTGGTACTGGGGACGGCTAAGCCGACAAGAGGCGGTTTCCCTCCTGCAAGGGCAGAGGCACGGGATGTTTCTGGTCAGGGACTCGATCACCAGCCCCGGCGACTACGTGCTGTCCGTGTCGGAGAACTCGAAGGTCTCCCATTACATAATCAACAGCATCAGCAGCAACCGGCAGTCGGGCTCAGGTAAGGCGGCCTGCGAGCCGGCGGACGTCGGGCTCGCCGAACGCGCAACTTTCCGCTCGCCCTGCGGTTCGGGGGCAGCCGCCGTCATTCATTTTAGGAGCGGCGTCTGGGGCGCACCACCGACACATAATGCTACTCGTTTGCTGTCCGCGCACCATGTTAGAGCACTAACGAGCCAGGCGCACCACCGGGGATCTGAAACAACACCCCAAACGCTCAATACTAAAGCGATAGGAAATCGGATCTAACTGCAGCCGCCATCGCCTTTAATATAACGCCGCGGTCATCCCTGAGAGGTGTAAATCCCCCACCTCCCCAAACGCAGCGATGCCTTTCATTACGGCCGAGCCGATGTGACGCCCCCCGTGTTGCTTCAGGACGGTTCTAGGCGGCATGCAAGGGGAATCTGCCTATATAATCATAATAAATAACATTTAGATCCTCGTTCAAGCTGGCAAAGGTCACATGGCGTAGGTGTAACCTCCGCTGCGGTAATGATGTTCACAGAGCATGTGGCGGGGGGAACCTTTATGCATTTATCAGCATTTCCATTGCCAGGACACTCATTAGGGGCGTTTATACCCTGGGCAGCGTAGAAACATGTTTATTGCTGTTGGGAACGGAAAGTAGGTTAGAGATGGGTGGGTCCCCTTTGACTATGCCGCCCGTAGCAGTCCCTCCAGGCAGGAGTTGGGCGCGGCGGCGTGCACACCTCCATCGAGGCCGTTCCCTGTGCACTCTTTGGAACTGTTGATCTGTGTTACTCTATTTCCCGGTATTCTTTTATGCTATGGACCGGGGTTGGTTTTGCTAATATGGAGCTGGCAATGCAGCTTGGCCTTGGGGGCAAATGTAGTGCCTGGATTGAACCGTGTCGTTTCCCCCTTGTCGTGAAACAGCTGTAAAGTGGGGCTGAGTGGCGTCTCCGATAGTACTGGCTGCACAACACTGGAGTTTCTTTATACTAAATAGTCCCTGTAATCGTGTGCCGCCCCCCCCCCGCACCCCCCAAGCCCTTGTGGAGGGATATCCCTTGCAGCACAGAGTACCTTTGTTACAGTGCAGTGGTTGCTTGTCTTTCATGAAAGCGTCCTGGTGGTGTGGGGCGCGTTCTCCTTTACTGTCCCAGTAAGTGAGTGTCATGGAAGTTTCTCTGCAGGAGATTGGACAGGAGGGTGCGTGCTTTCCATTTCCCGATACTCCTGTTACAGAGATGTGGGTCACACACAAATTACAAAGAGAACTATGCTGGGGCGAGGTGTGTGTGTGTTGGGGGGGTCCTCAGGGTGTGAAGCGACACACTTCTGGAAAGTGCGTGCTGTGTTGTCCTATACAAACTATGTGGGTGGGGTGGGCTCACACCCCCTATGAATGAATGGGCTGGTTGTCACAATGGGAGGATGACTCCATGGAATGATGTGTGTGGAATGTGCCCCCCCCCCCACCCATTCAGTTCATTGCCTGTCCCAGTGTCGCTGTAAGATGCTTTAAATAAAGGTCCTCTTTTCTGTCGCTTAAAATGAACTTTGTGTCATGTGGTTTATTTATAGTTTGTATTAGTTGTTGTTGTACAATCATTTTGTTTTATATATATTTTTGACTCATACCTCTGTCACCACATGAGAACAGTAAATTGTTTTAATCCTTGTTTAATACTTGTTTACCTTGGCTTTTCATGCACTTTGAAGTCTGTTTAGATGCATTTCTGGTGGTCAAAATCTGCATTTGCTAATTGCACAGTGTGATAACTAGGACTGATCAATGTATATTATTTTGGTTTAAAATGTCGAAGCCTTTTGTTTTTTTTTTTGAGAATATTGGATATCACTTCTACATTTTTGTTTAAAAATCCTGGAAAATCGCATTCCTTTTAAAATATTTGGCTTGAGTTTCGATATTTTGCTTCTGGGACCTATAAACAACTATAGTAAAGGACTGAAATGATTGCATTTGTAGGGCAGTTTAAGGAGTTTAGCTATCACTGTCAGTAGCCAGGCTTAAATGATCAGTCAGAGGCATGGTGTTGGTGCTAAGCCGCTGTCCTTGTGCTGTATTTGATTAATGATTTAATGAGGATGACCGCATCTAATTATATCATTTGAGCTTTAAGCTCCTGGCCTGTGCAGTAAAATAATTATCTTAAGCACATGGTTTGCTTTGCCTTTTGTCCCATTAATCCAGGTAGTATTAGTGGCATGAATGGAGGTATTAATGTGCATCTCTAATACGTTCTCCTTCCCTGTGGAATTTTTGCGGGATCAGGGCTGGCATCTCCACGGTTCCGCATCGGAGACCAGGAATTCGACGCTCTTCCCGCTCTTCTGGAGTTTTATAAGATTCACTACCTGGATACCACCACCTTGATCGAGCCAATCAGCAAGGCCAAGCACGCCGGATCCGTGAGCGCTGGTGGCGCACCCCCGAGGCCCGAGGCAGTGGAGTACGTGCGCGCTCTTTTCGACTTCCCCGGCAACGACGACGAGGACCTGCCGTTCCGCAAGGGTGACGTGCTGCGGGTGCTGGAGAAGCCGGAGGAGCAGTGGTGGAATGCACAGAACTCAGAGGGCCGGGCCGGCATGATTCCCGTGCCCTATGTGGAGAGGTATCGGCCGGCCTCGCCGACCTCGGGCGCCTCTTTGCCGGGCCTGGGCGGTGCCCCGGATGGCTCTGTGGGCGGCCTGCCAGCCCCGCCCTTGGGTGAGCCGGGCCCCTACGCCCAGCCCAGCGTGAACACGCCTCTGCCCAACCTGCAGAACGGGCCCGTCTACGCCAGGGCCATCCAGAAGAGGGTGCCCAATGCCTATGACAAGACCGCCCTGGCCCTAGAGGTACCCTTTCCATGTAGCTTAAAGAATAAAGTAATCTGCTTATTCTTCTAGAACAAGTAACACTGGAACATTTCTCTGGCCAGTGTTTCCAAAAAGATCGATATAAGGGAATAAATTCCTAGATTTGTAGATGTCACGCTCTCGTTTTCCCTTGGAGATGTTTTAATCTGGAAACCTCCCACAGTTTCAATATTTAGCTATTTACTAACTAGTAACTCAATTGCATTTATTCTGTAGTATTACCCTTTGGAAAGTATTAATTGTTGGACCATTTGCTGACCTACTTAGCTAAGCAAAGGGTGTTACCTGAATAACTTTAATAAACATCTCTTTAATTTGAACGACCGGCTTAGTGAAAATCCCAGTGAGAAGTTTAGTGAAAAATAATTTTTAAATCAAATTGAGGGTCTTTGATCTTGTCTGAGGCTTCCCTGAGCTCTTGCATGTATTTAAGTGCTGATTTAATGGTTTTGTGCATGTTATGTGAACTGTGGCCTGCTTGCAGTGTGAGTCCCTCCCAAACTCCTTGGAGAGCTCTAGTTTCCTGTGTCAAGTTAGGGGGAGGTGTGAGGCACCACCCGGGGGGGGGGGGGGGGC
>JAODKL010000038.1:15334742-15375330 GCA_026780765.1 Petrocephalus schoutedeni | reverse complement strand
TTTGAATATATATATATATATATATATATATATATATATATATATATATACATACACACACACACACACAGTTGTGTTGGGGGCAGTGCTGGCCTAATGGTTGGGGAAGCACACTTAGAAGGTTGCAGGTTCGATTACCTGACCAGTAAGGTACTGTTCCCTGGGCGTTGACTGCTGTGTCACATATAGGTTAAATGCAGAGAACATTTCGCTGTAGTGTGTCAACAATGACTATTTATACACAAATGCAGTATATCCCAGTATATACTTATTATTCAAACATCATTCTCTTACTACTTCAGTACATTTTCCTGAATATCACTCAAACTGATTATGCATTTTCTTTAAATCAAACAAATTATCAAAGCACCTTTAACAAGAACATCAAAGCCACTTAATTTTTGGTCCCAATGCTACCGATCAACACACAAACATGAACAGGCATCTAAAAGGCTTAACATTTTAGAGCATGGCTTGCTCTGGTCATATAAAATATGTTATTAAAACATCAGATATATATTTATTTTACTATAAATACAGAATATCTTTTTGGTATAAATATTATAAATATCATATACTCCTTTGTAGATAAATAGTAATTGTGGATAAACTTAATTGGTTTAAAAACATTAAAGGCTGGAACTGGTATATTTAAGCAAAAGTATAACACTCTTGTGAATTAAGAATTACTTAATCCAGTCAGAACAGCTGCTCACAAGTTCCTGGAATAAATTAGAACCAATTCATACTATGATGCCTGTGCATGGATTCAGAACCTTGTGAGTTTCCTATCCGATGAGTAGTACCATTCCTCCATGATGGGAAGGAATTCGCCACCCTGCGATTGTACCGTAAGGGCTTCAGCACTACCTCAAGTTGGGTTCCTCTTTGAGCAGCTCATTTTTGGAGCACAAACTGGTTAATGAATTCAGTTTGCTCCGACTCCACCTTACATAGTGCCTCATGCTCAACTTGGTACCTAAAACACAAAAGATACACTCACATAAGGCTAAATTATTCTGGCACCCTCTTGTCTTTATGTCTTTCTGAGAGAATGGAATTTTGCCCTAAAATGAGCATCACATATAACAGCAATTAGTTAAGAAATGGTCCAGATAAGAATCTAGGCTTTACACATGCCCAAGTCCCGATAACTGCTGCTTTGAAGACCCATGTATCCTATTTAAACATTATTTAAACAGAATTACACATATTCAAGCAACACACCAATCTGTGATTGACACCATGTGATCAAACAGAATATTAACTGAAGCACCTGAGATTAAAGCCTGGGATACAGAAGATGGGGTGCAGTCGTGGACCTGAACCTGTCAAATGACTCCGCAAAATCCCCGGTTAGGGATACAAAAGGCTAACATCCTGCATTACCTTTTAACAAAGATATGGAATTTGAACTCAAACTGAAAATATTTGATCATTCTCACAATAAGAGATAATGGATTTCTTTCTGTTACCAGTTTCAGCAAAAATCACGATTCTTGGAAAGCTCTGGATACGAAGTCTGAGAGGTGCACTTTGTTACCAAGAACTGGGCTTCCTCGGTCCCTCACCTCTCCAGCTGCATCTTCTTTTCTGCAATTAGAGCCTGAAGCTGCTGTTGCTGGGCCTCCCTCTGCTTGGCCACCGACTTCAGCGTATTTCGGGCTCCTATTGCCTTCATAGACAGACTGTGCATTTATATACACACACCTTGGCCAGAAATAAAACCGCACACGATCTTTATTTACTTCACCTTCATCTTTTCCGTCTCCGCTTCCTTCGCCAGCTCATCCACAGTCTCCATCAGCCCATCCACCACCTTCTGGAACTGACCGATTTCTGTTAAGGATGGATGGACTTAAAGGAGGAATTCGGTCTCAGGGAAACGGAATGCTCAGAACTGCCTGGCCGGACAGTTCCTTGAATGTGAGGTGGTATTGATGTCTCCTTAAACCTATATTCGTGTGACCCAAATGCAGCATGGCTCTCATCCTAGTTCTTGTAAACCCCGAAGAGTATTTTTCCCCTGAGGGTGCCGAGCCGTACTTACTCTCCATAAAATCACCGCATTCCGCCTTCAGCTCGCTGGTGCTTCGAGTCGCATCGGGCTCCAGAACTCGCATCTTACTGAGCTCATCAAAGCGAAGCCCGTCTTCAGTCAAGGACTCCTCCGACATGGTGCGGGTCCAATTCCAGGTCCAAGCACAAGCCCCCGATTGAAGCCTTGGACAGAGTTTATTTGCTTCAGTGTCTCTTTACGATTCCATTAGCGCTACCCGCAACTTGCGCAAAGTCATGCATTCCCGTCGGGCGCAAAAAACCACCGGCAACCTACCGTCACGTAACGTTTATCGGCGCGTCATTTACATGCATCACGGACAGCTCGACTTTCGCAAACTAACCGGTTAAGATCGTGATTAGATTAAGATCGTGTATCCAGGGGATACTCAGCTCGCAGATGATCAACGACAAACGCGCAAATTA
Source organism: Petrocephalus schoutedeni (assembly GCA_026780765.1). Taxonomy (NCBI): domain Eukaryota; kingdom Metazoa; phylum Chordata; class Actinopteri; order Osteoglossiformes; family Mormyridae; genus Petrocephalus; species Petrocephalus schoutedeni. The sequence continues at coordinate 15,372,846 of JAODKL010000038.1, read as the reverse complement.
GCCACAAATGAACTACTTTAAAGCACTAAGTCTCTACGTGTCTGGCTAACCGGCCGCAGGAACACATGGCACGTTAGGTAACCGGCCGCCAGGGCTCCAGCTGGTCGGCGCGCGGCGATGAAAAGTACCATCTGGCAGAGCTAACTCGCTAACGGCGGCTCGGGGAAACGGCCAGTTCCGTCCTCGCCATGGGTAAACTTTTATTTCGGAGTTGCCCGTTTACCGTTCACCATTACCACGGGCGAGGGACGTTAAAGTTAAAGCGATGTCCAACCCGAAAAGGAGCAAGCGAGCGGGACTCTCACCGGGCCGCGGGGAGCGCGAGGCGCCGCGTGGCGTCACCGGACGAGGCCCCGCCCACCGGCCGGCAGGGCTCGTGCGCGCGCGCTCTCACCGTGCGGCGTCTACCCGCATTTTTAATGTAACACCAACATTCTGTTATACCTATACCTATATTTCTGTAACATTTTGTTCGCTCCTAGTTTTACCTTTAGTCTTGGTTTTCGTTAACTACTGCATAATAAACCTGCTGTGAAGTGTACGAGAACCTTCCACTCCGTCTTATCAAAGCGTTTTGTGATTTTTCTTAATGTTTTTTTTTTGTTTGTTCTTGTGCGCGTATATATACAGTAGCGGCACTAGATATTTATGAAAAGGGCGGCTAAGCCTTTGCTAGGGCGTTTGTCAGAGTATTGGCTAAAACAGAATTTCTTACCTGACTTTAATTTGACTATATACACTGTCCTTCTTGAGAGATTAAAATCTTCAACTTAACGTACTTTTTTCATTTTTAGTGGGGATGGAAAATCAGATTTGAGCTGTTAAATATTTTCAGATTTTACAGAAATAAATTATCAGTCTGTTTTGTTCTATGTACAACATACATTTTAAATTCATCTTGGTTTAAGTATCATACATTTCAGGGTGTATTTTAATTAAAGGACAGTTTCAAACATTTTCATAATGCACAAGGTACTATTTATTTACACAGTACACTAATAATGTATCAGGAGTGACATATGCCGTATAGGAACATTTTCCACCAAGTTTTTTTGCGATACAATGTCAACGATCATCCAAAACACTTTTCACAGAATGAACCAAACAATAAAATAGAAAAACAAAAATGTGTTCATTGAATGGCATTGGCTTAGTGCAAGATGATTGGAGGAAAAGCATTCCAAAGTGTTTCGGGATTCCCAGAATTGGCACCTGCAACAATGTGCTCACACATCACTGAAGGACAAAGTTATACCAAAGTCCTCCTTGTAGATGGCCCAGGTCTTAGGTTTGTGTGGGTTGTCCAGTTCCTCCCTGGACAAATAGAGCCTAAAAGCAGAGTGTGGGTGAGGGAGTCAGGAAAACACGGCACATATTGTTATGGGTGTGGTCACCTACATGAATGTGGCTGAGAAGATATAACCTCATTGATTCCCATAGAGAAAAGTAAACGACTACCAAAAGTATTACAAAGAAATTCCAACCCAATATTCCATCCATACAAATAAGATATGCAACTCATGATATGGCAAATAGTTACCTGTTTTGCTCCACAAACGAGGTATTAAACCAGAAATAAAAGGGACAGTCCTCATACCCTTTAGGAAGACCCTAGGTTAAAAAAGCCACAGTTTTAATGTAGAAAATGAGAATGAGACAAGCAATAACATTCACAGTAAATAGATCAGAGCTACCAATTACTTTGTTCAGTTCAAGAGAAATTAACCCTGGGGAACCCACGGGGTTACATATGACCCTACCTTTTATTTCTGCCTTATATTCAACCCACTCATCAACGTAAAGATTTCACTTTTGTTTTTGGGTCATATATGGCACAAAAAATATATACGAAACGATAAAAAATATATTTTACTTTACTTTGATGAGTGGGTTTAATGTCAGGCAGAAATACAAGGTCATATATGACCCTGTGGGTTTCCCAGGGTTAGACAGATGAATTTCTGAATTTTATATGAAACAGTCCAAGTAGAGCATTTCAAATGAGGAGGAAAACTCACTGCACTGGATTCAAACATGACCTTGACATCGCCACTGACGACCGGTCCATCCTGTAAACTGATGACCACTGCATTATTTCCAGCATCTGGGAACAGCTGCAGAGGAAATAAGTAAAACAATGGCAGGCAAAGTCATGGGTGAAAAACCTCAATCTGGAGAAAGACATGAGGAACCCCTAAATGATGTAATATTCGACCGATGCACGGAGAACGTCTTGCTTATACGGGAAGGGCCTTTATAATCACTGCACACATTCATGTCTTATTCAGCTGTTTGACACTGGAGCTCCAAGAACAGTAAATGAGAACATTAATGGTGAAGGATTGGTCTCTACATGGAATATAGTGCATGGAGAGTTGGGCACAAGGAAACATGACAGCAATGGACAAACAAAATTCTGACAGCATGGAATAGCTGAAAATCTGGGTCCCACTCAGAGTTCTGGTGAGTTAAATGACAGCGATAAGACTACAGCTTCACTTTACTGGACAGAACAACACTTTGTACTATACGCTGCCATATTCCTATTTCACACCTCTTTTTCCTTTGTCTTATTTCATATACAGTGCCAGTCAAAAGTTTGGACACACGTACCCATAGAAAGGTTTATTTGTAGTAGTCTCTACATTTTAGAATAATTCTAAAGACATCAAAACTAAAAATAATATGGAATTATGCACTGCCCCAAAAAAGTACTTAAATGTGTTAGGGGTGAGGGCAGCTGTTTGGGTTGGTACTCAGAAGGTTACCAGTTCAAATCCCATGGTGAGCAGAGCAACGCCCTTCTGCAAGGCCCCTAACCCCAACTGCTCTACAGACTGGCTGACCCTACTGTTTCCTCTTTGCCAGTTCCATAAGGTGGCCTCCTGGGATGCTTTTCCAGCTGTCCTGAAGGAGGTCCCACATATATGCCGAGCTCTCATTAGCCGCTTTTCCTTCACTCTCTAGTCAAACTCCTCCAAAACCATTTCAAATGTGCTTAGGTCAGGTGACCAGGTAATGTGATATGACACTTTCCTTTTTGGGAGACTTGCCGTGTCCAAAAACTTTTGAATGGTACTGTAAACATAATCTATTGCGCCACATGTTCCATTTCAGCCATTTTGTCTTATTTTACATTAATTCCATAAGTATAGCCGTCTACAGTAATTAGCCAAGTCTGCTTTGACGTTTGGGTGCCTTTATCTTGTTTTATGCCGTCTAATTCTGTTTGATGTGATAGGCTACTGACTGGATAGTGAGAAAAAGAATACCTATGTACTGATGTACAATCATGATCTGGATGATCTGGATCTGGAACCCGTCGAACGGCTTACCGTGCATTTATCCTGCTTATCACACACACACTGGAACACCGTCTCCTTCCTCACGATGATCTTCACCTTCAGGTCACTGCCGTTTCCCCTGCCCACACCTGAAGATGTAGAGGCAGTCAAAAAATGATCGCCCAACATCTGTAAAGTGCTGACATTCTGAATGGCAACCTGGTACAGCTTAAGGATACAGACTTATAGCGTAACAGGAGGGATAGGGGCTTCCTGTGTAACACCCATTAGCATGATCAGTAACAGCTATAGACCAGAATGTAACAAACCTGGCTTTTTTAAAAATGACTTAAGGTGTGGACACACTAGTATGAAATATCGATCACCTCTCATTCTTTTCCATTCTGGCTGCTCGATAGTCAGCAAAAACACTTCCAGCAGCGAAGTGAAATATCAGGGCGTTTTTGCTCCAGTTCTTTTAAGTGAACTTTGACCTGTGTATCTGTGTCGCTAAACCAATCCGATGTGGCATGGGCGGGGCTAACCCCTCAGTGTCATAGCAGTGTGAAATGGAGGATGATACTTATTTTATGCACATTTACACTGTTATGGAAAGAAATGTTTAATAAACTGTGAGAGATTAACACATTCTGTGCTGTTATGACAAGAAATTACCATCACATTTAACCCTTTATACCACTCACGCCCATTTGCATACCAGTTATCTTCATTTATAACATTGCTATCATTGCCTCATTGTTATCATGCTTCTCACGCATCTTGCCATACAGTACTTTCAAAAGCTACATTCACTGAATGAAAATACCGCGGTCATATTACCCGGTCACATCCATTTTTCGCTCAACTATGCAAAAACACTGGATATTTTCTGCGCTAGTGTGACAAGTAAACCCGATGTCTTAAATGGAGTGAATGGTAGCTGCCCTTTAGACAGACGGGTGTCGTCTCAGCAAAGGACGGGGGGGCATCCCCTACCTGCGATGGAATGGATGCGAATGCTCTTTATTTTCAGGTGCTTCTCGGGGGGCAGCTGCAGGCTGTATTTGCTTTTCATGATCTCATAGTAGCCCACATACCTGCTCTACAGTAAGAAAGAGGCCCAATCAAACCAGCTCTTCTCCTGCCCATGTTAAACATCCTGCACAGTTCTTGTGAATCCAGAGGCGGCGTAACCCACTGGAACCAAGATATCCCGGGCTGTGTGTGTGTGCGCGTGTGTGTGTGTGGTGGGGGGGGTTCCACGCTTCTTACCTGTGATGGGGTCTCCACTCCCTGAAACTTAGAACTCATGCTCTTGTCCGTTCTCCTCTCTCCAAAGTAATCTAAACTGTCCTGCAAGAGCAGACATTATGTTGAGAAACAACAACACATACGAGCAATGTTCCAGAATTTCAGAATCTGAGATTCTAAAGTCAACTGGAAAGTGTAAGATGGTATAAAAACAATACAGTATGACCCCACCCCTCCCAAATGGACTTTCCTGGTACCTGTGCACTTTCAAACTGTTCACTGTCAATCAGCCAAGTGCAGATCATAGTCCCAGTACGTCCTGCAGAGCACAATTAAGGGGACGGGTACTTGTGAGCACAATACTCAACCATTACTCACTTCCAATCAACACAAAATAGTTCCTGATTATTAGTTTTGCCAGATCGGGATGGATAAGGTCAATAAACCCATTCATCTGTACAACAGCTTGCATTTACATAGAGTCCCCAGTAGGGGGCAGGGGAGAATCATACTTGATTAACATTGCTTGGTTTGTTGTATGGCGTTTCACCATACAGGTCTGCAATATGCATCCATGTCTTAACTTTCTCCATAAAACAGGGAGATTTAATCCCTTGTCAGTGCTGTATGGATGGTTTCACTATGTTGGGTCAGTGCAGGGCTTTCGTATGATACCAACTCCCAAAGTCCCCTGCTTACCCTTGCCTCCTTTACAGTGGATGGCGATAATGTTACGGGGGTCAGCAGCCATCCACTCTCTCACGCTGGCTGTGTACCTCAGCATGTCCCTGTGCACAGGTGTGGGGTAAGCAGAGAGAAAATCAGCTCTGGTTTCTAAAACGTATTTAAAAAAAAAAGCATGTGCATGCCAGGTGACCAGTGCATCAAAATGACTTACAGTAGGGGAAAGAGTTACAACGTGCGTGCGCTCCCTGGGATTCAACCCCATGGCCTTTGCATCATTAGAGCAGTACACTACTCGTTGAGCTACAGGAGCTATGCCAAGGTGCCATGCACATACATCATAGAGTGAAGAACCCTGCGGTGGACACATTTTAATAGTTAAAGCACGGCTCACTTACTCCAGGGAGGGAACATTGTGGTCGTCGATAAACACTCGCTCCACTCTGTAATGGAAGAACTGGGGGTCGTAGCCCTTCTCACCTGCACAAATAATCAGAAAGCGACAGCCAAGTGAAGTCAAGCTTAGACATTACATGATGCCCTGTAAATCCACCATAGGATACAAGCCAATCTCTCACCAGCAAAGTATTAAAGTATTAGAGTATTAAAATCAATTTTACCATTCAATCAGCTGCCGGGCTATAAGAGTGACTGTAAATTACTTACTGCAAAGATTATAAACTTTATAATGATCCTCATGTTTGGTATCCAAGAATCTGGCCACCTCCTGGTATGATTGGAGGCAAAACGGTTACTTATTTCACGAAACAACTAATAATCAAATTAAAGCTGCACTCCTCCTTTATTATACTCAATAATTAGCTGAGTAATCGGGGCCAAAGACTAATCAGGGCTAGTGAACCTCTTAAAATGTTCAATTTTGGTTAGGCTTGTTCAATAGCTACATATAATGTATGTATACATATATGACAACATTTTCGCTCATTTATAAAATGTGCCGGTCAGCTTACTTTGATGGGGTTCCTAAAGAAAGATTGTTTTCCCGACGATGGGAATGACATGGCAATGATGCGGTCTGGAAGCAAAACATGGAGTTTAGGTCAAAAGTAATGACAGTACATAAAACAAAACGCAGCATTTTCAGCAGTGCTGCATGATATCACGTTTATATGTGCGAAACATTCATTCAGACGGTGGTGTTCTGGTACTACATGGACGCTTTCTTACGCCCACAATTTGGTAAGCAAATTAGTAGTGTACCTACAATATTCACAAGCAAGGTATTATGACGTCCAAAACTTAATCTGTATGAATTTGGCATATGTTTAATAAACGTGTGGGACTTTAAACTGCAAAAAGTACCGCCACACCACTGATGTCTTTTTACCTTGTTTATCCACAATATTTCCTCTTTTAAAAGATGTTGCGGCTGCTGAGCTGTCCCTTTCTTTACCGCCACTTCAGTGCGCATTGCTTCCATGATTTACAAAAACGGTTGTATGTGACGCTCTCCGCTAACAATTTAAGGAAGATGATACACCAAATTACTAACATTTGGGCATCACAATACACCTTTGATTAATATTTTAGCCATACTACTAACCTCCTTACCAAACTGTGAGCATAAGTAAATGTCCGTGTAATACTGAAGTCAACATCCAGAGTAATGTTTCACCTGTTATTTAAACCCAGGCGATTACTGTGCATGCGCATTAGAATTGCGATTAAACCACAAGGTGATATTGTGCAGCCCTAAGTTTCAGTACCACAATACAAGACCCTGCTACCACCTACCTGTGACATACGTCAGGTCCAGATCAAACCCATCCTTCTGGTACCGTCTTTTGTTTTCAGACACCTTATGAGACAAACAAATATGGTTTCTACTGCAGCCTCAGATCTATGGACAGATTGAATTTATCCAAACCAATTAAGAGATTATGCCAATAGCACCGGCTATTGGGCACAGTAGGCTTAGTGTAACATTAGCAGAGACCATCCCAGCCTAAAGACAACTCTCTGTGGTCTTCAACAAGATCTTACCATTCTCCTGGTGACCTTCTCCAGCTCCTTCTTTTGGGAGGCCAATCTGAAGATGCGAACCAAGATGATGATCCTCAAGGCTCTCAGGAAGCTCACCACCCTATGAAAACATCAGAACATGGGTCAATGAGAAGATGCCAGGGTGGAGCATGTTAATGCACTGGACTTATGAGAAGATGCCAGGAGCCATGTGGGACAAAAGGAGCACATTAATGCAACAATAAAGCTGGTAAGCTGACTAAAACATACAGAACTATAGCAGCCCTAAGGAAGCATGGCATCCTTGGGTAACCATCTACTCATGGCTGGGATAGCCAAACAGCCAGTACCTGGGAATGAGCTTGACCCCAGACAGATCACTGAAGCTGTAGACCATGGTGATGATGAGGGTGATGACCACAATACAGGCATCTGCAATGTTTAACTTGGAGCTGAAGTACACTTTGAATCTGAAACACAGACAGGCCATTGTAGCCAGAGCTGTTATTAATGAATAGGCAAATGTGAACAGGCACCCAGATTCTTGATATTAAGGGAGCTGTTTATCAGTTGGGAAGTTCCTGTTGGTAACTATTCTGCAAGCTTGCAAAAATCCCATGACTTGTGGAGGGGTGGAGCATGCGGTCTGCTGACACACTGTAAGATTTGCTTCCTTTGGAATGGCAAACAGGGTTGAAGCAGGACTCATAGGATTCAGATTGGGAGAGCGGATTTGATGTGCTGGATTTTGGCACTAACAAACAAGTAGGGAACATGCAAGAGATGTAATGTAAGGGATAAAAACAGTGCTTGGTCTCTGTGAGAGCTTCTGCTTACCCCTACGCTTTCTCTGAAGCAAAATTTAAAAGAAAAATATCAGTAGTAAATTAGTAATGGATTGTGAGAGAGGAAACTTGCTTTGCCCAACGCCTTTGACCTCTCACGCCCACCATTTTTACGCTCACCCTTCCACATAGACTCGGAGAAGCACATCCACCAGGAAAAAGAGCGAGATGGCCAGGGATACTGCCTCCAGAGCTTCATGCACATGGGACCTGCGCTCCGTCATCGAGAGGTCCACGATGACCAGGGCGATGTCCACGAGGATGAGCACCACCCCGAACACCCTTTACGATGGAAATGCAGTAGCATCAAACTGGACACCATCCCACACCCTGACAGCAGAAATTCCAAAGATAACCGGGCTTCAAGGATCCAGCCAAGTATCAGACGCTCACCGAAAGCCGAAGGACATCACGAAGGGAGCAATCGTCTTTCGGATGTGACTGGAAAACAAGTGAAGGGAAATAAACCAAATTATAATAAATGCTAAAGTGACAGGCTGTACCTATTTATATACAGGGGCGTAGCACCAAATTCTGGGCCCTATGCACAAGCAGTGGCCATGGGTCCCCGTAAGCTCGTGGTTCACAACTACCTACAACTAACCTTACTACTAATCTATGAACTCATATGTTTAACATTGTATGTATAGCATTTACATTAGTTAACAACATTTATTGTGATCTTAAAATTATTTTTAAAGGAAAATAAAATTTCACTCCTCAGGGGCCCTCCCCCAACTTGGGGTCCTGGTAATTTAGTCCCACTTTTCACCCAACTACTACGCCCCTGTTTATATATAAACATCATTCAATACTCCCATAATCCTAAGCATTTATGTACAGTATTCATGAGATAAAGTATGCCATTGGTGGGCTGGATTATTATTTATACGCCAGTCATTAGCTGGTTCTTAAATTTAACACTTATCCACATTGGATTACTTGAGTCAGTGACTGGCAACACCACAGCCACATGGAGCGAGGTGCCACTTACTGGTACACGGTATCAGGATCCTCGCTTTCTTCCTTTCCGTCATCAATATGAACACTGGCCTCTTCTTTACCATCGTTGTCGACTCTGCGGGGGCGGCGAGAGGGAGGGAATAGCGTCAGACATCTGGATTACACCACACGTGAATCTCCCCTAAGGTCCAGTACTCCATGTGTGTTTATATCCTTTTATTCCATATTTATTGTCATGTCTGAATGGCTCCTTTACTACTGTACCTGCCTTTTTTTAAATTGCCCCCCCGAGGACAAATGAAACTGTTTGAATTGAATTGAACTGAAAGAATCACGGTCGCAGATTGGAGCAGTTTCATTGGTCTAATGGTCAATTAAAAAGCGAACTCATTCATCCTCACTACCGATGGGAATCTTTACAGCTCGGAGCATAACCCTCATCATAACCACATAAAAATGGCATTCGAGAAAAGCTATGTGGAGCATACAACGCTCAGCATGAATGGTGTTGTTAGCTCACCCATTAACTTTGGAGCCTGGCCCGGGGTTGAACAGCACTGACGACATTTCCACAAGCAAGTCCCTTTTGCAATGAGGAACCTTAATATTAAAAAAAGCGCACAAACAAAAGAGGAGATTAGTACGGTCAGAAAAAAACTTTACAATATTACCAAAAACACCTGTACTATTACCTGCATCCACTATCAGGCAACAAGCAGAGAGATATCAAATCACTTCACAATGCGGGGTACTAAAATGCGTACTTTTCATCCGAGTTACGAGGGAGTGACTAACTGTTGCCTTACTGCACAGTAAGATTCGCTTTTGCTGTTTAATGAAATTCCATCTACTTTTATTGCAAAACCGGATGACACCCTTCTGGAGAATCGGATCGCCCATGGTGAAATATGTCCGGCTCAACTGAAAACGCAATGATTTGCTTTCCAAATCACAAAAAAAATGATGAACAGATTTCGTAATTAGCCCATTCTGCACGCAATAATCACCAAATCACAAAAAAAAGTAAATAATGCGACTTAAAGTGGAGGGAAAAGCTTTACGTGACCTTTAAGAATACGATTAAGAACTTGCATGCAGACGTGCAAAATCCAGCAAGAGTGATATAAAACAGACAAACCAGTTCTGCCGAGAGCTGGGGAGCAGATCGTCTCTGTTCCCTGCTCTTTTCGCTTCGTATCCGCTTCTTCGAGCCTGTTAGATTATCGCGTATTCATTTCCATACACGTCCGATGCGGCATTCCTACTAGCGTCGTTCCTGTAAATCAGTCGGCTTTGTCTTGTGACTGATGGAGTCCGGGAGAATGAGGTTCAAAGGTTGCCAGAGGTGTTTTTCAGACTCTTCTCCAGAGTAACGCCTGCCCTGCTCTGCAGACGTAGCGGTTTTTTAACTTCCTGAAGCTGCCCCCAAAGCGCAGCGCCGTTTCCCCTCATCACTCGGCCCGGCTGCTGCACGTTTAGTTCCCCGTGCTTCCAGCAGCCGGCCGTTCCGCTCCGTGGGCTGGATCTGACCGTCCCGTACGTCGACTAGCACGACTGAATACGTCAAAGTATTTAACTGGCCAGTTTCTGCGACTGGGATTTACAAAACAGCAGTAACTGACTGAAGAAAAAGAAAAAAAAATGTTACATTGTTCCATGCAAGTTAATTAGAAATAATGAACACTCAATATAACAGACGCGTATCCGGAGTAACGCAGTTTTTAATAAATTGTACATTATAATAAACTACAACAATTTAAAACATCCATCCATCAATCCATCTATTTTCTACATCCGCTTGTCCTGTTCTGGGTCACGGGGGTCCGGAGCCTATCCCGGAGGCTACAGGCGCACGACAGGGAACAACCCAGGATGGGGCACAAACCCAGCGCAATAATTTAAAAACAATATAATGATTTTTTTTTATTTATAAAGCCAAATCATGTAAACAAACGAATGAATTAATTAGTTTAACTAACTCCGGCAATCTCCTTAAATGATACATTAGCAATTTCCCTCCAGATATGCTACATTATAGCCGGCACCAGGCACCTTTACGCGGAGGTGTGCTACGTTGCCTGCCATCTGGTCCGGGAAATTTCCTGGCATGAGAGCGGCGATCGGAGCAAAGTGCTGCTTGCGATAATGAAGTCCATGCGGAACGAGCAGCCACTATAAATAATGATTAGAAAACACGTTCGACAAAAAAAGAAGGTATTTGCGCGGAACTGGCAGCGCTGGAAGAACCTCGTCTTGTTCCCTTCTTTAAGGAATGACGGTATGATTATAAAATTTATAAAAGACTATAAAACTGTGTTGTGTGACTTCGGTAAACATTTGTAACTCGGCAATTTCTGTAATATGTTAAATGTATTGCTTAACTTTGACGACTTTCAGTCTTTTTGTTTAACTCATTATTTTAATCTCGCCAGGTGACATAAAATGAAGACCGTGTTTGCGACTTTACTGCTTTTCTTGCTGCGGCGCGTTTCGGCCGCGGCCAGATTCTCAGTACGTACAGAAGTCTACCGGGACGCGCGCCCGATCTCCCGTTTCTAGCGTTTGACAAGTGCGGGGCACTATGTGGTATGATTTCACTTATACATTAAAGCCCCCCCACCCACTTTTATTTTAGCCGGAGGAAGAATGCCGCATGGGGCTGCTGGAGCTCAGAAGCAGCATCGGCAGTCTCCAGAACAGGCTCCTGATCGGGGCGTGGCAGCTCAAGAACCTCCGAGAACATCATTATTTCTACAGGCCAAACATAGAACGTTCTCCATCACCACCTAACATAAATGAAACGACGAAAAGTGTTGATCTGAAGACAACCGCCCTTCCCAAGACATCAGGGAATCTTATTGTCTATGACAGGGGTAAGGACTTACAATAAACAATATATTTCAGTATACTAGTTATTTCTTTAATATGTTTCCCGTTGGAATCTCTTCTTTTCAGACTGTTCCGCGTTGTATAACAGGGTCCAGCCCCCTAGTGGGTTCTATCGAATCAGGCCCAGATCAGACATGGAGCCGTTCCTGGCATATTGCGATATGACGCATGGAGGCGGATGGACCGTCATACAACGGAGACGTAATGGGAAGGTGGATTTTAACCGGTAGGCTATGCAGATCGTGGAAAACCGCTTGAAATATTAGGAAGAAGCCAAAAGGCTTTCGTGTTATTGTGTTCCTAATAGTTCACGATAATTTACAAGTGACAAAAGTTAACATGCCTTTACTTTAACCTACAATTTTCAGTATGTCTCGTTCTTCCCCCAGAGATTGGGAAGAATATAAGTCAGGATTTGGCCATTTTAAAGAAAAGAATGATGAATTATGGCTGGGGAACGAACACATTCACACTCTTCTAAAAGAAGGTATGTTCAACAGTATTCTTCCTGAGTGTGGTGTATACCTGAAATATCACCTTTGTATATTGCTGTTTGCATTTTATTATGGCTCGTTAGAGTGTCAGCTTATTTTACCAGGTGAAAATCTCATGAGGATCGATTTAATGGACTGGAGTGGTCAGAGGACGTACGCGTTTTACGAGAACTTTCGAATATCGAATGAGACGGTATGTCTCCAGGTCTTCGCCGTGACCCTGTCCGGCTGTGGCATGGTCATTTGTCACTTTGACAGACGCTAGGGCAAAAATGCAATCCTCGAGGCATAATATTCAGCACCCTAAGATTTATCTGCCCTGGGTCGGGCTCTCTCCTGCCAGGACAAGTATCGGTTGCAGTTTGGCCTTTACAGTGGAAAGGCAGGAGATGCTCTTTCTGGCGGGAGTCATATGAAGGACCAGTGGTCTATCTCCCATAACGGCATGCCATTCAGCACCAGAGACCGGGATCATGACCGGTACCTGCAGGGTAGCTGCGCCAAGGAGAACAAAGGCGGCTGGTGGTACAACAGGTATGAACAAGTGCTCAGAGACACATGCACGCACGCACAAAAGCACTGATGAAATCCTGCACAGGGCAAAACAGACCTCGTGAAGCGAGTATTTGGAAGTAGGGGTGCTGAGTGTGCTTCGGCACCCTCTCTGGTTGGTGGTGGTACTGCAGTGTCAGACTGCTGTCAAGCAACATGACCATGCCTATAGCTATAAAGTAGAGATGGCCAAATGAAGCTTCATGAACCATTTGTTGTATTTTCTGACCCCACTAGATGGTGCTCTCTGTTCAAAATATGGCTCAAAGCATGCCCCAAAGCAAACCAATAGCACCATCTAGTGGGGACAAAAGATACAGCTAATGGTTCATGAAGCTTCATTTGGCCATCACTACTATAAAGTAAAGATGTTTCTATCCTTTTTTTAAAAATATTGTTATCCAGATCTGATCCTATCCTTTCTTTATTCACATCTGCCAATTCTGATCTGATCTTTTAATAAATATACAGACAGTTCCCAGGTTATGAACCACTGTATTTAACTAAATTTTTTTATGTAGTAGGTTTTATGGCAGTTCATACATAAGTGCAAGTTGTTTGTAAGCTGGATGTTCTTGACCCTGGGACTGCCTGTACATACATATACAGTAGGTGTCGGTACATTCTTTGTCTTTGTTGTGATTTTGCAGTATTTTTCCTTATCTTGTTTCTGCTAGTGCCTAATTAGATTTGTTGTATTAAACGATGCTCTTTTGCTTCCCCCTCCTGAAAGGATGGCATTGCAAACATTGCAGGTAGCTGCTGGGCTTTGAGTTTAAAGAACTTCCACACAGTTGACATCTTGACAGTTTGCCTCAGGCTTACTGTAGCGAGTGACCCAACCTTACAGTCTGTACAACTGACTTAGTGGTGGACGCAGGAAGTTAAATCGATTGGACTTTTGATCAGGCTGTGATAGCACATACTGATAAGTAAAATGCCTGGATCGGCCCTGATTACAATCTTTGGTATCGGCTTGGGACGTCACTCTTAAAAAAAAGTCGGCCTATGTTTTCATGCATGTTATCTTGTTAGCGATTGATAGCTACCAATGATACAAAAGAACTTCCCCCGGTATTGAAAGGTTAAATCAGTTACACTCTTTCTCACAGACATCACAATAACGTTTGACGACGAGTGATTAGACTATAAACCTTCGGAAAAATCATGCCACTCATTGGTGGTGGGCACGTATATTTCAGGTGCCACGCAGCCAACCTGAACGGAAAGTTCTATCGCGGCGGAGAGTACAAGGGTGCCTACGACAACGGAATGGTGTGGCTGACTTGGAAGGGGCTGTGGTACTCCCTCCGCCACACCTCCATGAAGGTCCGGCCTTTGCTGTTCATGGATAGCCTGGGGAGTGGAGCTGGACCTGAGGAGTAGCCAGCTAAGAGAGGCCCCTGCCTCCTTCCTCGCTAGGCCCCGCTGGACCGGAAGACATGACTGAACGCAAAAGCATTATCTACTCTATGAATGTTATGGCTTTTAAACCTGCATTTAAAGCTTAAATTTGACAGATTATCATTGTTTCAAGCTGTGCATTTAAAAAAAAAAAAACCTTTTTAGCAGCTGATAGTTAATACTGATTTTTTTCCCACACAGATTATGCAAACATACATTAACCAGCTGTCTTGCATAGTACATTGTTCAATAAAACAGCAAATTAAAAAGCCTTTGGTGTTCTGGTATGTAACAATTAACTTCTAATTCAGTGACAATGAGAAACAAATATATGAACAAGACATTGCACCGATTGGTCATAGATATTTACTAAGCTCCTCACGCAGATGTTGAACCATTTTATACCATTTTATAAGGCATTGAGAGGAGAAGTATATGAAAAATAAAACGTAAAATTCAAACTTTGTCAAAATTATATGGATTAAAATTTGTAGCAAACAGCAGTTGCAGGTGGTGAAAGTGTCACTGTGCAGTAACACCCGCCCCGCTCCGGTGCTATCGGGTAAGTCTGTGGATCTCCACCACCTCCACAGTGTCCTCTTCCCCCAGGTAGCCAGACAGGTCCAGCATGCGCTGCTCGGACTCTGTCAGGCCGTAGTGGGAACGGTGGGAGCCAGCATGGCCGGAAGGCGGTGGCAGGCTCTGCCGCTTGTCCCGCCGGAGGTCGGTCTGACAGCCGGAGGCGGTGCGCTGTCGCTGGCACGCGGCTAACGAGTTCGCCTCCTTCAGCTTGCGTGCCAGGATGTTCCTCTGGATTGGCGATGGGCCCCTCCTGCTCCAGTTCAGCTCCGCCCTCTCGACCCTCTCGGATCCTTGCTGGTCTAATTTGCTGGCGATATCCGCTCCGGGCCTAGCTGCCGGTAGGGCTACACGGTTCGGTTCCTGGTGACAGGCAGCTCTGTCTGACCACCCCCGACGCCTATCATCCGGCACGCCGTCAGTCAGGCAGGCTCTAGGGTGACCCCTGTCCTCCTGCTCAGGGTTACGACATGGGTCCCACGGCCTGGCCCTGCAGTTGGGGTCTGGGGCCTGCCGAGGGGTCACCTGGGTCATGCTCCGCTCCCTGAAGGGCCGCAGAGGCTGCTGGGGTTTGGCGTCGTGGAAGCTGGACGTCCTCCTAAAACTGGCGTTCCGCTGGTGACCGGCTCCCATGCGCTCCACCATCTCCACCCAATCTGCCACGCGCTCGTTCCGCAAAGCCCGAGACGTCGGGTCCCCCTGAGGGCTGAGCCGGTCCGGGAGCGTGGCCGATAAATTTTTGCCCACTTTGGGTGGCTCTGAGAAAGGGGACTTGATGCGAAAATGGCCTAGGTTGGCGTCCTCCTGGCTGTCCGAGTCTGGGAGCACCGGAGTCAAGGGAGCGGAGGTGGAAGCGGTAGCCTCCAGCATGGTGTCGTCAATGGGGCTCTGGGACACGTGGTAGACTTGAGTGGCCTCCTTCAAACCCTTCTTCTTCATCTCTTTCAGCTGCTGTTGAGCCAGCCGGTACCCAAAAATGGGCGGGACAATCTTTTGACCAGTCGGGGACACCCTCTCTTTGTCCTGGAGGGGCTGAGGGAGGGTCTGTGTCAGCTGGCAGCCCGGTGCGGCCCGCTCCGGCGCCGCGGTCTGCAGGCTCTCTGAGAAGCTGGGCCGCTGCAGGCTGTGGCCGCAGATGGAGGCCTCGTCCGAGTTCTTGCGGCCGCCGGGCGAGTGCAGAGAGCTGCGGCGCACCGAGGTGCACTTGGGGGTGCGGCACACCTTCCGCCATACGGTCACCAGCACCGTCACTATGATCACCACCAGGCACAGGGAGATGCCCACCACGGCTACCAGGTTGCTCCCCAGCGAAGTATCGACAGGAGGGAGGGGTGACACGGAAGGGGCGGGCACTGCGGGCATGTGGAGGGGGAGAACACACCACAGTGGTGATTTTTTCAGGATACACACACGCTTACTCACAGAAAGGGTGTATTTGAGAAAAACTCTTAAATCTTATACAACATATCTGCAGCATAAAGCAGTGATCTACAACCTTTATTACAGTGAGAGCTCCTTCTACAAAAAAAAAATTCTGCTGTGTATTTTGCCGATTTGGAGGTCCCCCTAGCTAGGTTGGAGGGGGGGGGATCCCATGATGCATTTCTCCGACCAAGTTGAGGTTAGATCTTGCTGAATGTCACTGAACTATGAGTGTCTATGTCTTGAAGATCTACCTTTCAATCACAACCAACTGGCAACCACTGGTATAATGGGTTATAAGTAATTATAAAATTAATTAAGGTGGCCCTGAATAGAACAAGCGGTTACAGAAAATGGATGGATGGATTGATGGATGGATTATAAGTGGTCATAAGATTATAAGGATCATAAGTTATCTATATACACGATATTGCAATTTATCATTTGTGGAGCTGGTTTGTGATGTCCTCCTAAGATCCTAACTTTT
This sequence comes from Petrocephalus schoutedeni, assembly GCA_026780765.1. Classification (NCBI taxonomy): domain Eukaryota; kingdom Metazoa; phylum Chordata; class Actinopteri; order Osteoglossiformes; family Mormyridae; genus Petrocephalus; species Petrocephalus schoutedeni. Next base: position 15,356,009 of record JAODKL010000038.1, on the reverse strand, counting down.
GATTTGATGGGAAGAGGAAGTTGGCAAGGTCACATCCCCCCAGGTAAGGTCACATCCCCCCAGGTAAGGTCACATCCCACGAGGCAAGGTCACATCCCCCTAGGTAAGGTCATAAAGCCCTTACCGTCTCGTTTTAGGAACCATAGGTTTTTAAGATGAATTGAAAATCCACCAACCTACACAGTCCTCCAGGGAACAGTGGGACTGCTCCCACACCGGCTTGCTGCACCTCGACCCGCCAGCAGGGGGAGGCAGACACTCGCGAACGCGCTCTCGCGTGCCCTCCCCGCAGCTCACGCTGCAGGGACTCCACGACTGCCAGCGTCCCCATGTTTCTGAGAGGTGGGCGATGCAGGGTAGGGGGTTGGTAGAGCCAAATGATGAGCCTTTTTCAATTGCATATAAATGTCGATATTGAAGATAAAGACTACAAACGAACAAAAAACTACAGACGATGGAATCAGTTGTGTAACACACCAATAAAGACATCCTCTGATACCTCTTAGAACATGGTTAAGGGCTCACCTGCATTCCGCTGCACGGTGATGCATGTCTGCGCCAGACTTCGAGAGCTGTAGCTGAGGATGAACCGGAAACAGTACCTATTTCTTCCAGGGTCAAAGGCTGAGCAGTTGAAGTCGGTTTCGTTCTCGCCCTGTGTGAGCAACCTGTGGGCGAGCGGCATGGAGGCGTCCTCGGCCTCAGGGGCGGTCGCCGTACCCCTCTGGCCTCCGTCCCGGTAGAGGACCACTTTCCCACCGGTGAAGGCACAGGGCGGGGGCTGGAGTCGCACGGCCACCGCGCCCTCGCAGCCGGCCACATGTGCGCTGTCCACCAGCAACGTGTATGGGAAGACGCTGGACAGGTAGAGAGCCCCTGAAGTCTTGATGTCCTGCTGGGAGAGGCGGGACTTCAGGGCTACTGTGATGTAGTCCCTCTCAGTAAAGGAAAACACACACTCCAGCTCGAACCGCTGGTATCTTGTGACCTTAATGTCTCGCTGGACCCGGGCCCGGACCTTGTCAATGCTATTCCTGCTGATTTGGTTATACTCCAAGTATGTGATCTCCAGATAAAGCGATGGAGTGCTGATGTTAAAACAAGGCTGGAAATGCTCATTTGTCGAGATGCTGATTTGGAATGAGCTTGATGTATGATTGTTGGTCCTCTCCACAGAAATATGGAAAGCAGGCCACTGGACGTGCAGTACCTGGCTCCACCACTGGGTGCCGTTGTCTCCAGCACAGATGACATTGCCAGTTAGTTTGAACCTAAAACTTCCAGCATAGCGGAAAAAAGTGCAACTGAGCTCCAGGGCTCCCTTTAGCTGGCTACTGCTCAAAGGTCGTGAGACCACGGTGACGTTTGTATCCATATCCACTAGAGACAAGGTCATGGTCCTGTCTGTGGTTGTGTTGCGGTTGCAGGTAAAATTTAAATAAACACTCCCATTGCTCAGAGCATCATGTGTCGAGGGCCAGAGGTGAATTTTCGCCACAGCTGGATGAGGAGACACAAGGAATGCAAAAGATAATGGGCACAGTTCCTCATCAACGAACACTGTTGATCATATTATATTCCCTTACCCATTTATTATAGCGGAATATTCACAGATGTTTTACCTCTAGTTTTATTTTTTTCGTTTTCTTTCCTTTTTCAATATCACATTCTGCTCCTTATTTATTATATTTTCTTTTTTCTATGGATGGATTCTGGTGATGGACCTTTTAGTACGTTAGCTAATTGTTGTCATATATTCACACACAGGTTTATAAATATATCAGTCGTGGTTAAGCAACAAAAAGCTAATATTTACAGATGCAATTTTGTGGAAATAACTTCCCAGTGAGTTGACGTGCGCCTACATTGGTCATTAAAAAAATCTAAAAATCTCAAAATGAGCAACGCAAAGAAAGGAACAAAAGCAACGTGCGGCAGTACTACGTCACTCTCCTCTTCCCGGCATTTCCTATTGCAGCAGGCGATCCGAGTATCCCACCGCTGACCTTCAGAGCAGCTCACAATAGCAGGTGGCAGAAAATAACGGAGGTGGCCTGTATTTATAGTCATCAATGGGTATTGTTTAAACTGGATGTCTATGGAAATGGCTCAGTCCTTAACTGGCAAAAAATTATAGAATTCTGCAACATTATACAACCCATTTCAAGGAACCGCATTTTTTTTTACTTTTCACATGTGCTCAGCCTTCTGCTACAGGTGTTATTAATCACATAACCAGGAAAATAAACTGCATACTTTTACATATGACACCGTTTTCGACAGTTTTCTTTACTTTCCTTAAGAAAGCACAACATGGCAATATTTCAGCTCCGGCTAAATATGGTCTCACTTGAACAGGGAAAAAAAGTGATTTATAAGCGGAGGTGTCACTCACCGCGTCCCCAGAGCAGGAACAGGAGCAGGAGCGCTGAGGGGGGACCCTGAGTCATTCCGGCTGCTCCGATCCGGGACCCCCTTACCCCGCATGACCCACTACGTGCCCCTCCACGGCAGCCTGAAGTGGTGTACAGATCCTGGATTATCCGTCTGCTCCCTGCTCCAAGCTAGACTCTAGCCCTTTCGCCTGTCGGTGAAAATAAAAGTCTCATGCTGTGGGCGCACTGGCAGTTTCTCTTTGAAGGATTTATAAACACGCATAAGCGATGATAGGACTGCCGGTGTCCACAGAGGAGACCCCCCGAGGAGCACCCTTCCTCCGCACAGCACAATGATATATATTTTAAAAATCTTTGTTCTCTCCTAGTCAAGGAAAACCACAGTCAGAAAGAAAACGTTCACAGAAATCCTGACCTCTGCCACTTCCGAATAGTTGCAGGACAAAAAATCCCAGTCTTAAAGATTTAAGATTTGAAAGTCGCAGATCTTTGTTAATGGTGTCCTTTCTGTTGGTTTAATTGTCTACAATGCTCTCTCAAGATCAAGGAAGTAGATGAGCAGGTGTTGCTACAAAGTCATCCAATAACCATGACTAATAATCTAACATTATGTAAATCGCTCTAGAACAATCAAATACTGTTCCAAATAAAAGCATGAGATGATCTATTGTATACTTTACTGGAAATGCATTGAAACGTATCACAAATACTCTTCTAACTAACATCCCACGACAATGGGATAAATACCATTGTGATTTTTAAAATAGTCTTTAGGCAGATATAATTTCATTTCGCCCGTCAGGGGACTAACATAAAATTCGTTCACAAGTCATAGCCTATTTTTTTCCACGGTGAATTTGTATCACCCTATGTTATAGCACGGGCAGTTTCCCAAAAAGCTCGGAAAACCTCAATTGCTGTCCAAATCGATGACTACAATTTTCCCCCTACGAGGCAGTTGGCGCTCTGGATGTTCAGCATAATACGCCGTATAATTGCATCTGACCCAGCGCCCCCCCCCCCACCCCCGCCACCGAACGTGTAACGCTAACAATACATGGAGGCGTCAGGGAGAAAAACGCACAAAAAGTGCACATCGCTGCTCCCCTTCGTGACACCGAAAACGCCTTTTCTCAGCCTCCAGAGCAATTTAAAACAATGCATGGGAAAACACGCACGACGAAACCCCATCAACACGCAGGTAGAAATGCATTTTATACAATGTCCTTTATACCTGCACGCCAGTTTGAATTCCAGTAATGAAAGTGGCTTTTAAATAATTTATTGGCATATCCGTCTAGGGCTGACATGCGGGCTCTGTACTTACACAATGTACTTACAGTACAGTTGCTGCCAGCTGGAAATACTGTCGCTCCCCTTGGCGATCGCAGCTGTCGGCTATCGGGCACCGCGGGCAGCAGAGCGCCGGTCACCCCCGCCAGCTGCGTCCATGTCGCGTATCGTGAATACGGACGATAATGGGCTTTACGGGGAGGCGCGGCGCCGCGATAGACGCGCTCAGCAGACGGGAACCCGGAGAATGAGAGCGGCCAGGAAGACAAGGCTCCATAATGACATCCAGCGGCGGACCCCCGGCCCTCCCCGTCCCCTCTGCTCCCTCTGTCGGTAATTAGGAAGCCTTCGGCGATAATTGAATTACAACTTAGCTGCTTGGATGGGTTTCATGAGAAATACATGCATTTACTTTGTCTAGTGAATCGAATGCATCGGATTCGGGTTTAACATTTAACTACTCCAGCATACTTCTTAGAAATAAATCGTTGCTATAAGCTGTCCCTTGGGAACCATGTCTATTCAAAGACGCATTTTTGAGAAAGGCAGACAGTAAATAACTAACAGAACCAGGCGCTAATTCACACCCAGGAGGTTCAATAAGTGAGCTCGCTGTAAATTATAACTGACACAATAACTCAATCTAATATTAATACCACTCCTATTACCTCTCCCCCACTATTTTTGATTTCACAAGTATTAATCTTACACCCCTACACATAATTAATAAGGAGTTCGTAGTCGGCAAGCTGTTGGTTTACAGCAAGACCTGCTGTTGTACATATCAGCGAAGCTCCTAAACGGATTACTTATATGTGGATATAACGCGGTAAAAACGAATAGAACTTCGAACATAAGTGCCTGGAGAACAGATGCTTGCACTGGAGAAGCAGTGCCCCCCCAAAATAGATCTTCGCACAAAACCTGTATCGCTTCAGGGGTCAATCAGCAGAACTATGGCAATTATACAGCATGACACTCTCTCAATAAACAAATCTGACACCCGGAGCTACGGACGCCCGAAGGTCAGGTAATCCTGAAAGTATTACGGACACATGCTGTCAGCAAATTCTGCAAGGCAGCCAGATGTAGCAATAAAGGAGAAACAAGAACCAAATATGTTTTTTATTTTATTCCAGCTAAGTCGTCCAACAGTCGTCGGCAGGAATTATAAGTTCTAAAGGCTAATGTTTAAAAAAAATGTATGGAGAGAAGAAGAGAAGATATGGAGTGATGTGACATTTATATAACCCTGCTTGTCAACAGTGTCACCGAAGGTAAATTGAGTTCGGAGTAACGGCCAGTGATGGGCCAGCTCCCCCGCAGGGTCCTTAGTGAGCGCGGGCGCGCGGTCTCCGCCTTCGCAGACCCCGCCCGCCCTTGTGCATATTTCAGCAGTTAAACTGACAGCTGAAGAGACGATGACAGGCAGCCAAGTCGATAGCGGCAGCCTTTGCCAGGAGCTCCCGCGCTGCGCTGGATGCTGGCCAGCACCGGGTGGCAGACGCAACATAGGTTTCCACGGTAACCCCCCCCCCCCCAATGCCACAGGCTGTGTGTCAGAATCCCCTGTATTCTGTACCCTGTGTTCATCTGATTTATGTCACTTTCTGTATCCAAGTGGCCTTGCATTAAGAAAAAAACAAACAATCAGAGCAGTTTCTTTGGGTGAAACACTTTGGTCATATGGAATCGTACTCTTGGGGGGAAAAAATTGAAACAGTCTGACACATACGCTGAATGTGATCTGACAGGGCGGGGGAGAGGGCTGAGGGCGGAGGGGGGCGAATGCAGGGGGGAGCGGGCTGCTATTTCCTCTGTGTTGCCGGGGTTCTGCTGAACTTGAAGCATGTTTCACACCCAAAAAGGGCTCTTCATCTGTGGGGGGGGGTGCTCCCAAGCCTGTTAGAACAGATTCGGGTAGAATCGCAGGCCCTCCACTGAGTCATCACGGCACAGGTGTCCCATTTTCTCCGCGAGCAGTAACCTGGGGGGGGGGGGGGGAGACATGAGGAGGGGGCACCACTCAGCAGCCAAGAGGCAACTCCAAGCCTGACGAATATAGACACGAGTTCTTAGGCGTGACCTCCAGGCGGAGAGCAAGGTCAGACAGTCATGCTTGGAGATGACATCACTCTGCTGACTTTGGGATTTGAACCAGCAACCTTCTGATAACAGGCACTAAGCCATACACTGCCCCCACTGCAAACCATTTTACTTAACAACATAAATATTAAAGCAGACTATTAAATTTACTGCCTTATTAGTACTTTATCACTGTATATACTGTAATCAGTACTAATTATTAGTCAAACTGATTACATTGCACTGCACTCTTCCACACACTGACCGGCCTAAACCATACACTTACCTCTCCTTAGCCAGGAGGACAGAGAGACCCAGCAGCTTGGCAAACTCCTCCGAGGTCAGGGAGCCTTTGTCAGACACCTGCCAAGAGAGGACACACATGGAGGATGACCTTTGCGTCTCCAAGGGCGACTTACAATGGCGAGCGACATGCTAGTCGGTGCAGGTGCAACTACATTACGATCCACGAATAACTGCTCAAAGACATTTACATGGGAGACCCAGGAGCTGCTCAAAACGTTATAGTAAAAATTGGGCCTCAAGTTAGACGGAAAACTGGAATCAGACACCAACTGATGAGCCTCAACACCCCCCACGCCCCCTTCTACCAAAACTCCAGCCCAAAAACAGCAACAAAAAAAGTCACATCTATAAAGACTGTTTTTGTTTCATGGACACATCTGGAAGCGATCTGCCCTCCCTGAAGGCTGCCCCTGCAGCCTGTGTTGGGTCTCCAGGCCCGGGAGCCCGTTATGCAAGAACTCGGTATGTGGAGGGTCTACCCAGACACGTTACATCACTCCAATTTATGTTATTTAAATGCTCAGCTGACACACAGTCTCTGCTCTATGTCGTACGGAGCAGAGATGCCCGAAAGCAGCCGTGAACAGAGGCCGGCTACGAGGTCACGTCTTCAGCCACCATGCCGCCCACTGTTTGCATTCGATGTTCATGCTTGTCACATGATTTAGTGTGATCTTCTACCATTAAGACAGAATTTCTGCCTGGTGCCGTGATAATAAAGAGGCAGCAGGCCACTTGGTGACTAAGGACGTGGACTTTGAACTCAAAAACTGCTCTGGTCCTGGTGCCCAGAGAGGGCCCGCAATAGTACCCTTGAGCAAAATAAAATGTGCAAGAATGTCAGTTAAACAGATAGAGCTGTACTGGGATGGGCCGTGGGGGTATTTCCATGAGCCCCTGGCTAAGGCTGTCGCTGAGCACTCCCCACAGGCGGCAGGTGGGAACTACACGAGAGGACGCGGACTCACATTGTCCTTGGCTGATGCGATCATCTCCTCCTCGCTGTGGGACTGCAGCTGGACCACCATGACGCCACTGTCGAAAACTCGCAGCCTGGAGAGCACAAAAGACGAAACCCCCCCACTGTGAGTGTGGTATACACCTGCCGGGGCATGGGGGCGGTGGTCTGGGAGCCTAAACTGGCTACACATTAATGAAATCCACGCTAAAAACTACATTATAGGGTGTTTTCATTATTCACAGGGTTATCCCCCCAGCATTACCAACATGCATGTTTTTGTTAAATGCATCTGCTAAATATATATATGTAAATCGCACAATCTTTATGGGAAGCTAAATTTACCGGCTCTGAAGATCAAGAACTCCCCATATTGTAGGAATTAATTACAAGGTTCCCTGATTTTTTTGGTTTGTGTTGCTTATTCCGCCATTAACCCTTAGGTCCATGGAAACTGGGTGTTTGTTTGTGCATTTTACTAGTACAATAAATGTTATTAACACAATGTTACCAGAATCCCATATTAGGATTTCTTAAGGGAAACTGGATGCATCTTATTAAAGCACGTCTGCAAGATGACAGCCAAGCGCTGTTACAATATCAATGTTAAATTTGGTATTTGGCCAGGATTACCATAAACTACAGCGCCACAAACCCAGTAAATCAACAACACTTTGGGCGGGAAGATTGTCTTCACCAGGATACCGTAGACGTCCTGTTTTCCACTTAAGATGAAAAGTCCATATTATAGCATTGTTCACAAAAATCCTGTCATGCCCCCCCCCCCCCCCGCCCCCCACAGGAAATTACGCTGTAGATTTTGTCTCTGAGATACATGCAATGGAGAAAAAAATCCAAGGGCACTACAAGGAATTTGTGAAACAACCGAAGATTAGTTGAAAACAGTAACATTTTCCTTGTGGCTGTTGCTTAATATGAAGTACAAGGGATAAATGGTGGCAGGTTCTGGAGGGGATCCGGGCTGGACTGGGTTTCGCAAAACAGGATGTGAAGCAGGAAGTGGCCGGCGGACGCCATGGACTGGACTGCCGCCCACGTGACCCCGTCCCCGCCTCGGCCGCCAGCACCCTTCGCACCGCAAACGGCCCTTGCCCTTACCTCAAAGGAAGCTTCAGCGACTCAAACATCTTGCAGGCATTTACCAGATCCTCTGGCGAGAGTAGCTGAGGGGCAGGAGGAAACAGGAGGACAGGGAGGAGTGTGATCAGAGTGTGTGTGACGTGCAATGTGGACGCATTTGCCTGCAACGACTGTGTATGGGACTGTGTGGGAGTAGAACAGTGGTCTATAAAAATACAGACAGAATCGTGGCGGAAATATGAGAGAAAACTGTGATATGGGCTCCAGAAACAAACAACCATCAGTCAGACAAATAAGCAGACAAACAATCAGACTGACAGACAAACAAACCTACAAACAGATCTACAAACAAAAACAGACAAACAAAACCAGACAGGCACACTTGTGTCTGCATGAGTGAGCATCTCGGTGACAGGTTTTGGAAAATAGCCCAGATGCTATAAGACATTTTATTTATAAATGAAGGGCAGCAAATGATAAAAATATTGAAAGCAACATCTGCCGACCCGGGGCAAGGAGGTCAGGAGGAGCTTCCAGCTCCATTTCAGTCCAGAAGCCCAAACACCGCCCCCCACGAACACACACCCCACACCCTGTCCCATGGTCCTCGCTTTTTCCAGATGGCTTCAATACAGCCAATGAAAGGCTACCCTGCTAAAACCAGTGAGCAGGCAGAACAAGGTCAGTTCTAATTAGCTGCTCCATGCTTGCAGTCTGCGGATCACGGACGATGTGGGAGACCTATGATATTTGCTCAGCCTTCCTCTGCTGGAGAGCCCACAGCAGGAGACCTGAGAGATGCATCCTGCCTGTGGTGGTGGTGGAGTAGCACTGGGCTTCTCAACAGAACCATCCCTCCTGATGCAGCCGGGACAGAGTCCCGTAAGCTTACAGTCCTCACATGGAAGACGATGAAATGAGCTTCTCATAAACATAAAAAGTGTACTTAACACCATTCCGTCCTTCTGTGCATCTTGCCAATCTTACACCCCTGTCCCCATTAGGTTAGCAAAGATGAGCCCCCCCCCCAGGACTCAAACAGGGGCTCACCTCCATCCCCCGGGCACGGTTCACCAGGCAGTAGACTTCAGTCAGGGCCATCATGCCTCCTCGCTCCTGTGGACAAGACATCCACTGCTTGGAAGTTCACACTTTCCCCAAACAGCTCGCTCGAGTCCTGTCGGGACCCATATTTGAGCGCGACCCTTAGAGGGAACCGTCCGGATCGTATTGGGATTGATGCCTTAGCATGTTAGCATTCAGGCTAATGTGGCAACAGTAACAACGGTATCTATACATCTGCCTGTCTACTCATATGTGCCCATGCGAGTCCTGTTACCTCCAGTGGGGCAAGAAGCATGTCCCCAAGTTGTCTGGCCAGCTGCATATGGTAGTGCGTCCCCGAGCCGTGAGTCTCTCGTGTCACGGGGTTGGCGATGCCCATGCTCAACAGGTAAGACTTGAACCGGATCGTCTGTTTGGGGCCAAAGGGCAAACTGGTAATACAAGAAAGGAACACCTGACCCAGCCCACTGCACTGCTCCATGTCCCCTTTGGAAACAGCAGAGTCCTGAAGGGAAACGCCCAATACTTCTGGCAATCAGGGGACTTAGCAGCATAGTTAGTAAGGTTAAAAAAAAAAAAGAAAGAAAAACCTCCAATCAGATGGGCTTAAACTTCCTTATTTCTGGGTCAGCAATCCAACTGCATACTTAGACCCCAGAGAACCTATTAACTCCGAAAAGCCCCGTTACATAATTAGCGGATCCGGAGATCTTACGGGTAGGACCCCGGGGGGATAAAGTGCTAAAATTCGGTGGGGGGGGGTACCATCTGGGCTAAGGCAGGGCCCGGGTCCCTAATCGCAGACCATCGCGAGCGGCTGGTGGATCTCCAGAAACTTCCCACCAGAAACAGCTGCGGGGGGGGGGAGGGGGGGCTGGGCGCGCGACACTTTCCGCGTGCGGCGACGCCAACTCAGCAAGCGCTCCGCCGCGGAAGACGAACGCGAGCTGTGCGCGCTACGGGGGATTACGTCAGCAGGGGGAGAGGTAGGCTTGAGGTCAGGATGTACCGATACAGACGCCGCGCCTGGCCCTTTCCGCTAAAAAGAGCAATGAAGGAGCTATTGGGCCGGGACGCCCTTGATTAATTTAGCGTGTGAGGTGATCAAATTAACTCCAGGCTGTTGGACGTGCTCGGGATCGAGCTCGCCAAATCCCGCTCGTTACTCCTCTCGCGTTCTAAACTGAGTAAAACAGAAACAGATATATGAATATTCCCAGATTGCTTGGACTAAGAGTCCCCTCTCCATTACAGACATGTAAACAGTGGAGTCAAAATAACCACAGAATTATGTGCCTGAGGCTTGGATGGAAAGAGAGCCCACCCCTGGGCAGTTCACGGTGAGGCACTTGAAGGGTGGCCCATGTCAGTGCATGGTCACACCCACCTCGTCCTCTGTGATGTCTCCTTGCTTCTCTTTGATTTTATTTGCAATGGACCGGGAGAGCTCCACCATCTCCTTGGCCTGGGGGGGGAAGGGCGGTAGTAAGGGGGGGTAATGGCTGACGACACCCAAGCTCACATGCGAAGTCCCGGGGGAAAGAGGACTGCAGATAGCAGCAAGGGACTTCCATACCTTCTCCATCAGCTTGCTAAGGTCTTCAAAGGCCTGGGAAGAAGGAACAGGAGGGGAAGGAGGGGTCAGGCAAAGCGATTCCCACACAGACCAAACAGAAATCGACCACCGGGCCGCTGGATACGCGTGATCCAGCTTCCTCACATGCCTGACATTCCTGAGCACCCCAACCCATCCATTAAGAAGGGGTCGTCCTTCCTGAAGAAGCACGTCAAAGCCGCGGTTAAAGGGAATGCTGCAGGAGGCCTTCACAACGTACATTCTTAGACATTCAGCACAAGAAAAACATCTTCACGTCACAAAGCCTCTTAAGTAGGATATCTATTTTTCAGCTGAAGCCTTGTTTAACTTAGGATTCCAGGATAACTCAATTTGTAAGCTGGTCAGTGTTGGGGGGGGGGTGTTGGGGGGTTGAGCCTCAGAGTCGGGCTGCTGCTGAGATGGGACGGGTTTGTTTTGTGTTGTTTCAGCACTGGCTGGTGATGAAGGGGTCGGCCTGGGAACAAAGGGCAAGGGTACACACCCAGCACATGCTTCCGGCCCCCACAAAGACCTGCTGCCGCCTCCTCTTATCACGCACACCCAGCACCGCCGGCAGGGGGGGGGGCTTGGCGACAAGTATGCCTGCTCCTCCGGGGGGAGGTTGCTGACCAAAAATAAGCTTACGGCAAAAGAGAAGCCCTAACTCCACCTTGCACGGGAGGTTCTAATGCAAAGACACATCATCACACAGATCATTTCAACAGGTGAACACCGCACCTTGCTTCAAAACCACAGGGTTTGTTTGCATTATAAACGTAACGGCAGGATGGCCATTAAGCCTTTAATTATGGATGGTGTTTTTGCAGGTTATCAGTGATACACTGTAAGCTTAATTATTATTCCAGAGGAAATGGAGCAGTCAGTCAGTCTGTAGTTTTATTTTTCCAGAGAAACAGGACCTTGCATCCATCACATCACTCAGTAATGGCACCAGAATCAGCCTTATATATATAAGGTTCATTTTTTTAAAACGTGCTTTTACACATGAAACACTGTTGTTTTACTCAAGACACATTGCTTTGTGGTGACGGACACTTCACACACTAGCTGAAAATTAAATTTATGCTCCAAATACTGTACCTGTTGCTGACAAATAGTAACAAAATAAAATTATTTCTGAGATTAGCCTGCATGCTATGTGCCTTTTTCTCATAACTTGAATTGCAGTTTAATCAGAGCAAAAATTCATAAATATTTGCTAAAAAAAAAAAAAGACTGTATGGGCTTTTTTTCCCACCTGACTGTGACCTTGTTTGTAGAAAATGATCCCAGACAGACTGTGAGAATCTGGAGATAAAACCAAGGTCTTCCCACACTAGGAGATAGCTAATTAATAAAATAAACAAACTAGTTTGCCCCAACACTGAAAGTGGACAATTTCCATCACACGATGCATTTATAACATTAATTTATTTGTTAGGAGTCACCCATACTAGAAGATGACAGTGATTAAAATATTAGATTTTAACCCAACGATATCAAAAATGTTGCATTCTCAAAAATCCAACAGTGCCCTTCCAGAGACATGAACGTCCATTCGTTCATGCTGGAATGCTAACTACCACTCCCCCTGCTGTACGAACAGTTAAAAAAGTCAGGAGCCAAGAATTGCTACAACACGATAGACATAACGACGCTTCCTTACTTTCTAAGCATGCACCAGAAAAATCGTAATGGCGAGAGAGCAGGCGTAAGCGTAAGGCGTGGCGTGTCTGGGCCACATCCCAAGATCGGGATCCAGTCCGAGCAGGACGGGGAAACCCAACGACCCGGTTCACATGAGCCAGAATGGCCGAAGGCGCCTCCTGCCCAAACCCTCTACACACACGCTCCCTTTCCCTCTACATCCTCATCTCCACCTACCCGGCTCTCTCTCTCTCACCTCGGAAATATTTTTGTCCATCTCCTTCCTCTTCTCCTCCAGCTTCCTCTCGATGCCCACGATCCCCACAGCCCGTGTTCTTCCTGTCTGTGTTTCCCCAAGAGGAGAGGAAGGAAAAGGTCAGCCCAAGGGACGAACAGCAACATTCTACTCCTTTCCCTAGTCACCGCTACAACGGTTTGGCCTGTCTCTACCTGACACATCCTGAGAATACAAATATGTGCAATAGACCATATAAAATATGAAAACAGAAAAGAACAGAATTAAATAAGGCAAACTGTCAAATAATTAAACATACCTGCAGGACAAAAAAAAAGAAAAGAAAAAGTTTCATCGCTTCATGTTTGCCACACAAGTAAAAATGGCACCTCTTAGTGGCCTTCACATATATTGCACCATCAACAGAAAGTGATACTTAAAAAGCAAATGCAAATGGATGGCACAGGTCTTTAAAGTTTAATTTCAGTTTGGCCTGTTCAAGTTACAAATGAATGGAAGAATACAAGCTTCAGCCATTACTTTTCATTATAAATATCAGGACTGTTATCAATATTAACATATTTTTACTGACAGTTCATTACAGGGTCTGGGCAATTAGAATGCTAGGTTAATTTTACAATGGTTTGCTATGCAATTGTGATGCCATGAGGCACATAACTGGCACCTGCGATCCTGTTGCTGTTGGGATAAGTTGGGACACTGGTGTCCTCTCCCATCTCTTCTGGGTCATCTCCTCTGACAGCCGCCTGTAGAACTGATCAGACAAGAGAGGTTCAGGCCCACCTTGGTTGCACAAACCCCTGTGCTGAGAATTCCATCTGACCAGCAGCACAGAATACAAAACCATGAGTTGTTACAAAGCCCATCTCTATGGTAACAACTTGCCTCAATTTGCCCATGCTCCTTAAAGGATAACTTAATGTAGGAATACTTGCTGCTTTGATAGGGACCAGGATCCTTATTGGGGAAGGCAGGATGCAAGTGAATCACTATCTTTGCACTGTAGTGAGCAGAATGGGAGACAACGTCGCAAAATGAGAACTGCCATGGCTCAAAATGGTTATAAGACTTTATCCATACTGCAGAAATGATATGAATAGACTTCCTTAAAACACTTCAGTTTATGTGAGAAATCTGAGCATTAAATTTACTTCTGATACTAATAATGCATTTTATTTATAATGCACTTTATATTTCCAAAGGATCCTCCCCAAAGGTAATGGGGCGATAACCAATATTTGGAACTGATATGCATTTGCCTTTATGTGCTTTCTTTGCATCCATCTGCAATTAGAGTAAGGCTATTAGAGTAAGGCTGCTTTTTAAATTAATGGCAAATGATTCATTATACAATATAAAACAAAAAAAACCACTTTTTTACAGACTCTTAAGTATTCAGAATGCAGTTTAAGGGTTCAGCGTAAATTGGCTATTACTCGTGTAACATAGCCAACCAGAGATTGTTGTGGGTAAGACATTAAATGAAGAGACAGCAGCAGAGCCACAGAAGAGCACCTTGTATTTACGTAATATCGGTGAGTATTAAAATAAAACGCTGATACCGATAATCGGCAAAATGCCTAATATGGGCCCCCAATAATTAGCCAGGCCGATAATCGGTCTACCCCTAATACAGCCATAGTCTTTTACCAAGAGGGGATATCTTGAGCAAATTTTGCAGGATTCACACAGGGCTTGTTTTTCCAACATTACCTCTTTCCAATCCCTGCAGCCTGCTCCTCAAAGAATATGATCTGTGACAGGGGAATAGCCATGCAACATTCCTGGTGCGGAGGGAAAAGTTTAACATAGTAAACAGTTTGTCAGCGGAACAGGGAATACTTAACTAGTTAGTTATAATAGTTAAAATGCCTCAGTGCAGATCACAGAGCAGTTTGGGATAACAGTGACATACTACAATTCAAATATTTTCAAGCTCTCCCCAAGACCTTACGTGGTTCTTGAGGTCCCTCCAAATAAGACGATGAGTACTCAAAAGGACAACGCCAACATCCAGCTTAGCCTATTGGGAAAAATGAGAGATTACACGAATATCATGCACTCTTATCTCTTAAGGCGAGTACCTACTAAAGCATCACCAACATTTAAATAGGGCGTCCCTCCAGTATTCCCGGTGTTTACATTACGCCCCCAGGTGAAATGTCATTAAAACTTTACATAAATAACTATCAGACAAAATGACAAGGACCTGATCTACTAATTCCAGGTGCGAGATTTGTTCATAAATTATTTTAACCGTGGAGCGGCATTTACCTTTTCATCTCCATCGTATAATCGGACACCTCTTTGCTGGATCACCAGTGTCTCGTCCATCTCCAACAAGCCATTGGACCACACGAACCGGTCCATCTCTGCACCTACTCGCTCGAATTTCCACACCTGTCTCCCCAGCACATCCGCATCAGATGCACGTCGTTGTTTACTTCCGGTAAAGCTACCAGGAAATGCCTGTTTAAAAATCCCACGCTAAAGCGCACACTTCCGTGGATTATTCGAGTGTATTATTTCAGTTTAAATCCTTTACTAGAAAAGTGTTTACAATAAACATGAAAAATGCACTACAATTAAAAAATGTTATTTGACAGTATCATTCATCGTACGAAGCCGCACAAACTCGTCATCAAAAGCGACACGGCAGCTGGCGGACCTTAATTTTAAGGGGGGGTCCATCCATCCGTATAACCGATTTCTTTGACTTTCAAATTTAGTTATTATTGTAAACAAAATAAAACAAATCAGTTCATTATGGTATATCCGTATGACCGTAAATTAGATATTCGAGCGTACGTCGTTTTCCATTGTGAGATCATTGAAGTATGTTTTAAAATCTGTTACGCTCCTGTGCAGCTTTGGCCGTTTGTGTACTCCCTCGATTACCCCCAACACCCACAGCGGAAAGAAAAAACGCTCAGAAAGGTCGTCGCACCATAATGGGTCATAACAAAGGAAGCCCGTTTAGCTGAGCTGCACCTGGGGGTGGATTTACTTTTCCAGCCCCGTCTATTAATTTTAAAAGATGGTGACGAATCGCAAACCCCACTGCGCGATAAGGTCATGCGAGCCGAGTTACCGCGTCTAAGGAGTGCGCCGCGCTTGCTGCTTTCGGGCCCGGCCAGCTTTCTCCCCGGGCGGCCGTGTGCTTGTGCTTCGTTAGCCAGCTAGCTATGATTGTTTATCGGCCGCCGATCAACATCAGCGGTGCGGGCATATAGCTACAGGTCCCGCCAGTCGTCTTTCGCCAGCGCCCGAACCATCAGCTATTTTATGTAGTATTATAATGATCGCGGGCTTTGGCGTAGAGGTCGGTTCCGAGCTAAGCCGGGATAGCGTGATGCTGTTGGGCTCATTGATTTTGCTGGTGAGCTAGAACCAGGGCTACGATTTGCGTTATTCAGCCAGCTGGCCACCCGGTGGCATTATGCAATTATGCTGGTGCATATAGCATTTTATTGCTATTAACTTTCTTTTTTTTCTTTTTTTTTACCGATCGGTAGAACTACACTGATACAATCATTTTGGAATCGTATTCATTTTAAGCGAATTTGATAACGGTTGCATTTCAAGATGGATAAAAAGTCTTTTGACATCGTGCTGGACGAAATAAGAAAGGTAATTATGCAATACGCATGAATTAATTATTGCGTGGTAAATGTCACGTTTTTTTGGTTGTGTTGCGGCGAAGCCATTCTTCTGTTTAAATTATAAATGTATATTTCATTCCTATTAATTTGGTGTCTCCCACCCCCTGCACGCCCGCAGTGCGTTCTGACAGATCAGAGAATCAAGGCTATAGAACAGGTGCACGGCTATTTCTCCAGCGAGCAGGTAAGTGCGGCTCCGGCGGCCGGCCGTCGGCTGCCCGCTGGCCCGCTGTGCGGTGACGCGGCCGCTCTCATCCCCCGCAGGTGACGGAGATCCTGAAGTACTTCTCATATGCAGAGCCGCAGATAAAGGCCGTGAAAGCTATGCAACACGTGAGTCGCACTCTTTCCAGACGGAATTATTTGAGGTATCTGCCATAAACCCATGCAGCTGGAAAGTGAATCTGTAACTGCGCTATACATAAACTTTTTCTTTTTCCTCCCCATTTTCAGAAAATGGTTGCCATTCCGACAACTAAGGTGGCGAACATACTCAACTGTTTTACATTTTCAAAGGATAAACTCATTGTTCTGGAGTTAATTGCTCTGTAAGTCCCTGGCCCTGCTGGATGATGTACTATCTGCCGTGCTTGAACGTTACTTTGGACAAAAAGCATCTGCTAAATTAATGCACCGTAACTCTGTCAACACACATACTATGAAATTACTTATACCGTTAAAAGGAATGTTTGTGCACATGTAGCAGTGAGGTCCGGACCGTTACACCACTACATTTAACATATCTCAGAGTGACTGATTTTTGTACGACTGCAGGAATATATCTGACGCTCAGAACTACCGACCGGTGGAGGAGCTGTTCCGCTTTCACCTGTATGAGAAAAAACGCTGCCACAGGATCCTGGAGCAGGTGAGACCGAATACCGATCAGCAGGTCCTGCAGGAAAAGCTTGCTGCTGACAAACGAGGTGCTTTTGAGCCTTCTGAAGAAAATCGAGGTGTTATTAGTCAAACGCTCAGACAAGGAGTGGGGGCAGTGAAATTATAGCTTGCTAACAATGTGGCGATGATGGTGTTCATTTGCAGGTCCTAGGCTGGGTCTTACAGTTTGAATTGTCCCATAGGTGTGCAAAGTGGGTTGCAAAGCACCGGTGGCTATGATCTCATCTTGTGGCATGATCCCGGGGAATCCGTACCCGAAGGGCAGGCCGAGTCAGGTGGCCGGAACCTTCCCTGTGAGTACCTGACAGATCAGCTTCCTGGTTCTGTGCCACATACATCTATTTTTACACTCCTTTATTGTAAAGTAAAAAGTCATAATTGAATTGAGCAGCACAGTAAAGCCTTTTTTTCCTAGGCTAATATTTTCATTTTAATTTTGTTGATCATTGAAATGAAAAGGCTTCTGTGAGTTGTAAGGCAGTGTGTAGCTCAACCAGTTAGGACATTGCGTCTGTAATCAGAATACTGCCACAGTGGTGGGCAGAATACTTGTCCTATAGTTTATATAACTGGTTTATCTGCGTTGTGTGAATTTACTATTAAACTTGGTCTGACGCCGTGTCGTGATAGCCATAGGCGGGGCTGGGGGCACTAATATCATACAAAATAAAATCTTTGTTTAAAAAAATATGGGTCTATGGGTCTCGAGGAGAAGCTAGCTCTCCCTGTTTGCTATTTCATGTTTGTTGTGCTTGTGCTAGCGATTCTCTACATAAAGTTAAAATGTTTGTGAGAGGAGACAGGGTGCCTGCCAGTGACAGGGGGCATTATAATGGACCCTGAGCTGGGGGCATCATAGACCCTGAGTTGGGGGCATCAGTGACAGGGGGCATCGTAATGGACCCTGAGCTGGGGGCATCATAGACCCTGAGTTGGGGGCATCAGTGACAGGGGTCATCGTAATGGACCCTGAGCTGGGGTCATCATAATGGACCCTGAGCTGGGGGCATCGTAATGGACCCTGAGCTGGGGGCATCGTAATGGACCCTGAGCTGGGGGCATCGTAATGGACCCTGAGCTGGGGTCATTTTTCAGCAGTGCAGGGTCTGACATTCGTGGAGGAATCTCGTGTTTTGTGCATAAATTATAACTATATTTCCTGCAGATTCGTCACGCATAGTGTGAGGCGTTAATGCACTTAAACCACCATATTGGTGAAGATGAATAACAGCAATAATGTAAAGATAAATTACACATATTGTAATAATATATATATTGTAGCTGTAACAACAATAGTTTACGAATAAAAAAAAAATGCCCAATTAACACTTGGTGACGTATTGCCAAAAGTAGCCACTTAAGCTGGGTATAGGCTAATAAGAGACTTAATAAGTAATAAGTTAAGAGGCTGGGAAACGGGAATTAAAAAAGATGGGAGTGGTTCGGTTTTAGAACTTGCTGCTAGTCCTCCCAAAATTTGGAGGAACGCAATGCTGTGATATAATACCGGCACCGGCCAAAAAGTGAAAAATACCGTGATAATAGTTGTGAGTCATATCGCCCACCCCTATGTTGCTGGTTCAGATCCCAGGGTAGGTAGAATTTCACTGCTGGGCCAAGACGCTTTATAAACGGCTTTGCTGAGTCAATATAATGTGATGGATACATGTATAAATGAATGTAGCAGGGCAGTAACCATAATTCCATTGACAGACCGTGCTATATTTACCTGCTGCTTTTGTCCCAGGAAACAAAGTGGAAGGAAGGGTTACAATTTATGAGTGGGATTTGAACTCACAACCTTTGCATTGTTAGTGCGATGCTCTTTTGGTTGTTATAGGAGCTGCACTAGGTTAAGGGAATCTGACAGTGCCCACTTATATCGGTACGCTTGGTAAAAATCTGTATGCC
The DNA here is from genome assembly GCA_026780765.1 of Petrocephalus schoutedeni. Lineage (NCBI taxonomy): Eukaryota > Metazoa > Chordata > Actinopteri > Osteoglossiformes > Mormyridae > Petrocephalus > Petrocephalus schoutedeni. Next base: position 15,336,832 of record JAODKL010000038.1, on the reverse strand, counting down.
TCTGCCTCTCTGTAAAGGGAATGGCGCCCCGGAAGGAGGGTGAGGAGGCGGGCGGCGAGGGCAAGGGCATCGCGGCTCGCATCCTGGGACCTTTCAAGCCGGTGAGCCGCCCGTGTGCCGTGTGTCTGGTGGAGCGCTGAACTGCGATGCGGCACTGATTTTGGGGGGGGTTACCATCATCTGACCGTGTGCTCTGTCCCCCCCGACCCCCCCCGCCCCAGTCTCCCTCTTCCTACAACCCCCACAGGCCCGTGCCGTACCCAATCCCGCCGTGCCGACCCCACGCCACCATCGCTCCAAGTAAGGTTGCCTTCCTCTGCGCAGTGTAGATCAGTCACACCCCCCTTTACAGATTTCCTGAGCACAGCTGAAATACTCAGTGGTTAAAAAAAAGAGGAATTGTAAGCCTTCTATAAGCTGGTCTCCTAATCAGTAATGAATATTAATAATAATAATAATAATAATAATATGGGATTTGGGGGCGGCACCTCTTGCCTCTTTCGCCGGTCTGTTGGGAACGATTGATGGAAAGGCTCTCTGCCCCCCCCTTCCTGCTCAGGTAGGAGCAACAGCGTGGGCCTGATGCCTGTCGGAGGGGTCATCACTGCCACGGTGCCCCCCCCTCCGTACAGCGCCACACCAAACGCAGCAGGTAGGGGGGTGTCCGTGCAGAAGTGGATGCTCTGCGGTGGGGGGTGGTGACTCATTGGTTACTGCCCATTCCGATACCCGCCCCCTAAGCTTAGTCACCACCCCCTAAGCTTAACCAGCACAGATAACCTGAGGCTGGCTAACCTTTTCCCGGAAGTTCAGGCAATGCCCAACCACAGGGTGGCGCCCTGGACACTTTGGTGTCCTAAATTTGTAACGGGCGCCTGGCAAACCTGAGCGTTGGGAGTTGGCCTGATCTTCGTTGTTTAACCCGCTGCTGTGATTCCCCGGGCTGATGAGTTTTCCCCGCCAAGTGGCTGCACGCATCAGATTTGACTCGCCCCTCACCTCTTCCGGACCTGGGTTCTGCATCCCGCACGTCTGTCTCCTGACCCCCTGAGCCTTGACTGACCTTTAACCCTCAGACGCTGCTGCTCTCTGCACAATGCTGGTCTCATTACGCCTTGGCCCAGCTTGTCTGTGTTTCTGTATAAGTGTGTGTGTGTGTTTATATATGGGCATTTAAAGGGACAAAATATACAAACTGCTAAATGGAAAAACTAAGCAGCAAAGTGCAAAGATACAAACTTAAATGATAGTGTATATATATATGTATGTAGTATTTATATGTAATACAGACACACACTTATACAAAAGCGTATGCAAATATATTTCTGTATATATTTAAGTTTTTACTAAAACAGGGTCCCTGAAGCAATTGGGGGTTAAGGGCCGTCCTCAAGGGACTCACCGGTGACATCACTCAGCTGACCCTGGGTCTGAACTCATGACCTGATCCCGGGCACAGGGGCCTAACCACCTGGGCTGTACAACACCCCCCCTTTTTTTTACCACATTCAACCAATAATAATGGTGGTAGTAACCACAATCCTCTAAGGTGAATTTAAGAACAAACTAAGCTGGAATAATTCTGTCCTCGAACCCTGAGCCCAGGGGTCAATCGTGGTGTGACTGTGCCAGGATAGGTCAGCTTCCTTTACCTTCCCCTAAATGCCAAGCAGGGCAATGAGAGGCTGTCCATGGAGCTCACGCTTTCTGTTTATTGCCGGGTACTAAAATTGGACAGGGATAAAGGCGGGACTTGCGTCATGTGACCGGAGCCTTGCAACTGAGCCTTCAGAGAGAAATTAACTACCGGGGGAAACTGCTGACTGTCGCTGTGTCCTGCAGGAATTTAAACGAGATGATCATCCGTTTATGTACATGGGAAAGATGTTTAAAAAAAGAAGAGGCCCTGAACTCTTCTGTAAACCTATGCATGCCCATTGACGTCAGCATTTTAGTGTTTAGATTGTAGCTCCTCTGTGTTTATAACCCGGCTGGCCGTGTGTCAGAAAGCCTTGTAAACTGGGGTCCTCTGCTTTTAGAAGGACTTCTGACTGGGCTGAAAATTTAATGCGGGGGGGGGGGGGGGGGGG
>JAODKL010000038.1:15316742-15327461 GCA_026780765.1 Petrocephalus schoutedeni | reverse complement strand
TCAAGCTGCCGCAGCAGCTGCAGAGGGCCATGGCGGCCGAAGCGGAGGCCACCCGAGAGGCCAGAGCCAAGGTGAGCACCGGCAGGTGGGCGGTGACCAGACAGGGAGGCTGGGCTGTTCGTGGAAAACGGGGAGATTTTGTTATTGGTTTACAAACTGACTGCTTCATGCTGCCTAGACTGGGCTGTACCATTGACATTCAGGTTCTACAGCAAACTACTGATGGTATTTATCCAGACATGGTTCATAATGTAATTTATTTATTAATAAACATTCTCCTGTTTTCCATAACTGCTTATCTAATACAGGATCACAGTAGGACTGGAATGTATCCTAGGTAGCAGACGGCAGGGGGCCAGGGACACCCTGGATGGGGTTACAGGGTACACACTTTCATACACACATCATGGGCGATTTAGAGACACCGGGTCAACTATATGTTTTTGGACTGTGGGCTCAGGTCCAGAAAGTAAAAATCCAGACCAAGATTTTGTTCCAGCTAACTAGTTGAGTACTTTGTGACTGTGACTCTTTATAGTCTACTGGTTGGTTGAAACAAAATCTTGGTCTGGATTTTTACTTTCTGGGCCTGACCTGTCCACCTCTGAATATGGGAAAAACGGTCAGACTTGACCAGTGAACCATTGGTCTGCCGCGATCTTAAGATAAATAAATATTTTGCAGACAGGTGTCTTAGATAAATACTTGGAAAGATGCTGATATACAGCCCAGAAACTCTTTGCATTAATTATCATTATAATTACAGCTCATTCTGGGATAGACCTTGATACATACTTTGCCTTCTTTTGTTCCTTGTCTAGGTGATTGCGGCTGAGGGCGAGATGAACGCTTCGCGGGCACTGAAGGAGGCCTCACTGGTGATCGCTGAATCACCATCTGCCCTGCAGCTGCGCTACCTGCAAACCCTCGCCACCATCGCCACTGAGAAGAACTCCACTATCGTCTTCCCCCTGCCCATGGATATGATGGCTCACTTCATGCCCAGGAAATGAGCACGCCCACCTGCTTCACCAGCAAATCAGGGACCGGACGGCCATCTGCATTTGGCCAATCACCAACAAGTTTAATTACTTTGAGTGTGTGGATATACTCTGGCTGTGAGATTTCTGTTATTTAAACATGAAGACATGTTACATGGTCATCTAGATTAGATTTTTAATGGGTCTTGGAATTTGTCATGATTTATGAGACATAACTGAAAATACTCTGAATTTGTAACATATGTGACTATGCTGCCCTGTCGATGATAAACCGCAGTGAATGTTAATTCTGTTTAAATGCTACTGTTCTAAGCATTTTTACTTTTTTTTTAATTCATTTAAAATGTCAGTCTTATATGCTGCTGAATATTTATAACCAAAGAAATAAACTGGTCTGGTTTGATAAAGAACATAATAAATTGACATTCTAACTATACATGTCAATGCGTATCTGATTCTATGCCACCATTTTTATTTACATCACCAGCCTTCAATGGTGCCTCTGAAAGCACAACCTTACACATCAAACTATACAAGAAACCAAGGTGTGTAATGTTTTTAAAAGGTCTACTTTAACTAATAACCTGATGACTGTGCAGGTATGATAAATGCAATATAAGCACATTTTCATTTATAAAGCACATTTAAAAACGTTTTACCAAAGTGCTGCAAAATTTGCAAATGAAAAGTAAAACGAACCTAACGGAGACAAAGCCAGACAATAATAATTCCAGCCCAAATGATAACTCCACTGGAGTGAGACAGGAGAGGTGAAAACAACAGACAATTAAAATGTCACTGATTCAGAGTGAAAACCAGTCTGAACACGTGCGTTTTCAGTTGAGATGCGAGGAGGAGTAATTGATGAGGAAGACCAGATGTTAAATGGGAGGCTGTTCCGAAGATTGGGTGCGTACATGGAAAATGCAGCTTTACCACCAGCTTTTGTGGGGCTCATGCTGCCAATATCCATCCATCCAGCCATTCTCTGAAACCGCTTGACCTATTCAGGGTTGAGGGCGGAGTGCAGAGCCTATCCCAGAGGCTAGGGGCACAAGGCAGGGAACAGCCCAGGATGGGGCGCCAGCCCATCACAGGGCACACTCACGCACCATTCACGTCTATGGGCAATCTGGTAATGCCAGTTAGCCTCAGCATGTTTTTGGAGTGTGTGGGAAAACCGGAGTACCCGGGAGAAACTACACGACGACATGGGGAGAACATGCAAACGCCACACACATAGAACCCTGGCAGAGACTTCAACCCAGGTCCCAGAGGTGTGAGGCAACAGTGCTAACCACTGCACCATATAGTTACAGTTTATCAGATCTGAAAAACACCTGAGGCCTGAGGATCATCGTCGGCAGACAGGTACAGGTTCTCTTCAGTAACATCCAACACAGAAACGAGCTGCTGGGACCAAAGACATTCAGAACCATTTGTGGGCATGTCATCTGCAATGGAAGACTGTGATGTAATACCAATGAAAACGACATCCAATGTTGTTATGAGGTGATAGAACTAAGCGAAGTGGCAGCCTGAGGGATGTACAGCACTGTACAAAAGTGTTTGGCAAAGAAAATTATGTTCAAACAATATCATGTGTTGAAGTGTGGCGGCTTAGCCATTTTAAAACCTCTCCTTAAGTTAGACCAGTATTTGCAGCAAACATCCAAAACACCCATGTATTTTTCAACTCGACCACCAGCACACCACGTTTGGCTAATCGCAACCCCATTGAGTAATATGACAGACTAATTGATTAATTGATTGTGCTGGCGGTAAAATTTAACGATCCTTGGAATGGCTGAAGTGCCCCAGAGGAGAGGACTGGGTTTTGGGAAGCTGGCCATCCAGCAAGATATCAGCGACTTTTTGGAGAACAGAAGAAATTCATGAACAAGACATGACAATTTTAATATACATTAATAACAAACATTACATGATTTTATTATATAATTTTTAAATTTATGTATATTACAGCTGTCGTGTCTTGTTCATTGAAAGAATGAAGGCAATGCAATAAGAAATTGAACTGGGGACTCTATGTTGCCCACAGTTTGTGTGATTGTGCATGTTAGAGAGACCTGTGATGGACTATCCTGAACCTTGTGTCTTGTATTTCCTGGCATCAACTTCAGGCTCACTGTGATTCTCAGCTTTCTTAGTGCTAATGGATAATATACATCATAAAAAGGAAGGTCATAAAAGGTAAATGATCTGATCCAGAGCAACGGCTCAATCTGATAACATAAAGATAAGCTTCTTCCTGAAGTCTGTTTTACATGCTTATTTGCTTATCCAGCTTGAGTAATTTATTGGCCTTGGGGCAGATCAGTGTCCCATTCAGGGCATGGAAATGACTGTCAGGGTAGGATCCAGCAGGAAGCCGATTCGCTGCTGAAGACGGGGAATGCCACACCCACCCTGCATTTCCATAAATGGCACCCAGGCAAACACGACACCTGGCACAGCTAGGAATGGGAGGGAGATCAGGTATATTGACCTGTTCCTCTTCTCAGAACATGAGATGCACCAAAGCAATTGAGAAAAACTTTAAGTGCTTGTATGTTTCTACCTTGTTTTCACATTTGTCTCCTAACACTTTCCGGCCTTTAGTTGTGAACAGTGATACTTTATTTCTCCCTGTGAGTTAACTCGCTTGTCACCTATCCTAATAAAAATCTTGCACACAGACAAACATACAGGTGAGAGCAAGCTTGGGGTTCACAGCGCAGGGTCAGCCAGCATGCAGTGACTCTGGAACTGAGGCATTAAGGGCCTAATGGCAAAACAAGTTTTCCCGTTCCAGGATTCAAACCCATAACCTTCTGATGATGGGCAGTGCAACCAAGCTTGGCCATGAAGGGCAGCAACCTCAAGGAGCACCCAGAGAGCTGGGAGTTCAGGGCTTTGCTGAAGGGCCCATAGACGTGCCGGGGGTGGGCTTGAACTGGCGACTAATGTCTATATTTATGGTTGGAGAACATGTCTAGCCTCCATGAGACAACAGAACGTCTGAAGCTTAAGGATGTATCATTTTCAGTGTTTTGTTTGGGAGCCGAAGTTCATCACATACACAAGAAAGCTAAAATAATATGCATAAATACTTCCATCAACTAACATTTTCAATGGATTTCAGCAGACCTTTACATTCCAGGATTTCAGCGTAAAAATACGTAAAAAAGTGCAACAGTCTTGCCAACACTTTTTTTTATTAACCAGTTTTACTAGTTGTCCAAATCTCAATGAAAGCTTCAACATACACATATAGTGTTCCATGTCCCATCTTCTCCAAAATCCTCAAGTGAATCTTCTAATCCAGTGTTTCCCTACCCGGCGCTCAGGGACTCCCAGACAGTCTGTGAGTTGGGAGAGAACAAAAATGTGTCTGACAAGTAGCCGCAAGGGAGCAAAAATGTTGACTGTCTGGCAGGGAGCTGGGAGGGAGCAAAAACATGGACCGTCTGGGGGTCCCAGAGGATCGGGTTGGGAAACACTGTTCTAAGCTACAGTTACAGCTTTAACTATAATAAAAAGAAGATTAAAAAAGACAACCAGGTGCTAAAACCACATGCTGTTATATCAACGTGTTAAAGGACTTATGGAAGAGTGGGATTAACATCCATTTGACTGTACAATAAAATACAGGTGTACAACAAGAGTTCTAAAACATATTTCATAAATACCCCCCAACATGATCGTGTCTATTAATCCTACAAATATGAGCAGATGTTCAACACTGGGTGATGTCCACAGGACACAGAAGCAGTTAGAGCAGCTTCACTACCCGGTGGTATTGAACAGTGCTACCTGATACTGAGGATATATAACAAAGACATACTCAGTGGCCACTTTATTAGGGACACCTAGCTAATAGCTGGTCAGACCCACCGTCATCTCCAAAACTACTTTGAGGGTATACGATTTGCATGTTCAATGAAAATAAACCACACACTCCTGGTATTTTTGAATTTGTGCCTCACCTGTCAGCTTTAACACGTCTTACCGTTCTCCTCCAACCTCACTCATTAATAAGTTAATTTAGGCCAAAGACATGTCACTCACTACACAGACTGTAGTATGTGAAGATCCCAGGAGGGCGGCTGTTTCTGAGAAGCTGGACCCACCAACAATTTCACCGCGCTCAAAACTGCTTAGATCAGGTGTCTTAGTTGTTCTAATGCTTAGTCAAACAGTAAGTGTACCCCGTGATCCTGTATGGTGTTTACAGCCACATGAGTCACTGTTTGGAGGAAATGGATGTTTGCATTAGCCAGCAGGTGGAACCTCACAAACTGACCACTGAGTATGTATGTATAGCTGGACCCAGGGAGAATTTTTCTTTTAATTGCACAATACTCTGCTGTTCATTACTCCCTACTTTTTGCAGCTTGGTTTAATATCAGAATCCTGCGATTCCAATTATCTCCTGTAACTGAGGTGATTCTGGTTTTATAAAATTTTATTTGCTGATTAAGTTGCATTCGGTGTAGTTAAAAAACAAGATCGTAGGCATAAAAACTTTCAGATATGTGGTTTGGTCCTTATTTTGAATGACACTGAAAGAGGTGTTATGGTTTATTTTTTTTGCGGGGGGGGGGGGGGGGGGGCATGCACAGCCTTTTGTTTCGAAACACTTCAAAGTAGCGGGCACGTCGCCTTCACAGCGGAGTTCATCAGGCAAAGTGCAGGTCAAACCACAAAGCAGCAGGAAGACGCGCTTCTGCTCTGAGCCGAGAGATTTTCCTTTCCGAGGGAAAGTGAAATCCCATAATAACAGCAGCTCTGACTGGTTGGATGCCAGTTACAATGGCTGCCATTGGAAACAGGCTTTAGAAGCAATATATTACAAGGATAAGCTGGCTAGGTGGCCCACGGGCCAGTATAGGGACTGCTGACTGCTCTCGCTTGTTATAAGTTACCACCTACGTTATCATACACCCTTCCTGAAACATCTTCTTACACATAAAAGGACGCACACATGGAGAGGTATTGCCTTTCATAAGTACTCATTCACGTTCTTTAACCTGTACGTTCACAGTGTGACATTTCAGAAGGTAGACCATTATTCCTTGACACCGTTTTCAATTATATCTCACGTCCACCTAACTTCCATGTGAATATTTAATGCTTATACTCCTTATCAGCATTGGTGATGCCTGCAAAGATTGCCTTCCGGGAAGCAGAGGTCACCCCTGCGCATCTGCTTTCTTTTATGTAAAACATGCTCCATTTCCAGTTAAATTTTAGCTTAACTAAAAGCAAACTTTAACTTAACGTTACTGGGTGAAAACGTAAAGTAATCCAAGACCTGCGTCACCTGTAGTTGGGAAGCTTGTTTAAACAGACTAACCCTGACAATCAATATTTCCTTCAAAGAATAAAAATAATATAATTTTAAACACTTTATGATATAAATTGTGTTGGGTGTCAAAATGGATCTTATGTTTTCTTATAAGAGAAAACTACAATCCTACTATTGCAGTATAAACTCTATAAAATGCTTAGGTATACAAACCCACCTATTCTATTTTTTATTTGACAAAAATGGTCCCTGTAATAAATTACTTATGAAAACTGACTTTTTTCAGTTCATATTTTTTTTTTTATCTATAAACACTTTCTTTTTGATTATACAAATGCTCATTAAATGGACTTTCCTAACATCTTCATACCTGTCATTGTAAAAAACTGAAAAAGAACCCGATATGCTTTAATATAACAAAAAAAAAGTGCAAATGAATTATGCAAATAAATAAATTCACAAGTTTGTGCACAATAACGTGTACAGTTTTGCCTTGGTATAAAGTGCCTATTTCCACAGTAGTAGACATGGTTTCTCGATACGCGTACTTGACCGTACTTGTGTTCTCGCGTACATGTTCTCCCATTGCTGAATACCAGCTCCAATACTAAGAACAGAAGTATGAAGGATGGTAAAAATCCATATGTCCTTCTTGCCCTGGCCCAAATATCAAGGATACATCGGTTGCATCCTCGCCAAATGAGACCGATCCCATGATTCAATGCGGCCCAAGTTTGTTCTTGGGAGGCAAGTTAGTGAGACCGGTCTTGCCAAGACCACAAGTACGATCTTTGAGTTCACGGTATTGAGAAACACCCGTGCTCTGCTCCTTCAGCATATTCTGACACGGACCCATCGCTCACACTTCCTGTCTAAAGTATCTAATCACATTCTGGTACCCGCCCCTTAACTCTACTTCCGCTCGTGTGCCTTTTTGACTCGATTAGAGCTGCAGATAACTAGCCTGGCTCGCTAATCCAGCAGACGTCAAGAGTACGGGTCCGAGTCGAAGAAAATAAATAAAAACACGCAATGGAAACATCACCAGCTACTTTCATCGTCAAGCTCCACGCATCGCAAGCTGAAGATGGTGCCTTGAGGGACGTGCGATGCGACTGTGTGCATTTGTGAGGTGAGTATCTCCAAGTAACCTGGACTCACTGATGACTTCATGCCTCACGCATGTGTTTAAGGTGACACGCCGATAATCCCTGAACATTATAGTACAATAATACTTCACATACCATCCTCGCCCCTGCTGCATTCTACCTGCCCCATTCAGAGGAAAATAGTTTTCTTCACGGCTACCAAGTCAGAGGTACCGGGATTCCCCCAATGCGCCAGTAACACTTATCTTCAGAGATACCATGTCTGTCTACACCTTGCACGTATTAATAAAAAAACACAACAATTTGAGGTTATTCATAATAGCTGGAAGACTTGCATGCGTTACACTGCAAAGGTGTCCGATAATTTACAAACGTCAGCAAGGAACAAGAGCAGTTGCTTTTAATACACTTGCTTCTCTAATGCTCCCATGTCCATCTGTTGACTTCCTAGGTTTAGCCTTGTTTTACCCTATTGCCCGGAAGGAGACAGCCCCCTTTCACAGAAGCATCCCAAGTCGCATTCCTACTTGTTAGTCTGGCTGTGTTTTGCAGGGGCAGGCTGCTCCTGAATGGCCATTCCAAATAGGATCTCCCCTGCCTGGACCTTCTCTAGTTAGGTCCTCCTCAGCAAGTTCCTGCTCGTTGGCATAATTCGAGCGTCCTGGTGTGGCTGACGAAAGCACCACATCTCAGATGAGGCTAGCCCAGATTGAATCTGCCCCAGAATGAAACTGCCCCCAGACGGGGGAGGGGGGGGGGGGTCCATCTCAGCTCTGAGAGAATTAAGTTTGTACTGGCCAGGGCTAAGCCAGTTGAGATTAATCTTGGTTAGGTTGACCAGTGTGAGACTGTAGAGAGTGAGATTGCTGGTGGGAGGGGCAGAAGCCCACTTGGGCAGGGGGCCGGGAATCTAAGGCGCTTCTTTGAAGAGATGCAGCTGTGTCCTGATGGGTTTTCTTCAGAATCCACCATCCTGCCGCTTAGCAGAGGAACCAAGAAAAAATCCCACAGATATGTATTCCCATGGAGACAGAAGCTCCTCAGATACAGACCTCCATGTGCTTGCTGTCCATTTTCTCGGCTACCGGCACTTGGACCTAGGCCAGTTAAGCCTGTGATATCCAATATACTCGTCTATACATTTTTTTATTCAAAAGAGGAGGAATATTGAAAAAACTAGTTTTCGCAAATTTGTTCATTTACAATTCCAAGAGGTCCGAGAATGTTTCTCTTACTTTCGAAGTCAGGAGGGGATATAGAGCCTCCAAAGGAGAGGTGATATGTCTTTGTCTGTCTGTAAAAATGTACTGTGTCTGCCTTGGTGGCAATCATAAGTTCATCCTTAGGCTACGAAACGATACACATGTCTTTCTTACGCAATAAGAAGAGGGGAAAAACCGCTTAGAGTTTGTCCAACGTTGGAAGGAGAGTCATAGGTCAGAGTCTCTAGGGTGCAAAGAGCTACGAGGGGAGAAGGGGGGGCACGCGTGTGATGGGGGGGGGGAATGTAGGACGAGAAGGTGGGGGTGGAGCAGCTCATCTGGGGAAAGGGTGCGTACAAGAGGGGGAAGTGGCCCCCGGAGAGCCGCGGTGGACCGGCGACGAGGACGGGGAGAGCATTCGGGGGCTCAGCTCGCCCGTCTGCAGGCGCCACAGCAGCTCCTCGTTGTTGCGGCTCAGTCGTTTCTTCTCCTTGCTCTCCTTCTCCACGTGCTCCTGCAGGTTGGCGTTCTCCTCCGAGAGCTGCCTGCAGCCACAACAGGGAGCGGCCAAGACTTACCACTCATGGCCATAAGATGGACAACAAAACACTACAGACTGGTTAAGATAATCTATTCAGGTGAAGACTAGGATGTATGTAAGCGCTACATTCACCTATTTCTGTACCTATTACTCAACAGTCTGCTGATTTATGAGCCGTGCTTGACAGCCAGACCTTGTCATGATTCCCCCAATCTCCATGGCCATTTTGCAAGGCTAAAGCCAAAACAGTCTTCTGTTCAAATTTCGCCCATTAATTTCCAAAACTTCCAAAAACCCATTCAGTCCTCCAACAGCTATATCAGGGGGACCTGCTTGCCATCCCAGCTGCTTATGTCAGGGGGCAGTGTGTGGTTTAGGCCTGTTGCTGTGATCAGAAGGATGCTGGTTCAAATCCTGTCCTCAGCAAAATAGTCACATGTCAGTTGGGGCCTTGAGCAAGTTCCTTTATCCCCCAAAATGCTCCATGGGAGCTGGAGAAATGGCCCTGTGCTTAGAGCCCACTCTGCTGACCACGTGGGTAGATTTGAATGACGGGCTAAGTGTGATGTGGGCAGAACGGTGCACCTGGAGAGCGCCAGGTTGTGGTCGATCCGGGCCTTTAGGTCCTCATTCTGCTGCTGTAGCACCTGGACTCGCTCCTCCAGCAGGATGTTCTTTTGGGCCTGCTCAAAAATTGAATGAACATGGAGCACAGCATTAAATTCTTTCAAATTAGTCAGAATCGTTACAAGTGAACTGCAGCAATCTGAGAGCCACTGTATATTAGTTACCAAATAAAACAATACTGTTCTGCTTTTCAAAGAAGTATTAAACAAAATACAAGCCTTCACCCCAAACCCGGGTATCTTGATTACTAAGCTTGATTACTGGCTATGGACTATTAAAACAGATTAATTCCATGTTCCTCAGAGTTGCTCTCTTTTCGCCTTTCATTTTGAGCCTACCAGTTTTTCCAGCTCACAGATCTTCTTCTCCTGCTCGTGGATCTGCTGATTCTTCATCTTCAGTACATCCTTCAGACTCTTCAGATCCTCCTCGATATGCTGATAAGGGGCCAGGGCATCCTGTATACAAAATCACAGGGAAAAAATAATTCCCTGACCATGTCCCATCGGTATTAGGTCAGATGTGGACCCAGTTATTATCATTAAAAAGAACTAAATTGAAACTATACGAAAAAAAATTTGTAAACTGCAATAAAATAACTATATAAAACTATAAATACTGCTACCGGTACTGACAAATAAAATAAAAACAAATGTGAAATACATTCCATTACCATTTTTTCAGTACTATTTCGCTAAAGAATTAATAATAACTAATAATTCCTCAAACATGTTTTCCCATTTGGAAGAGATTAGCACATAATGCGCACTGTGTATTGATGTAGGATTAGACACACCTGCAAGATCAGACACGCAAAATAGCTGTACAACTTTCAGTCCGAATCAAGAAATAAAATTGCTAAACTTTAACCTGAAACTAAAATATATACACTAAATAGAAATATATTGGTAAAATATAATCAATAAAAACA
>JAODKL010000038.1:15298368-15316642 GCA_026780765.1 Petrocephalus schoutedeni | reverse complement strand
ATTGCTAAACTTTAACCTGAAACTAAAATATATACACTAAATAGAAATATATTGGTAAAATATAATCAATAAAAACACAATAAAACCACACTGGAAATGAACTAAAATCTAAAATAAAATTTGAAAACAATATAAAAATAAAAACTAAATAAAAATTCAACTATTACTAAACGTTACTAAACATTGTCCACACTGGTGTGGACAATGTCCTATTATTGGATTCATTCTCCGAAGTCAACATTTCAACAAAATGTCTTGCAAGTTTTTTCTTGGCCGATATTCCATCATTAAGGAATGCCTGCAGGCAATGCAAATGTAAGTCCGCTATTACACTACCAACTGCTAACCTGAATATTCTAAACATGCATTAGTCTGTACTGTATGTGCTCACATGTGTTTTAAAGTGTGCAAATGCATGTATGTCTATGTGCATGTTCATACTCGGGAATTAAGAAAACATCTGGACGGCGGGTATAGGACATCCATATGAAAGAGGTACAGAGGAAATTCAAGGATTTGTTTAAGGTGGAATTAAGAAAACATCTGGATAGCAGGTATAGGACATCCACATGAAAGAGGTACAGAGGAGATTCAAGGATTTGTTTAAGATGGAGAACATAAAGGGGCCATAATTCATAGAGAAGGACCAGTCTTATAATTAGCCAATGATATGTTTTGAATTGCATGACAGGGGAGGAGGCACTGTGGGAGCCAATCAGCTTTCAGCTGGGACCAGTGCCCCTGTGGCCCCACCCCTGTATACAGCCCAGAAGGGATATGGTATGTGCGTGCAGCTTCGCATACCACAATCTGCTCGTCGGTGCTCCTCCGAAGCGCCTCCTCGAAACGCTTGGCCCGATCTCGCAAGGTGCGGTTCTGGAATGTCAGCATGTCCACCTGGTCCTGGTCAGGAAAGACATGGTGTCCAGCCTTATCACAATCTCACAGGCCGCACAGGCGCATGACGAGGGTCACTGGGAGAATGGCCTCCTACCTGGAGTGAAAGCCTGATCTGCTCAAAGTTCTCCTCCATCGCTTTCCTCTGATGCTCATGAGTCATCCTCAGCTCTGCCACGACAGACAGGGGGGAGTGGGGAGGGGAAGGGGTTACCAAGCGGTGTTAAAATTGCAAACATCGTGTACTTGAAAAATCACTGTCTGTGTGATACAATCATCGTCATGAAAGCAGGGTATTAAGATTTTCCCCGGATAGCCTTAAATCTGTGTAGGATTCTACATCCAGTGGTAAATGTGTGCTATGTCGCCCCCATCTGGGAAGGCTGTACCTGCAGCTCTCACACACACACACACACACACCTCTCAGAGTAGCCTCATGCTCCTCCCGGAGTGCTGCCATGGCCGAGTCATAGTTGTTCTCCATCTCCTCCATGGCCACCTCGTGGTTCATGGTCATGTCCTGAATCTGTGCCAAGTCAAGCGAGCAATTCAGATGCCTCTCAAAGCTCTGTCCTCCTCCCTACATACTACTAGGTGCTACCTAGTATTACATACTATCACATACTACCTGCCCTCAGCAGAAATATGAGAAGGTCTATATATGCTACATTCTACATGGCTTTCATGTTTTTAACCCAGTGTTTCTCAACCCAGTCCTCAGGGACCCCCAGACAGTCCACATTTTTGCTACCTCTCAGCTCCCAACACACCTGAACCAAACCATCAAGCAAATCAGGAACACCGAATACCTGGTACAGGTGTGTTTGGAGCTGAGAGGGAGCAAAAATGTAGACTGTCAGGGGGTCCCCAGAGAACTGGGCTGAGAAACACTGCTTTAACAAAACCAGTTAGCTTTACTGATATCAAAAGAGGTCTAACACCAACATGTTTGCTCAGTTATATAGCAGGATGTGGAGTTCAATTATTTATGTTAAGTAATAGAGTTAATAATAATGGGATTAATAATAACAATACGATTAATAATATGGTTCACCACCTTGATTTTGTGTTGCTTATTTAACCATGATGCCACCTACTGGCAGTAGGAGAACTCTGCACCTCCGCCACCCTCCCCCACCCACCTTGTCCTGCTGCTGGCTCTGTAGCTCCTCCAGCTGGGCCTGATGCTGAGACTGCAGGTGTTCCCTTTCCTCCACGTGCTGCGCCCTTAGCCCCTCCTCCAGAGTGCCAAGCTCCGCCTCCTGCTGTGCCTGCAGCTCCCGTAGCTCGCGCTCAAAACTCTGCTCCAGGGCCTCCTTGTCCCTCCGCAGGTGCTCCCAGCGAGACGTGCTAGAGGCTGGGGAGGAGGCAGGAGGGAGGTAGGGGGGTTGAGGAGTTAGGGGGTGTGAGGGGACCCCCAAAGGCCAGGCTCTGACCTCACAGGGATGTCAGGAGGGTGCTACGGTGAACCGTGGGCAGAGGGTGGGGCGGAAGACGGACAGGAAGGGAATGGGAAGGTTTTAGGGTGAGCAGGTGTGAAGGGGGCCCTTGCTGTGAAGGGGGCAGGAGGGGGACGTGAGGACGACTGCAAGGGCCCCTATAATTCTGGAATATAATTGGTTAGGTCTGGGTTGGTGGTCCAGTGATTTCATTGCCCCTGAGAAGTTATGAGTGGAAGACCAATGATAACAATGACATACAGCAGTGTTTCCCCACCCAGTCCTCGGGGAACCCCAGACAGTCCACATTTTTGCTTCCTCTCAGCTCCCAGCACGCCTGTACCAGGTATCCGGCATTCCTGATCTGGGAGGTAGCAAAAACGTGGACTGTCCGGTGTTCCCCAAGGACTAGGTTGGGAAACACTGGCATACATATCACGACAGGAACATCACCGTGATGACTTTCCGGAACTTACCATGATATCGCCAAATTTATGTATTACCAGGAGAAGGAGTGTGTTGATGGATAGGGGTACAGACTTACAGCCGACCGATTCTATGTACTCAGGTTACCTATTCGACAGAATGCCAATAACTTTCACATGTGGCCCAATACATTTCAGAGATGGCTGCCGCATATTAAAATGGGCAGCCCGAAGCAGAGCAGCAGACCAAAAATACTGAACGCTGTGCAGAGCCTCAACCTTGCAGTGCTGACAGCTTCAGTCACGGTCTGTCTTTAGAACCCAACGCAGAACCACGCAGGCGCGACTCATCTGGAATCTCCGCTCGCAATCGACCTCGAAAAGCCCCACGGGGGTGAGGGATGACTCACCCACTTCATCTCTGATCCTCTCTAGCTCCAGGGACAGCTCCCTCTCCTTCTGGGCGGCCTGGTCACTCTGCAACGTAGGGAGGCGGCGTCAGAACTGATGGGAACACTCCCGTCAAACGCTCACGCGGCCAGGCACGTCGGACGGCGGTTCTCCCCGATCGTTCCCCCGACGCCATCATCCGGATCCCAGTCCAGCACACATCTGGTAAGGAGTATCATCCCTGCTCGTGCCATTCCAGCCTCACTTCAGGAAGTCTGGCCCCCACCCACCTCCCCCCAAAAAAAAAAAAACTCTGATAACAAAGACAGAGGGGCTGCAGCCGAATTTCTCCTCCCCTAACGGCGACTTGGCCGTGATGCTGCAACCACTGCAGTGCACCGAGCTTCTGGAATCAATCCATGACGATAAAACACCGCATCTCGGCATCTCAGAATGTGGCGATCGCAATAAGGACAGGAGCGTTTAATCCGACAACGAGCTGCGGCGGTGGAGCAGCGGACAGCGGAAAGGCAGAGCATGACTCAGCAGGCGATGCGGTGACTTTAAGCTCTCTGCTGAGTTGCTTAGTCAGGGTCACTTTGCGGGCAGGCTGTCCCACATCATAGGGAACTTCCCAGCCAAATACACCCTGGCTTGAATTGTAGGTGCCACGCGTGAGTCCCGGGGTCCAAAATCCCCACCCCCCGCCGGCTTGCAAGAGTATCCACAGAACCCACCTGTCATGCGGCAGCAGAGGAACAGCTCGCGCTACTGTGCCGGCAAACCGGCTCTGCTCTCATTGGGCTGACGATCCCCTTCGCACACCCATGCCGAAACACGCCTAGCAAACGACGGGATGATGCAAAAACAGACCGGTCCCAAACGGTCCCAGCCGGCTAAGCAAACCCTCAACGAAACCCCCAGACGGCGTCCGTCCTGGCTGAGCACCACGCTGCTCGATGTGGTATCACTACAGGTGGCGGACAAACACGGATGCGGTGCTCGTAACCGGCCCAGGCGCGGATGGCCGGGGTGGGAACAAAAGTGGCAGCATTTCCATAGTGCCACGCCCCCCCTGCGGCATCTGCAGGATCCCTGTAAAGAGCCCCACAAAAATCAGGTCGAGCGCAAGCTGACCAACTGCAAAAGCGAGTGAGGGAGGATGGGCAGGTTCGAGCCTGTACAACACACACACACACACACACACACATACACACAATCATGCCATCGTGCATGCTCAAACACAGAAAGCATAGGCACATGTATTCACACACAATCGTGAATGGACAGGAACACACACACACATACACACAATCATGCATGCTATAGTACATGCTCAAACACAGGAAGTGCAAGCACATATATTCACATACAACCACGGATGAACATGAACACACACGCAGATACACACTGAGGACGACACACACGCATTCACACAAACAAGCACCATATCATTCATGCTCAAACAAAGAAGAGCATGTAATCTCACACAATTGTGGATGAACAGGAACACACACACATTGAGGATGATACACTCACACACACACACACACCTTGTCGAGGTTACAGAGCGTATGCCGAATTTCGTAGGGGGCTACAGGAGCGGAGCAGCTCCACAGCCCTGGGCTGCAGGCGGCTGGACTGCCAGCCCACCTAGATGCTTCAGCCCACCTGACACAGCCCCCCCCCCTCCCATGCCATTGTTCTGTTGGGGTGAACCTGGCTTTACTGGTTTTAGCAGGTGGAGCCGGGGCAGCAACACTGACCCCTGCTGGGGAGGGTGAGGAAAGCCTGCTCGGCCAAAGTGCTGACAGAGAGAGAGAGAGAGGAAGAGAGAGAGAGAGAAATGGAAAGAAGAGATGGAGAGAAGAAAGGAGGGGAGAGAGGGAGGGAAAAACAAAAGAAACCAAGCTCACCTCCAACGCAGGCTCAACCAGGACGATGACCAGAAGACATAATGACTGGCACACTCTGGCTCTGCTTGCTCTCCTCTAGCCTAGCACATGCCCCCTTGTGGCCTGCCCCAGGAGTGCACCACACCCTTATTCACACTCACTGTCAGCCTGCCTCCCTGAAGACACACCGCCTTCGAGCTCTATCGGGGAGTGTCACCTGGCAGCAGGGCAAAATGAGACAGGGAGAGGGGAGGCTGAGAGAGAGAGGGAGGGAGGGGGAGAGGGAGAAAGAGAGAGAGAGAGCGAGAGAGGTGGAGAGCTTCCGAGCGGCGTGCAACCAGGAACACCCCCCCATCTCCGTAGAGACTGACCACTCACAAAGACAGATTCA
This sequence comes from Petrocephalus schoutedeni, assembly GCA_026780765.1. Classification (NCBI taxonomy): domain Eukaryota; kingdom Metazoa; phylum Chordata; class Actinopteri; order Osteoglossiformes; family Mormyridae; genus Petrocephalus; species Petrocephalus schoutedeni. The sequence continues at coordinate 15,311,205 of JAODKL010000038.1, read as the reverse complement.
TAGCAAAACACCGCAAATGATGCGCGCACACAGACACACACACACACACATGCACACACGCACACACACACACACACACAGACAGACACACACCCACACACACTCACACGCAACTGGCGGAGCAGTGATGTACTTCAATCCCCATCCATCCGCCAAAATGCATCTCTATGTGAAATGACGTCAGTGATGGGGTGCTCTGGGGACCCCCCGCCCAGGCAACAGCGAGTCGGTATTGGCGACAACCTCACCAACAGCAACTCGGTCACGCCTGAAATGCTTTGGTAGCTTCAAGATGGCAATCACTTTGTGCTAAAGTACAATTCCCTTACTTGCCAAAAAAAAAATCAATAAGAGCTCTTCTGAGTTGTGATCTTTATCAGAGGAAGATTGCCTTGATCTTAAGAAGCTGTAATCATAATTAGAGGACAGTTAAAAGGAATTTTAAACATTGTAAAACATGTGCTCACCTACATTTAAAAAAAAATATCGTACTAGCAGAAAATCTGTCTGAAGGCAGGGATCCTTTTTTTTACCTGAAACCTGATACTTGACAGACAATGCTCATGGTTTGTGTAGCTGTCCACGGGGCGAGTTGAGCAGCTCATGAAAGGCTAAGCCAGCACCTCAGAGAGAGCAGACCAAAGACTGGCACCTACTAAGCTAAATGATGGACCAGGCAATTTCTGCCCCCTGCCTTGCCCAAGACTTATTTCCCACTTCTAGAGAAGGTATTGTGCCTTTCAAGCTGGGCTGTGCAACCGACGGACTGCAGCCAATGAAATTAAAATGACATCATCTAGCTTCTGCGGATAGAGACTAAGCGACCCCTAGAAAACAGCCCGATCACACCTGCAGAATAAGGGATATGCTGTTTTGGACCTAAATGATGACTTTGATCATTTAACTGAACGCTGAAACTGAAGAGGACGATGCCGTGACTTAAGAACATGTGTCCACTTGATCTGAACGCCCTGGAAGACGCATGACATTTCAGTCCCTAAGGACGAGTCACAGAGATGACAGGCACCCAGCTTGGGCCCAAATCCCTTGACCCACTTTTTGGCAAATAGTGACAGGATTGCTAAACAGTTACTCACTAGTTTAACTAACTTCCGACTAACTAACTAGTTTCTTTACTCATTCCTGCTGGGTTAAACAACACAGGAACTGGAAGTGTATGGTAATAAGGTTAACTTTCCCATCATTATAATGCAGATAGGTAAAATGTAATTAGGAGGCATATCTGTGCAATAGGTATAATGTAATTAGGAGGCCTATTGCGTAGATAGGCCTCCTAATTACATAACAGCACTGTGATGGGGAGGTCTGTAGATGTCTGATATCACCCCATGGTTCAGCAGGAACACAATAAGGTGCTAGTCTTTATATCTAGTAATGTAGAGCACTCTATATTTCTCAACATGACCGGGGGTCTGATCTCAACAGTCCTAAAATCCCGATAGTCTTAAATCATGTGATGCCAAGGATGTAAAAATGCCCTGCCTACAAAAAAACCTGAGCGTGTTTAAATCACTTCATTCACGAGAGAGAATCTTGCCAAATTACATCAAATTAAAGTGTGAGCAAACAAGAAGTTCTGTATGTGTGTGTTTGCGGATGCCCTGGAGAGTTAACCCCAGGCACAGAGATCATCTGGCACTGGGCCCTATAATGCATTTGGATAAAAAAAGTAAGGAAAACCATCATTGTAGCATGAAGGAAAACAGAAAAAGCTGAAAGTCGTCAGACTCCAAAATGCCTAGAGGCACTCTGACAACAGCACAGGCACGTTACTTATCTAGGGCTTTCAAACTCTGCACAAATGCAGCATGGGATTAAACGGCCACAGAGAACAAGCCCCCCCCCCCCCCCCCCCCAGAGCAAATACAGAAACAGGCACGGTCACATAGCTGCCCGTATCTAAATCTGCAGCATGTGGCGGGCAGAGACATAAGACTTAATTTCTGGGGGTGGAGAGAGAGGAAGGGTAAGTGCGAGAGAGGGAAGCCTCTGCTGGCATAGGAGAGCAGTGACGTGACATCAGCGTGGGCGGGTGAACGGACCGCAACCACTTAGGCACCTTCACATAACATTCATTTGTTCACTGCCATACCCACTGGGTAAGACTGTTTCTGAGCTGTTACTATATAATTCCACGCAATTCTTTCCCTGACATTCTCTGCAGTGTTACTGTTTATTGTTATGTATTATTTACTGTTGCTGTCTGCTCATGTCTGAGTTTTTATTCTGTAACTGTTTATATTCAGCTACTGTAATATGACAGTTTCCTTGAGATTAATACAGTGTCTGTCTATCTGTCTGCGTCTGTCTGTCTGTCTGTCCGTCTGCCTGCCTGCCGACTTTTGAAAATGTACGTCGGCATGATGTGACACCTGGAAGATGCACTCCAACCGCCGCCGATTTTACAGGCTGGGTACCAGTCACTTTCTGTGTAACATTTTGTCTCAAAATACAAGGCCAGGTCCCCAAACCTGATTATTGGATGGCGCGGTTGAACTTTTTCCGCCTGCTACAATGACTACCTACTGTACCTACTGTTACCCCACTGCTGTGCCACTGATGGCCTCTGACATTGGTCTCTCATGTCACAATTATCACAAAGCTTTACTACCAAGAAATCCAGTTTCCTGGGGGAAAAAAGCCCAGCACAGACAAAAAAGTACAGAACTCAAAATATTTAATCATATTAGTAAAGGCTTTTGTATACATATAAAAACATTCCTTAATATTCATGAAAATGCTAATAGCATCCAATAACAACCTTACGGCAACTAGAAGCCAAAACAGCAGTTCCCAGTAATCTCTCTGGGGGGGGGGGCCCAGTTAACTGCACAAGCAAACCATAGCAACCAAATGGTCAGGGAAAGTGAGGATGACAGCCCATGTAAGCAACATGACAAATCCTTCACAGCAGACGAGTCGTGAAATGCTTATTGTTTTGGAAACCTGGCGTGTCTGAATCGAGCTGTCTTCTCGAGGATAATTACTTGGCCTTGTGGAAACCATGCTGGGAATGCAGTGAGACTAATCCCAGAAACGGCCGTACTTCTTGTCTGTGGACAGAAGAGGGCACCATCCAACTAAAAAATGAGCTAAAAAAAGCTTTGTGAGACTCTTGCAAGCCAGGTGTGGCACACAGGAGCGGTCGCCCTGTCAGGCCCAGGTGTCACAGCAGGACTGGGGGAGCGCAGTGTACACTATACCTGGAGCTTCTCTTGTGTTTGAATTATTAAGAGATTTTACGTCAGTGCTATCCTTTTCTGTCCTGGCAGATACAGCAACTGTCAGGTCGTGATAATTTGTGTCTGTAGTGTTGATAGCTGTTCAGCATGTTGGTACTGCTGAGAGATGCTTTGTCTCTGTTGTGCTGTTACAGTATACTGTGCTCCTACTGTTATGATATATTCTACTGTACTGTGATATCATATCTATGCAGTTCTGATTCTGTCTAAATTGTTGTGATATATTATGACTATGCAATTCTCATATTCTCTCACTGTACAGCTGTGATATTCTGTCTGTACTGTTGTGATATATAATGTCCACACAGTTTTCATATTCTGTCTATGCTGTTGTGATATTCTGTGCCAGTACTGCCGTGACCCATCATGGTTGTACGGTCGATTTGTGTATGTGTCAGTACTTCCGCGACCCATCATGGTCATATGGTCAGTTTATGTATGCGTCAGTACTGCCGCGACCCATCATGGTCGTACGGTCCGTTTGTGTATGATTCAGTACTGCCGTGACCCATCTTGGTTGCACGGTCGATTTGTGTATGTGTCAGTACTTCCGCGACCCATCATGGTCATATGGTCAGTTTGTGTATGCGGCAGTACTGTTGCGACCCATCATGTTTGTACAGTCCGTTTGTATATGTGTCAGTACTGCCGCAACCCATCATGGCCGCACGGTTGGTGTGCGTATGCGTCGGTACTGCTGTGACCCATCATGGTGACACGATTGGTGTGCGTATGCGTCGGTACTGCCTTGGCAGCCTATGCCGCGGTCCAGCGGCTGGCGAGTAGCTCTGATGCAGGGCGACACTGTACCTTCAGGCAGAAGTGCTGGGTGCTGACGGCCAGGGCCTCCAGGCAGCTGGTGGCCTTCCTCAGCTCTGCCTGCAGGCGCAGCAGCCTCCGCGCCTGCTCCTGGCACCGCTCCCGCAGCAGCTTCCCCGCCGCCTCCGCATCCCGCCCTCCCGCTGGCCCCGGCCTGGGCGGCTCACTGGCTACCGGGGCCCGCGCCGCCACCGGCTTCTGACGTGCGTGTACTGAGGGCAAAAGGTACCGAGTAAGCAAAGAGAACGCACCCAAGCCAAGCAGCAGAACACGGGCTCTGTGGCTGCCTGCCGGGGGGCCCACTGAGCATGCTCAGTCAACAGCCCGCCACCAGACACCTACCTGTTCGCCCCGGCGGAACAGAACGCTAACCTCTGGAGAGCACTCCCTTGCAAGTCAGCAGCGATAAACAAAAGCAGCGCTTCTACTCCCCCCCAGGTGCCTGTGAAGCTCCCGCTCTTGTCTGCTGTCATAATAAATTAGCGGATCGCCGGAATACCGTGTCTTATTAACAATCTCGTTGTTGCCTAGCGCCCGCCAACTGAAGACTAGCGTCTCAGCAGTAGATAGATCTGGATCCCGACTTCTGTGGTCGGTAACGACCAGCGGCAAGCAACAAATCGTCCCCCCCGGAGGGATTGACAAGTGCCCAGTTGTGCTATAGAGTCTAGGTGGGGGGCAGGGTGATCTATCGGCTTCATTATCATGAATAGAGATGTGGGTGGATGGGGGGGGGGTTAGAACGTTATTACACACTCGGAAATCGCCAGGCTGAAAAGGGCCGAGGCTGATCACCAATCATGATGAATTTTACCACCAGCTGTCAGTATAAATGATACCCTCAATTTGTCTGCTCAGAGAGCAGAGATGGGAGATAATATTTTAAGCGGCCATAATTTAGGTGCAATATAAAAAATGATCTGCCCCTCCTCACCCCAACACAAAGCGGAGCAGAAAGAAACACAGACCACAACTTGACAATCTCATAGTCTTTGTCTCTCTCTGACCTTCTGCCCACCTCATCTCTGCTTCACTTCTTCCAGTTATCCCTGCACTGATCTGCTCATCTGAAACATTTCCTCACCTTGCTCAAAAGCATAACAGCAAAGCACCTCCTAGGATTTAAACCAGTGACTTGTAGGGCATAAGATCATGCCTACAACCACAATATACTACACAATCATAGCATTCTATTCATGTCCAGGTATGCCCCTTATAAAAGGCATCTCCAAAAGTGTATAATGGGGCATCTTTTGTCAATATTAAATAAAAAACCAAAAGCTGGATTTGGTGGTAGTGCTCACAGGATTCACAGGTTGATCTCAAAGGCTAAAAATCCTTTGACCTTCAGCTCGACTCAACAATCTGCTCTTTGGTCTTATAGTCAAGGCTAATCCATAGCTTGGAGAAACACCTCGGGGGACCTGCTGGCCTGGTCCCATCAGCGTGTCCGGACACACATTCTGGTATGAGGATAGTGCCTGGATGATTGTGGTTAAGGACAACTGCCCTGGAGACTGAGAGTTTGGGCAGTTACCAGAGGACAAAGGTGCACTCACCTGGGGACTGTGGCCTGGGCGATACCACAGCAAACCTCTTGGGGGAGGACATTGCCGGCCTGGGAGCTTCCCCTTCCTTCTGGATTTCCTTCCTAGGAGCTATGGGAAACAAAACACTTGACGACAAAAGCAACCAGCCAACCAATCAATGTATCACACCACCTCTCCCGTCAACCAACTGACCAATCAGAGCCTGGTATGTAGGACTAGGTCACTTGAATCCAAAGTATCTATATGGATCAGAGAAATAGAAAATCAGAGAGGGGAAAACTTTTGTATGACAAGCACAGCAGAGAGCTTGGAATATCTCATTTCCTCCCTCTTCATACTCATGAGGACACGATCAAGGCGGCTGATCAATATCAGTCAGTGAGAAGCGATAAACAGTGTAACAGAACTGAAGGCGTAGCAGCACGGTAAGCCAGCAAGATCACGGCCCATGAACAAGAGCATCTGGGGTAAACCTGAAATTCTCTTTCGAAGTTTGATTCACTAGACCGTCTAAAACCCACATAATAGGCTCAGAAATACAGCAGTCTTCCTCATTATCCGTTTCTTTGAAAACCTTGGCAGCCGTTTCAGCTTCCTGAAAGTGCCACTAGCAGGTCTCCAAAGCTCCACCGCAGGTCGGACGGGCCCAGTCAGGGCCCCCGATCCTGTCCACTCTCACACTTCCCAGAGTGAGGTGCTATGTGACAAGCAGAGAATTAGGGGGAGTCGCGAATAGATTCAAACCACTGAATGGGGCAAATGGGCAGCTGCTAAGACCTTTAATAAGTAGAACAAGCAGTGCAGGCTAAGGACACATTGCATCCCCACTAACCCTGCGCTTAGATATAAAGCTCTACAGGTGGGGTGCCCAACCTTTTGAAGGCTGTGGACCAGCTTAATAAGTTTTTTTCATTTCCTTAATAAGTTTAGCTGATGTAATAAGTTTGACCATTTCCATTTTGTTGAGATGCAAACATCTGGGGTAGTTAAAAAAAACTATCTAGACCTAAAAAACCTATATAAAATATTTATTTTTAGAAATTAACCAACCCACCTCCAAAACCCCAGAATTCCATGGCTCAGTGGAATACTGGGCTGGACTGGTGCCAGTTCTCAAACTAGGGGTTCGGAATCCCTGCTCTATAGGACTATAAATCAGTGGGTCTATTAGTATCAGTAAGAGGTAGGACCTCTGAATGGGCACCGATAAAGCCAGAACTTCTGGAGAAGTTCTACTTTGGAGTAGAGAAGTTGGAAAGGGTAGGTACTGGCTGATCATATCCGTGATGGTCTCAATATTCACCAAATTGGACGTCAACCCTTGTGTGGAAAGGCTAATAATATTGGGAGCCAGAGGCCCAGTGACAAAGCCACGGCTCCATGGAGATGCCCTTCATATGTCAGAACCATTTCCTCACGTGCAGCAGGCAGACAGCGGGCCATCGCTCACATCAGCCACATTTGTGGAGACGAGCCAGTTAGGAAATGGCCGATGGCTGATGGCTCTGCTGTCGCCCTGCTTGAGGCTCTCCCGCCTGATGAAAGTCTGAGCTTCTCTCGTCATTCACACATGACTCGTGTCAGATCAGAACTCTGCTACATGCCAGTCAATGTCGCACTACCTTAGCAAACGGCTAGTAAACTGTGAGCTCATTTGATGGAAATGTCTTGAGTACAAATGACATAATATATAACTGCTGGGAGGGAGCAAGAATGTGGACCGTCTGGGGGTCCCTGAGGACTGAGTTGAGAAATAGAATTCATGGTGTCTTCCTTCTTTCATTTGGTCCATCCATCCATCCATCCATCCATCCATCCAAGCCCATACAGTCAAATTGGACTGGGGCGATTGGCAGCAGTAAAACCAGTAACACTCACCAACTGGGGAGCTGCGATGTGCAGGGAGGACGGAGCGACGGGTGGGGATGGGGGTGCAGGGAGGCTGGGGGCTGCTCCGGCTGGGGGTCCTGGGCGCCTCGCTGGGGGCTGGGGCAGCCTTGGGAGGGGGCTGGGCATCATCACTGCCATAACTGGAGCCTGTGGTGGGGGGAGGGGTGTGGGGGGCAGACGCAGATACATGCAAATCAGTCATCACCCATAGCGGCCTGCAGCGGGCATCATGGACACACATGATACAATGGTAAGCATCTGAGAAGCGGAGAGCATCCGGGCACCAGTCAGACTGACGTCCCGCATCATTTACCGGACCAGCTGACAACATACATGGCAAGGGCCGTATACAGGGGTGGGCTGAAAGCTGACTGGCCCCCCCCTGACTTGCCGATTAAAAACATAATCACTGATTGGCCCTTCTGTATGAATCAGGGCCCCTCTTATACTCCCCCACTTTAAAAAACCCTAAAATCGCCCCTGGTTAAAGGAAAAGTCCAGGAACATCATCCTCCTAGGGAATGCATGTTATACTGTACGTGTAAGGGAGCTAGCTTCACGCTTCATGCTCACACACTAATGCAGGTAGGGTGAACCGTGCCCCGGGACCCCATGTCTGTGGGGTGTAAGAGGAAACTCACACAGCTTTGTGAACAATGGGCATAACACTCAATCTGACCCTGCAACCCCAGAACATCACAGCAACAACACCATCTGCTGCCCGCCAGCGCTGTCCTTAGTTATATGTGACGGAGAAACAAACAAACAGTATTTAAAACATAAATTGTGACCTTCCATGAGACTTTTTACTTCTCTTATTATCTCCCACAAAGTAGCAAACACGAATAATGGAGGCTGTTCTCCCTCCTTCAGGCCATTCAGTGGGCTGGACAGAACTATTCTTGTTGGCTTAGATCAACAGAGAAAGATTTACAGGCCTGCTAAGTGTTCAGCCGGTGTTTTGGATCCTCTTACAGTTTCGAGGCCTCTTACATCCGGCAGAGACCCAAGCTCCAGGTGTCATGCCCATCTCAGCTCAGTCAGCAGGGGGCGTCAGCACGTCGGCTGCAAACACCCCATGTCGGCATCCACTAATACACCCTCTCTGTTTATTGCATTGAAGGGTCGTCTTCAAGCCTTATGTCACACCGGTCGCTGGCACTGTGGCAGCAGCTCTATGAAACACAGAGGACCGCGCTCTCTGTACAGATGTCGGGCAGACCAGAAACGAAAGCCGTGAAGGCTTTTATCCCAGCGACCCTGAATTATTCAAGCAACTCTCAGCAGCGAGAGTCAACATCGCCGTGGCCAGGCACAGATTCCCAGAATAGCAGGGGCTGAGTGGTTTGGTCTCGCTGAAACAACAGTACTGGCTAAACAAATGATTTTTAGATGACCAGCTAAATAGACCAGCTGGGCAAGAGCCAGCCAATCGGCAAGGCAGGAAACAAATATGGTTACTGTCATGGAAGACCACAAAATCATGACATAATTTTTGTGCTAAATTCTGAATTACACTCCACTAACTATACACATACAAAGCTAAGCACATTATTTTACAAAATAGTAAAATAATTACTGGCAAAGTTTTTAGGTCGAACAAAAATATACATGTACAGCAAACTGTTGGGGCCTGCACTGGACAAGCTAAAACCCTGGTCTCCTTTTATATTCCATTTTTTTTTTGCTTGAAATCTCTCTCCTCCCGGTTTTTGACTGTCCACCCTTCCATAATAGTTTGGCAGTTTCCCTGTCTCCTTTCCAAAATCGCACTGAGACTGAGAACGATCCTCCCACGGACAATGGAGAGAGAAAAATGACTGTCATTAAGAAGAGCTGTGTTTGTCTGGGGGATTGAATGATGAGCAGGAGAAAAAGCAGCCAGGGTTTGTTATAGATCCTGAAGCCCTCAGAGATATTGAGGAACTAACTGGTTTAAAAAAGAAATGAAAAATATTCCTATTGGTTCATAAAAAAAAAAGTAATTTCAGATAGCGGGAGGAGTTTTGGAAACTAGGCTAGCTCTCCCACGACTGAGCGCCTGCTGGAACTCAGGTCAATTAATACCGACATGTCAGATCCTGCCACAGGTCAGACTCGATCTGATTGCTCTGTGTGTTTAGCTAACACCTGGAGGCCAGCAGGGGGCAGTGGTGGTGCTGCTGCTTAGCATATGTACAGCAAATGTGGCTGTCGATGACAGCCGATGACAGGTAACAGGTGAGGTTTCTGCTTTGGACCCAAAACAGACCCACCACAGAATTTAGTACTGGGGTACTGAATGATTTAAAAAAAACACTCTGCCGCTTGGGGATTTGTGTCTGGGTCAGTGGAGCACATGGTGAGTTGATTATAACCTGCACTGACTGCCCTTGGCATGTGTTTAGATAATGAGCGGGCCCGTGGGGGGAGACGCAGAGGTGACCAGGGACCCCCAGGCTGTCAGCGCCACAGCCGCTGGGCCTGGTACCAGCGTGAGCGGGACCAGCCGCGCACTGGCAGCTCAGGGAGACTTTGGGAACAGGCACTTGACTTTCACAGGCCGTTAACTACCGGCGCAGAGATGGGTTTGCTTATTAGCATAACCTCCCAGAATGCAGCAGCTTTTCTCAATTAAAAGAAAATAAAAGAAAAGTAAGTGTTTTTCATATAAAAGGTTGATAAAGTATTACGACTTGCTTTCCTTTATTGTAAATACACCATATTACATCAATAATATGAGCACTTCATTGTCAGAATGTCTATATGCAGGCAGTACACAGATGCACAAAGTGTGCAAGACTGAATGGGGCACCTTTCATTTGGACCTTTAAACATTTGACCTACTTTTATTAAGTAAAACTATAGCTTTCAAAAAGGAAAAACAGCCAAACAATGCATCCAATCTGGCAAGTTCTCTCAGCTTCTGGAGACGCAGGAAATTGCTCCCTTTGAAATGCAAATATTTAATTTTATTTTCACACCCCCCCCCCCAACACTACAGTAATTATGGGGACAGTTTAATAACATCCAATTTATATGACTGGGCTCGGGGAGCCCGTGTGTGCAGAGGGGGTCAGGGCATGGGGATGAGGGGGTGCATGCTAAAGGAGGGCGATGGCACAGGAGATGGGAGGGAGGGGCAGAGCTCCGCTGATGGGGAACAGGAGGTAACAGGCACAGGAAGGCATGATGGGTATGGGTGTGGGAGGCATGGGAGGGAGGTTCAGGAACTAGGCACGGAGAGACAAGCAAAACAAATGTGATTATTAATAGGAGGGTGATGGGTAGCAAAAGAGCCTCCGTCCTGTGAGAAAGCAGTTTGCATGTACCCATGTCTCAGCAGGGTAGGATTCTGCGCCTGGGACTGGAAGGTTGCATGGGCAGATCCCGGAGCCTGTGCGGGAGGTTGTTGGTTTGAATCTCATAATCTGCAGACTGATACTACAGGTGGAGGCCCTTAACCCTGAGGAGCTCACAGGGTCATATATGACCCTACCTTTTAGTTCTGCCTTACATTCAACCCAGTCAAGTAAAGATTTTACTTTTGTTTTTGGGTCATATAGGGTACACTGGGCTGTAAAGCAAACCTGAAATGTAAACCCGTGGGTATCCCAGGGTTAATCCCTAGCTCCAGAGGCATTGCACGCTGGCTGACCCAGTGCTGTGCAAGTTTGCGGTCACCTGCATGTACGTCTCATGGGGAGCAAGCTGCAAACTGCAAAAATAGAATCTCCCACAAGGGATAAATAGAGTATCTCTGTTCTTTATGTTCCCTCCTGTAATCTGAAGACACACAGCTAAACTGTTTGCCAATACAAACATCCTGCTCCTGCAAACAACAAATCAAGTGCCTGCAAACTGATTACATGTGGCCTGAAGAGAGGATCAAGAGGTCCACTGGTGTGACTAAGCGTGGCTAATGACCTAAGCGGTTTCGAGAGCAGTGTGACTCTGTGCCACGAGTGGTGGGTCCAGCTTCTCAGAAACAGTCACCCCTGCTGAGATCTTCAGTGCACTACAGTTCCCGGAGTTCATGGACCAAGGAACGAAAAACATCAAGCCGGCCTCCCCTCTGACTACACAGCTTCATCTTCAAAAACGGCGGGTCTTCCATGGAGCCTGGCCATCATGTGAATGTGGGTTCGGTGGCCAGATATTCATCAAGAATACCTGACATAGCCAGGAGCAGACCGGCAGGGACATAGAGTCATAAATAGACAGATTACTTAGGAGGAAAGAGGAAGAACTCAAGCAGCTCGGCACCTTAGTCTGAGTCACAGAGTCTGAGCAACTGTTCTCAAGGAGGAAGGCAGAGCTTAAGGACTGTCAGTGAGCGGGAAGAGCCCAGTGCTGTGGAGTGTGAGCCTTATTACATATTACACAGCATGGGGGCGGAGCTGCCAAAGGGGAGGGGAGCAAGGAAAGCGGACAGAACACCCTTAACTGCTTTAGTGTACAGCCATGTCACACGAAATATACAGTGAATCGATGACTAAATGGATGAATGGATATAGGAATGAATGAAGGAATGAATGGAACTAAACACAAATGGGACACTATGAAAATACGGAGAAACTGTTTTCCTGTTTGCTTTATTTCTCCGTGTTTTGTGGGCAGAAGGTCATTGTGTGTGCAATGCGCGTGCGCACACACACACACACACACACACACACGTATGATTTTAAGGTACCCAAATACTGTAAATGCCAAAATGGGCAACACTCGTGGAAAACGCCACTGATTAAACAGGAACTTAGCGGGGAATCGTTTCCAATTGCGCAATTAACACCTTGCAGCATGCTCAGTGCGGACGAGACCATCTGCTTCAAGGTAGCAGGTCAGCTTGGGATGTACATGGAAAGAAAAAAAAAGTATCTCTAGCTTCTGTCACCGACGTCCCTGGAGAGCCGCTTGCGTGTCTCAGCTCTGAGCTCCTCCCTTAATAGGATCAGGCTGAGAAACTATATGATAAATAGAAGGGCAGAAGATGAAGTGCCATGCTTTCGTAATTTGTGCATCTGCTCTCCTTTAAATAAGTGCTGGATAACAAGGAAGCGTCTGATTTATGTATCTGGGGATCAGCGCTATCCAAAAGCAGGAGATACAAACCCAAATTAACCCTTTTTGCAGGTGTTCTCCATGCCTTCTCCTCTGATGCAGTGACGCGCCATCTCCCAGCGTGGCCCGCCCAGCAATACTGATAACTCGAGTTCCCTGAATGTTCTTAATGCTGCACTTTCTGCTGATTGAATAGTCTTATTAGGTTCTTGCTGTGTTAGAAGTTGTTGTGTAGCTCCTGCTCCGATACTGCTTACGCTTACACAGTGGCATTC
>JAODKL010000038.1:15270430-15297936 GCA_026780765.1 Petrocephalus schoutedeni | reverse complement strand
AACGACACGTGAATAATCCCGCCCACTCGAAAGCGACACTAAACTGCAGTCGAAACGCAAACCGAGCCGAACTGAGCTGAACTGAACCGTACCGTACCGTACTATGCAGTGGAAAAGCGCCATTATTAGGTTCTTGCTGTGTTAGAAGTTGTTGTGTAGCTCCTGCTCCGATACTGCTTACGCTTACACAGTGGCATTCACTGGAAACTCAGCCCAGCCACACTTACGCCTAGCCAGCCTCCAACAAACTCCTTTAACAAGTAAAATATTGAGCTAGCAATGCAAAGGTTGTGGGTTCAAATCCCAGGGCCCACACAAAAATTGCAAACCTTCCTTGTACTGTAAATTGCTTTGGATTGAGTTATGTGTAATTTGCATACAGGATTTAACTTGCAGAATCATAATCCATTGGGATATACACGTCATATGTGCCTCACTTAGAAATTGCTTTGAACTAAAGCATACATAAACAAAATGATATATAACAAAGCTACTTATTTTGCTGGTGCCTAGCAGAGTAAAAAAAACATATTGATAGTAAAAATACAAATAGCAATAAAAAAACCACTTTGAAACATTTTTGAAAAAGACTGCTGATCTATGAGTCCCTAATCCCAAATAGGACTGCATGGTGCTCTGACGCATCCTTTGTGCAACAAACCACAAGAGCAAAAACACTGCTTTAGGTTCAACATTTCACATAGCCAGACATAACATGTCAGTCCCTCTTGTGCTCTCACCTGACCTCCTCCTTTAGTACTCCAGACTGATTCAAAACCACATCCATCTACCTCACACTCTATCAGATTATCAGAGACACCCATGTCCATTTCATTGTCCCCTGATGGACAGCTAGTTAATAGAAAATGACAGTCACATTGTACACGTTTCCTACAAGTTTTCAAAGGCATTAAGCAGCCAAGGATTATACTTACTAAAATCTAAAGCTGAAAAATATTTAAGCAACGCTGCTTCCCAACCCATCCTGAATCGTTCCCTCCTGATGTCTTCTGTTCGATCTAGAATTTGACTCCGCGTGTTGATGGAGCACAAGTATGCGGCCGAGATGACAGGATGTTGCCGCGGTTACCAGCCAGGTGCCCCCAATTCCCTGCAGCAGGATCTATTGGCTGCATGAACCCCAGCTGACAGAGTCCGTCAGATGCTCCCCTGACAAATGCGAGGAGGCAAAGCAGCAAAACGAAACACGCTCATCTCGCCAGCACTCATGTCTAACGCAAATGTACAGAATAAGGATTCTGGAAGCCTGCACTTTATTCTAGAAAGCTTTTTCTGAGCACAAATAATCAGATCCAGTTCCAATCGATAATCCTCGTGAGATCATTGGATATCACACTTGGGTAATCCCCATGTCTGTTTCAAGACGTTACTTTACTTTACTTCACTTTGCTGTAACAAATTTTACTTTATATGAATTCACGTAAAATCCAAATAACCTCTGTTTTATGTTCTGAACGTTCAAGGTTCATTCTGGATTTTAATACAAGACTGAATAAAGCATGTGCAGTTAAAGAAACATCCTATGAACTGCAGCTGAAACAGTGGTTATGATAAACATTTCAGCCGTTTCTGCATCCTAACAATGCGAACACACGTACCCCCCCCCCGAAGGGGACAGTGCTACTCTATCGGCGTGGCCTGATTAATCGCCTGTCACACGTAGGACCGTCGGTCGCAGTGCGACGCAGAACTTCAGAATCACTTCTCTCAGCAAAATGGTAAAACAACGCTTAAGGGAATCACCTCTCCTGACGATGAAGCAGGCCTGTCTGATAAATGTCACCTGGCTGGCTGAAATGGCTGGCTGGAATGTGACTGATGACCTATTAAAAGTAAGAGAAAATGCAAGGGGGAGGCGTGTGGCTTGGCGGGGTAGGGTGATTGGATGGAAGGTTGCTGGTTCAAGCCGTGGTCTCTGCAGAAAAGTCACATCACTACAAAGCCCTTTACACTCCAGGGAGATACAGAAACAGCTCGACTGTGGGCACAACTCTTCATATATAAACAGTATGTATGTATGTCTCAAAGGAGAGAAGATGGGATAGGTGAAAAAAGTATGCTAATGCACTCGAACTTTGTGTAAAGGCAAACAAAGCATCATTTCATGTAAAAAAATATTCATGGTAAGCAGATTTTTATTTAATTTTGTAATTTATTGACTAAACAATTCAATGCATAGGAGTAATATTAATAATTCCAAATAAATATTCCTAAATATTTATTGCACAGTGTTAAAATAATCGACAACTGAGAATAAAGCATAAGCTGGTGTTTATGTTTACAGTGCTGCCTCATTTGAGATCTTGGCAGCGTCCCGTCAGTCAGTCCCAAAACGTGCCGACGTAAAAGCCGCTCAGCTGCAGCCAAGCCCTGTCATTTGATTTACATGAACACATTTATTATTCAAGTAAATGACTGAGATAAGTCACGGGATCCTCCGTTTGCCATGGCGAAAACAGCCACCTTATCGCTACCTGGAGGAATGACAAGGCACTGCGCCCCAATTCAAAATGGAGCCCACATCCATGCACGTGACGTAGAGTCTCGGTTTAAGTGTCTCTGTTCACAATTTGTTAACGCCTTGTAAACGTTAATATCAACACCATTTTATGCTCAGCTTGCATGACAAGTCTGCACCCTGACGTAGATGGAGAGAGGCGACAGGAACAGATGAAACTGAAGGCAGGGTGTAATATTCCTTTTTATCTCTAGTGCCCGTGGGCTGGATCATTTAAATGGAGCTTTTTTCATCCTGCAGAGATAATCACCGATCTGTAAGGGAAGGAGTGGCTGGCTTTGATGTGAAAATGCTAATCGCACATACAGTGGCAAATAGGGACACATAACAGGCTTCTACAGTTAGAGCAAGGTGTAGCTGTCTGCGGCCATCAGCCATCTGACGATCTATGGAAATAATTGGTAAAGGTCACACATGGTGACCTCAGCCAGGGACTGTCCAAGCACCGCCCACTAATCTGTCAGGTGACTGCCAACAGCCAACCAAGACCGGCAAAAATGCGTGTCAATCCTACACCATAACCTTTAGTCTGCAAAGATATTGAAGGATCACAAATCTGTCCTCTTTCCTCCAGGTCCTCTAAGCTAGATTTGCGATCAACAGAAAATGAATTAATCAAATTCAAATGTCTATAGCATACCTATTATCAAGTCAGACTAATCAAATTAGCTTATGAAGTCACATTATAAGATTAGCTTTGACAAGAGTGAGTTTGAACACTCTGTGCAGACGGTCATATCCGCAGTAACACAGTTTAGAGCCGACTCTCTACCTAAGTGGCACCACAGAGATAATGAGATGTTGTGGCACAGCTGCGACAGGCAAAGGAATTAATGGGGCTGTTTCTTTATAAGGAAATTGAATTTTTGGTGCCATTTCACATGCTCAGAGCCAGGGGATGTTAGGCAGCTTGTTGACAAGGGACTGTCAGGATGATCGATTCCAGCAAAGAATGGCTTAGGTTAGCAACGGGGGCACAGCACATCTGCACCCAACTTTCTGCAGTTCATAGCCTAAAAAACAGAAATTCATCATCGATGTACAGTACCAGCAAAAAGTTTGGATATGCCAAGCAGCCTACAAAGATGAGTGACAGAGTGTCTCATCACATGACCTGGTCACCTGACCTAAACACAGTAGAAATGGGTTTGAAGGAGTTTGACCAGAGAGTGAAGGAAAAGCAGCCAATGAGAGTTCAGCATATATGTGGGACCACCTTCAGGAAAGCTGGAAAAGCATCCCAGGAGGTCACCTTATGGAACTGGCATAGAGGAGACAGTAGGGTCAGCCAGTCCGTGGAGTGATCAGGGTTAAGGGCCTTGCTCAAGGGGCACAATGGTAGCATTGCTCTGCTGACCCAGGGACTCAAACCAGCAACCTGAGTACACAGAGTGCCACCCCCCACCAACAAAATAATTTCTTTTATTTATTGTTTGTAATTCCATATATGTTATTTTTCTTTATATGCTACTTTATAATTATTCTAAAATGTTGAGAACAGGACAAATAACTCTGGGTAGGTTCGCCCAAACCTGTATATGCACATTCTGAAAAACTGACAAGGGACTTGGCTTGGCTTGTGTCACATGGACTAGCTAGATGCTTATATGGCTAATGTTGAAGTGCTCAAGGGTGTGTAAGTACCTCCGCTGGCACGTGGATCAGCAACATTTTTTAGTCAACAGTCCAACTGAGGAACCGTGTACTGAGCATTGAAGCAAAGACGGTACATCATGCCTGGTAGACCCCATACGTCCAACCTATTGATTGGACTATTGGATTTACCCACTGTGTACAGACATGGACCATTTTCTGTAGATGTACAAGTAGGGGGGAGAGATGTTCTCCTTCACAACAACCAAGTAGCAACCATGTTCTCCTCCACAACAACCAAGAAGTGTTCCATATTTAAGCATTCCAGTCAACCAAGCCACAAACTGTTCAATTTGCTACCATCAGGCCCAAATCAGCAAGCTCCAGGAGTTTCACCCATCAGACTGCTGAACTCTGGTCAATGAACCATTCAGCCATCCATTCACAGAAGTGGAAATTTACAGTCCAGAAAGTAAAAATCCAGACCATAATTTAGTTTCAGCCAACCAGTGAGTATAAAGCAGGGGCAATATTATCCGCAAAGGGCAGGTGTGTATGCAGGCTTTTGGAATAGCCTTTAGGTCAGCTGTTCAAACCCAGGTGTGAGGACCTTTTGGGCAATAAGTCCGCTAATTAGTAATCTAATTATGGAGTTACAGTGAAAACCCGGATACACAACGGCCCTTTCAGGATAAGATTGCCCACCCCTGCTATAAAGCATCATAGTCACAAAGTACTCAGCTGACTAGTTGAAACAAAATCTTGGCCAGGATTTTTACTTTCTGGCCCTGAAATTTCCATCTCTGCTTATTCATATAGCCACCCCCTGTATTTTTTGTTCCAGTGTGCATACTGTTAGCACAATGGCGTATATTGCCATTTCCTGCACAGATCCTAAGGCACTGTTGTCCCTTCTTGTTTTGTTGATTCATTTGCACTGCTTTATCACAGCTGTTTTTCAGCAACTTGCACTTATCAAGCGTCAAGTGAAATGACAAATGTAGTGATTAGATTTGACTTGATGCTGTCTGGATATGCAAAAATCGGGGCTAAACTGTTAAGAGCTCGTTAGCGAGCATAGTACACGAGAGAGTGTGAGCAGGGGAAGCCCCAGGCATCTGGCCAGCAGTGATCAACATGGTATTATGTTGACAGTCTTCTGGCGGACGGGAGAAAGGGTTGGATGGCGGGGGGGGGGCTGGTGGATAGAGACTTACGATTAACGGGGCGGCAGGGGTCGCTGCGGGTGCTGTCGTTTGACTGGTTGCTGGACGCCGATGAGATGCTGGCACTCCGGACGAAGCTGAAGGTGGCCAGACGAGCAGGTGTCAGGCGGGAGTAGCCGG
This sequence comes from Petrocephalus schoutedeni, assembly GCA_026780765.1. NCBI lineage: Eukaryota > Metazoa > Chordata > Actinopteri > Osteoglossiformes > Mormyridae > Petrocephalus > Petrocephalus schoutedeni. The sequence goes on along the minus strand of JAODKL010000038.1, from coordinate 15,292,458 downwards.
GGGGCCGCAGGCCTGACTGCCCGGCTTTGGGCAGAAAGAACTTGGGGGCTGGCGCTGGGATGGGCTTCTTCTGATCTTTTAGGGGAGGGGCAACGAGACAAAAGAAGGGAATTACGATGGCATTGACACCAAGGGTCTCATATCAGGAGTTCCAGAACTAATGTCTTTGGCCGTTCGAGGATCCGGGAACAGCTAGAGGCATCTTGAAAAAGCTTGTATCAGCTCCATTGTTGTTGCTACTAAGCTCCCGTAAAACTGGAGGGATACATTTATTAAATGCCTTTTTTCTAGAACATGTGATGCCCCTCGTTATTCGTATGCCAAAGCTCGCTCGTCGCGAGCATGTACAGCTTATGCTTTTTTACATCCTCTAACCCCTCATTTAAGTCATCTGAAGTTGGAAGAAGCCTTTTCACAGGCAATCACACCAAACTCGCAGAGCACACTCCAGAGCACTAAAGACTAAAATGATATATAATTAAAAATAAAATTGAATAAAGCCCCATTTTCCATTGAAAGGCTGTTCCTGGTGAGTCAGATAAAGGGGAGATTATTTCATTTATAAGGAGCTCAGATCCAGGTTCAACAAGAATAATTACAAAGTCCTTTAAGAAGAGGCAACTTGAGAAGTTGAGTCAGGGGTCTTCAGCAGACAGTGAGGATAAGAAGCCTATAGTTATGGAAATAGAGGACATTTCAAGGAAGCCAGATTTATTATCGAGAGATCTGCAATACAGGATGTCTCTGTAATGTTACCCTCGCTGTCTGTATAACAGTTGACAGAATGGTTATAGGACAGTGTTTCTAAACCCAGCCCTAGGGGACCCCTCGACAGTCCACATTTTTACTCCTTCCTAGCTCCCAGCACATGAAGCAAACAATCAAGCATTCAAGAACACAGAATATCTGGTCCCAGTGTGCTTCCCCTGGCAGGGAACAAAAGTGTGGACTGTTCGGGGGTCCCTAAGCAGCGCATCGAGACACCCTTTTCAAGCTTATATACATTACACTAATAGTGTGCTGTCCGGTGCGTGGCCCAATGTCCTGGTTTACACCTTGTTCCTGAACTCCTTCCAAAACCAAACACGGGGTGCTGTACAGAGGGGCAACACTTCCAACTTCGATAAAAGGACAATATTAACCATTCCTGGCTGTCTTAGGGTGGCAACAAGACAATCGTTCATGCGTCTGTCATGTGACTGCCAACAGTCAGTAGCTGGCTAGCACAGGAATACAGGAATTCAAAACTCTCAAAAAACCTGTAGTGTTTCATAACCCCCCCCCCCCCCCATTATTTATAACCACCTTGGAATGATTACGTGAGCAGAACAATATCCTTGTTGTGCATTAAACTCCTTGATTCATGCGAATGAAACTACAGAGTTTAAAGTTGAGGCTGCTACAAAATGAAGGACAAGATCGTAAAAACAAGCACACAAAAAGAAAATGATGAGTGGTTGACATACTGAAGGGCCCCAACCAGAAAATCACACTACAAACCTGAGGAAGGCAGGTGAGGAGGCCTAGCATGCAAGAAGGAGCGGTGCGGATGGGAAAAGATGAAAGATTCGAAAGTGGTAGCTCGGGTATCTCGACCCCTTTATAGTGCTCGAGATAAAAGGGGGGGGGGGGGACAGACAGATAGACCCTACCCCGGGGAACTGACACACAAAACAGCTCTTCATCAAAGCGTGCCATACAAAACTCACCCTTTCAATATTTTGTGGAAAGGGCCAAAACGAATTAAAAGAATTAAATAAAAAAAAGAAGACTTCAAAAGGCCAGTGACGAAGAACAGTCACGTAACGAAAGCACAGAGGTGCTTTACGGCCTGAAAGGGACCCCCACTTCTCAAATCTCCAGGGTGACACACCCATTGTGAACTATAGGAACAGGGGTGAATGACGGGGAGGGGCCACAAGGGTGAAAGTGGATTGGCCCCCCAGAGTGCTCTGCCCCATCACTCACTGATTCGAAACATATCATTGGCTAATAATAAGGTTGGCCCCTACGTACGAATTACAGGCCCTCTAATGCCCCCTCACCTTAAAAAAAATCCTTGAATCTCCTGTGTGTTGGAGAAACTCGAAGGATGCATGGATGGAGTCAAAAAGCCCTCCATTCAGATGAGACAGTGCAAAATCTGATAATGGGGGAGGAGAATATTCCATTGAAAAGATGGAGGAGGAAATAAAAAGTGCACAAATAAATGTGTGATATGTGATTCAACCTAAGCGATCTTCATGGGAGTCAGCTCTATGGGACACAGAAGTACTTTACCCCAAATTCAAAAACACCATCGAGACCCACTTGGCTTCACCAAGATTCAAATTCACAGGTGGCAGAAGACAAGTGAATAATGGGAGAAATTAAAGAGTCCAGCAGAAAACCTGCACGCCCCCCCACATCCCACCACACTCATTGATCAAAGCCAGTACGTTTCCCCGCCAGGCCTGAGTCTAGGGCTTTGATGACATTGAGGCCCATCTCTCCTCCCCGATAAGGTCAAGATCATTAAAGATGAGTGCCAACCCCAACCCTCTGTGCTGCCCTCCCCCTCCCATTTTAATTCATCTGGGTGTGGAGAAAGGGAGAGATTGAGGTGCAATAAAATTTGAATTCCAAGTCAAATGTCAGTGGTTCCCAAATTATTCATGCATCATCCCGTCCTTCCTGCCTCTGTTCTGTGATTGACATCATCGCCCTCCATGTGGCGACGGCTTCCATTCACTGACCTGTCGGCACTGCTGACAAATCACGCAGAGTACACACAACCGCAGAATCATCTCAAAATCACAATGGTGGACCAACTCAACTACTTTAACCCATATTTAACAGAAGAACTGCGACTCACTGTGAAATTAATGTGACTTAACTACAGCAGAAATTACAGAGCGACTGAACTTCAAACAAATTCGAAATAAAAAAAACATCATACATGCATTACAATGTCAAATGTGTGAATTATGGATTTTTTGCCCCTCTTAACAAATAGGTTTATAAAAATACATGCAATGTATTAATGAGAACAACAAGGGCAGGAAGGCAGTAAAACCCCATTATTGGACAGTGACGAGTCTGTAAAGCCCTGCTATAGGCTGGAGAGAAGCCAACACAGCCCTCCTATAGGCTGGAAATTGGCACCAACCAAATATAGGCTGGCTACCAACCTGCGACTTTGCTATAGGCTGGTATGTGGGATATCAAAGCCTCACTCTTCATTCCAGGGCCCAGCGACAGCAGTTAGGGACAGATTGCTAGGGTGGGATGTCGCCCCACTCCGCCCCACTCCCCTTCAAGACCCGAGACCCCACGGCGTAGAGCCGGATCAAAGCAGCCGGGCCTGCCGGCTGGCGCACAGCGGACTGCCGAGACCCGCCGGTTGGCTCAGCTTCAGCCCCAGGGACCAAATTACAACGACACCACCTCCATGGAGAAGAAGAGGCAGAGACGGTCAGTTCATTCATCCCAACTGCGAGGGACCTCAGGCCTCATCCATAATGTTGCCATCTTCCAATGGTGGAAGAGCATGACAGAGGAAGGTCATTTCCGGCACTGAGTGCAGTGTGTCACATGTTTATTCATGTTTGCTTATTTGGAGGTAGATGTGTGGAGTGATGTGTAGTACTGGCTGAAACAACCCAGTCACCCTACGGGGGGGGGGGGGGGGGGGGGGGGGGGGGGGGGNNNGCTTCCCACCAGAGGAATTAACCAACGGTACTTAAATGTTAACTGCTTCACACTTCAAAGGCCCTAGGTACCCTGAGGCCCAAGTACAGGATGAATACATATGCATTAGGAGGACTTATTAGGGTGCATAAACCCAGAGTGGAAACGTGTGCGATGGGAGGCGAATGGTCTACGGTCGTGTGCGTGTGCAAATGGAACAATTGATAAAACGTCCCAAAAACACAGAAAGGGGTGAAACACAGACGAGGCAAGGCTGCCCAGACAGAAGAAATATCTTTGGGTTGAGTTTCCTACAAAAACACACACACATTGCTAAATTGTTAAAAAAAAAATTGTGGTGCATTTGTTTTTTTTTTTTTTTTTCTCAAGATTTGCTGGGAAGGGTCTGGCAGCAGCCAGTTAGAACGAGAATGTGGTATGGTGAGCCTTTAGGGGGAAATAATGAGCGTGATATCAAGCAAAGACATTCAACTGATACAGATCAGTTATCAGCCATGAAAGAGGCATTAAGGTTCCTCCCCATGATATATAGTTTCACGATCTGTGGTTTGTTTTAGGGTTGGGAGATTGACGGTGCACGGGCACCTGATGAGGTGCCAGGCTCTCCAGAGTTTATCTATTCAATTACAGAAGAGCAAATAGGGCCGTCAGCTGCCGGGACGCATCATCCTCTCTCGGCGTGTTTTTCCACCCCTCTCTGAAATCGTACATTTCTGGAGCAGGGAAAATCCTCCGGAGAATTGCTTGAAGCCTCGGTATCTGATAAACCCAAAATTAATTTTGAAGACTAAATTCTGATTAGCTCCTCAGAGAGAAGCATTTCTCTGAACCACATGAGCACTTAAATGACTGGGAAAAAAAAAATCTGCTTTCACGAGAACACAAAAGGAACGGGTCAATCGCTTTTTTATTTACCGAATCTGGATTTAAAAATGTCACGAAGGAGTGTGATATTCTCACCTGCTGGGTCCTGGCAAGCGTGAGAAATCGGGGTGACTGCCTGCACTGGTTGGCTCACCGCCAAAGCAGACTTCTGACCAGCCAGGAGCATCCGGTTCTTCATGGATGGGATCCTGTTGACAGCTCCAAGGCCCAGCTGAGGCCTCAGGGCCCTCGGTGCACGGAATATACCTGCAGCCTCATGGCAGCTGAACTGAGAGGCTGTGACGTCCTCGTGTTTGGCAGCCCCGTGGCTGACCTCATTTCTGCCAATCTATAATACAAAAATGCACATTCCTATATATAATGACGTAAGATGCCTTAAGATGCTGCAGCTTTGGAATCCCAGAAACAGTGCAATATTTTATCATTTTTCATAGTTATCATCTTAGCTAGCACGATCACGACACTAGTGAACACAGCATACAACAGTCAACCGTCAACATCAGAATGTTCTGCAGGGAGCTGGAATTTGTTAGAAACTATCAACATCACATTGTGATGGAGCACGGCCGCACACCAGGGTCTCTATGGGTTACTATACCAACTGGAAGATGCCAGAGGAGGAGAGAGCCCTTAAATCTCACAACATTGCATTTAAAGCAAGCCATATGATAGCTTCACAAACCGCTCCCTTGCCCAATCTCACCTCAGGCGGGTCTCCACAAATGCCCTCAGGTTTCCCCATCAGCTTGGGGTGGATGTTATGGCTTGGAGGTCTGATTCCAGACACCATAAGTCCTGTAGAAAAAAGGCGTGCCTTCTGCATCTCCTGTCGATACTTGTCATATAGCAGGTTGGATGCACTGAGCACTGGTGAGGTACTAGGCTCTACAGACGCTTTCAAATCCTTGGTAGGCGGGGGGCTGCTGTACGGAGAGAGCCTTGTGGGGAGAGTGGAGACTTCATATGGTGCTTCCAACCCATGCGGTTTGACCTGAGGGCTTTTGCGTATGTACGTGATGATCTTGGGACGAACATTTTTGGGTTTGGGAGGGGGAGACCTCTCATCACTGTTCTCTGGCTCAGTTTTCTCAACAATCCTAGAAGCGTGATGAAGGATAGGTTTTGGAATGCCGCTGTTGACACACACTTTTGAAGGGGCTCTCAGCCCACTTATGAGCACCTGTTGATCATTGTCCGGATCTGGATGGGAAATACGAGAACTGGTACCTTTGCTAGGAGATGATAGGAGTCTCTTCTTTGGTGACCCTATAGCCTTGGGGGTTGAATGGCTCATTACCGACGTGGGGCTGTCACAAGACCTCTGAGTTGGTTTCATCTTCTCCAGGCTGGATGGGCTCGCTCTCTGCTCATGATCTCCTGAGTGCTGTTTCTGAACACCTTTAGGCTCTGTGTGACTGGATATGCCTCGGTGATTAGCATTTTGCTCTGGTTTCTCAGCAACGGTTTCATCTGCCTTGTGACTAGATCTTTCTAGAGACTGAGAATTTAGGTGCAAGGATTGACTTTCCACAAGAGGACGACCTGCAAACAGTCCCTTGCCTGTTTCAGTGCAGGATGTGCGGTTTAGTAACTGCTGACTTAGTTGTACCCGTTCATTGGTTGTTGGGTCTGAGGACATGCTGTTTCCTGGCTTGTATATCTTCTTACACTCATTATGTTCACCATCTGCTCTTTCTTGGGTGTTCCTTTGTTGTAAGTGCATTTTCTCTTTTGTACCCATAGCTTTCTGGTAACACTTGCCCACACCATTGATAAGTTCTCCAGAGTGCTGTTCATTTGGACCTCTTTTAAATGCATGGCTTGTTTGTTCCAGTGGTGCATCCTGGAAAGGTTCCTGAGACAGAGTTGAGGAGTTCCTGTTAAGATTGATGTTGCTGGACTGCACCATGCTCATTCCACAGAAGATGATAGACTTACTTGGTCGCTGCAAGTTTCCGATTTTGGCTGAGGTAGTGCGTATGGGTTGTGTGGCCCAATTCGGCTTAACTGAAGTAACCTGGGAGCCTGTGGCAAGTGCCTGTTCTGTGCTTTCCCTAGAGATGGAAGCAGAGAGGCGAGATACCAAAGCGTCATTCCCTGAATGGAAGTGCAATGTTGACCTTCCTCCACCTGAGGTTGCTTCGCGTGCATCATTCAGTCCCTCAGTCATTGTTTTAGCAGTAGCAGAGTTACGCTCTGCAACGTTTTGGCCAGAAAGTGGTTCACTTACTGGCATAGCCTCATCTGCTTCCTCGTGATGTTCCTTCTCTACTTCCAAGAAGGCCTCAAGTTCCTGGCTTTCTAGGAGCTCAAACTCTTCCAGGTCGGGGTCATCAACCGGAGACTCCATTTCCCAGCTGTCAATCTTGTCCTGCCCGTCACTCTGAGACCCCAGCGGAGGTGGAGTGCCCACATTGCCCATAATCTCCACCTGGATGGCATTGGCATTGGCATCACCCTGGGCTACGATACACGCTGGCTTGTTGTTGTTTTTGGTCTCTCTGCCTTCATTGTCCTGAGGTTCAGGGGTGAAGGGGCTACTGAGATTGCCCTGTAAACTCATAATGTCCAGCGATGCTTTCAGAAGATGGTGATCGGTTTTTGAGCCATTAATGGAAATTGGTTCACGTGCCTTTTCCCCAGGTTTCTGCACTTTTCAAGCCTTTAGTGCTTTGCAGAATGAGCTTATAGTCTATTTTCACATTGTTATCTGACCATTTGATCAATGCGGCTATTGTGATGCCTATTTATGTACGACGTCAAAAGAACTAGGGGAAAAAAGCTCAGGTTGAGGTTTCCCTTGAAGCCAACAAGCTCTTCTGAATAACCTATGACAAAGAAGAAATAAACATGTGAACAAATACAGGAAAGTATAGTTACAGTATATTGATAACACTATACTTGAGAGAGTACAAATAATGCTCATTTCAAGAATTAATTAACCAATTGTTAACAATATCAACAATATTAAGTGTCGTTATGTATTGATTCCATTATTTGTTCCTCAGTAATCATGATCATTCAAGCATTTCATACAGGAAATATATTAGGTCACGGTTTGTTCTTGAGTAGTAACTGAGTAAACAAATTATTTGTGTCCTCTCAAGTAAAGCGTTACTGTAAAATTTTAGCAGTGCAAACAGCTCACATGAGAGTTCTCAAATTACTCTAAACATTAAGTCTTCACATGTGAATCTCCATGTCACGACAGTGTCTCTAAAAGTGGCTGCACACTTCACACGATGTCCGGACGGAAAGGGATAGAAAACAAATACACATTAACTTACACTATTTAAAGATGGAGGAGGTGTGATGCAAAGTATGTTGGAAAATGCATAATTAGTCCTGCTGTCCAATCTGGTGGCATCACATTTGTGTCTGCAAATCAGGGACAGCGGGTGGGATCAGAACAAATGGGAAAAAGGTCACCCCGGGGACCCAGCCGAGGTGGCACGCCAGAACAATGATCACCGGTTATACGATGTCGATTCTGTTGGTTTCGTTTAAAGTTTTTGGCCATCTTAAAGCCGCTAACTTGGGGGGGGGGGGGGGGGGGGCTTCACCAGGGACAGCAACCGGCTGACAGAATTCAGCACCAAGATGGTGGACAGCCAGATCAGTGCTCCATCCCTAATCGACCGTGACTGGAAGCCACTAATTAGGGAAGGTGCTGGAACCTCAGAAAAGCCAGTGCCCTTGAAAGAAGGGCAGCAATCGGACCAGCAAGACCTCTACAGAGGAGAGGCCGGCGCTGTTTTCGACACTAGGGAAGCTATGACGATACCAGACAGTTTTTGATCCCCCTGCAAAATGCTATTTGTATATTTGGACAGGGCCGTAGGCCAGTTTGCAGTAGGCCCAAGACACCACCTCACCAGCACCTAACCTTAGGACCCCTATTACACACCCCAAATTTAAACCACCCCACCCACCCCAGGCTGATTCTCACGTGATAACCATTGCTTGTGCATGTTTGTACTCTCATCCCACCATGTAAGGCAAAAAAAAAAAAAAACGTCTAAAAGCCTGAACTACACAGCAGCTAACTCTAATTCCCCTAAATATTAAAGAAACTATGCTTTGATTTTTACTCGCCGCTGGCTTGGTTACGCATCTTAAGTAAGTACCTCCAGTATATTAATCTGCAATGGAAATTGAGAGGTCGTAAGTTTAGAATAATGCTGCTATTATAGTTGAATTATTAAATGCAAACCAAGAACCTGAAACATCTTGCTAGGAGTGGAGGCACCGGGTGGGCTTCATCCCCGGGAAATAATGTCTGCGAAGGAGATGCAGATGAATTTAATGGTGGGGAGGGGGGCCGAGCCCACCCCCAAAGCAGAGATAGGCGGCAGTACGGGAAAAGCCCACCGGTGACATTACCCGGCTCATCCCCTGCAAGAACCGCTCATTTCCAAGGCACTTGTGATTTGCTCACTTTCTCAAAGGGCCGCTTGTTGAGATGGATTTCGGTGTCACACTCTAATCCGATTCCTGCAGCCATGTCTGTCCATTTTTCTATGCGCACTTAGAAAGAGATTCTTAAGATGTGTTGCAGAACCTTGCAGCTAGACTCCCGGATCAAAGTACAATGTTTATTTTGTTGGAGGCCTGCTAATGTTATCTATCCATCCATCCATCCATCCATCTCTGTAATGCAAAAAATTAACGCCCATAATGATAGTAAAGCTCCGAGTCATATGTCCTAATTTTCCACTTTAACGATGTTTAATGTTGCTCGAAATGAAAAATTATATGAGCAGGTTCATAAATTTCAATGCAGCTCAAAAGGATTCCAAAAATTCCTGGGGCAACCGCGTATTTTATTTTATTTTTTTGCAGCGGCAGACAGCGACAGAGCCCTGTACAGTAATAAAATTTTCTAATCACTGCTCCCAAGAACAACGGGAAAAGGATCGGAAGAGGGAGATAGCCAGAAATGAAGACTGATGTGAGGCAAATTGCAGAACGGAGGGAAAATAAATGAAACGGAGGAGAAGAGAATATATCAAATTATACCTGAGCCATGAAAACAAAGAAAGAATCAATGACAATGGGCCTGTATCACAAAGTGAGATTTCTCTGTTAGCTCGATAAATCTGACAAGTTATGGTAGTCGGGGCTAAATGTAAGTGAATGAAGATAAACTGGGTTACCTTAAATGCGAAAATTTATCCGGCTAAGCAAGAAATACGGCTTTTGTGACTCAGGCCCATTATCTCGTAATTAGCTTAATCGCTTACGACACGTCAACCTGCACGGGAAACAACAAGAGACAAGAATGAGGGAGGCTGAAAGGTAAGTTGTGGGGTTTCGGCCATCTCTTCAGACCGCAAACCCAAGAGCCAGGTACAAACGGGGTCTGTGGCCGCCGTGACATCCAACGTGGCGGAGAGCAGAGGCCAGCGCACGCCATGAGACACGCACCGCTACGAATCTAATTTCACGGTCGCTGCGAGCAGGAGATGTTTCCGGTGATTAAGGAGCCGGCGGCCGAGGAAGTTGCCACTGAAGCCACGGTATCTCTGCTCACCACGCGGAGGTGAGTCCGGCCACCCGCATGCCCGCGACACTTTGCCCCCCCCCCCCCACATGCTTTCAAGGCGGTTAATGTCCAAGGCGGTTAATATCAACAGCCAAACAGGAAGATTAAAAAGAGAAGGAAGCTATTCCAGAGTTTACACAACAGGCAAAGAACAAAGTGATAGCTAAAATGGTCAATACTTTGAAATAAACTGAAGAACCTAAGAAAAAGTCAACAAAGAAACTGCATATAGAACTATATACAGAAGCTGAGATATCACTAGCATGCTTCTATACCATGACAAAATGGACTGTAATATCATAAAATATCCAGAATGTTTGTGGGATTATTGAATTAGTGTGGTTTTAATTTTCAAGAAACATGCAAATTCTCTTGACTCAGTTGGTCTAAAACTTGCCATGGCGAGCATGTAGCAAGGGCTTGTCTTTGCAACTAGTCAGCACATATTTAAATTTTTACCTAACACAACATACATTTTTGAGAAAGCTGGATTAGATGTTCCTAGAGGTATCGGGGTTAAGGGCCTTGCTCAAGGACCTAATGGTGACAGCACACTGCCAGCCCCGGGATTTGAATCAGCAACCTTCCGATCTCAAGTACAGCACAATAACCCACTGAGCCACACACTGTTCTGGAGAACAGGAGGTTAAAAAGTTTTAACCACTTTTATTTGTCTTTCAGCTCCTGTTTGTGCCAGCCAACAGGGGTAAGGGTGTGTGGGGGGCGGTGGTCAGACACAGGTACGGAAGGTTCACAAGGCTAATATTCTGTCCCCCCCATGAATATTCCCTGCTCCCGCCTGCTGGTAGTCTCCCTCAGGACCTGGGGGTAACCTTGGTTTATCTCTCATAGCAGATGGAGTGGTATAACAAGTATGGCACTTCAACTCACACACTGGACTCGTCTGCATAAATGCCAAAATGTAGTCTCCAGGCTACATTTTTAAGGGGCTTCCTCATTGTGCATTGTGGGAGGCCTGCCAATAGAAAGCTCATAGCCTTTGGAATATTTGAATAGTTGCTTTTCTTTCATTTAAAATTTCTTTTAAAGGATTCTCCTAAAATTTGTACTGAACTATGTCATAATCCACTTACTTCTTCAGCCTAGGGAGTAATGTTCTTCACAGAAAGATCCTTCTGTCAATATTCTAACCTAGATGTAAGATTTAATAGTTCCACTAATGTGCACTGGGAGAACTCAAGCTAATCTTCTCTCCAATAATAAAAAAAACCCCCATTGTTACTTGCAGATGTGCAGCGGTTCTAACGTAGTTTAAGCACTGAACCCTCCTCTGGTCAGTGGCTGGTGGATATTAGACGAGAGGCAGTCCACCTAAGCAATGTGTCCACGCCAAGTCATTCCAAAGCAGCAATTCCACGAACCCCGACTCAGAGCGGCTGCTCAGGACCCTGAGGCACTGACCTGCGGGCGATTACCCGGGTCACAACTGCGCCAGGCTCGATCCGGCCATGGAGCCGGATTTCGGATGACGCGTCACACCCATCGGGCTTCTGGAGCAGAACAGCTCTGATTGGTGGGTCGATGTGGCATGAACTACCACAGATCCCCATACATGCTCCCTCCCACCCCCCCACCGGATCACTTCAGTGGCCCGGCAATAATCTCATGGTCATGAAGGCATGCAAGGCTCACAGCCTGCCTTCTGCTGGAAGACCATGCACACAAGAAGGTCAAGATGTATGGCATGGACAATGGAGAGAGTGAAGCTAGGCTGGCATTAATCCCAAGCTGACATGGCACAGTGACAGTGGACTGTTCCATTCTGTTTGTTTGGAGGGAAATAAATGGTCCACCGTGAATGCAGAAGCATGACAACAGCATCCTTTTAAAATTGCTTGGCCAAATGCAGCCTTTAACAGGACCAACTTATGATGAAGCGTTCCGCTGGTAAAGAAAAAAAAATAAAATGTGAATTTGCACATCAACAGTCAATTTATCATGGGACCCAACAACATCCTTCGCAAGTGGAGGGACATGTGTTGCTATTGTGGATGGGACACAGTATGTACAGAATGGTGTAGATCCTTTGTTCCTAAATCCCAGTTTGTGTGTGTTGTCATCCACGGTTAGGATATTATTTATCACGTTAATTAACCGCCAAAATGTGTGTAATTCTCCGACACGGGAGGCAAATTTGTGTTTGCGTACACAATCAGCGTCAGCTGTCTGCCTCTGATGTTTTGATGTTCAAAACCTCCAGCTTCACGCCTTCCTTCGGTTCCACCCCACTGAAAGATGGAGCTGCTTGCATTTAGAGAGATGAGAACAGCATAAAAAGAGAGAGAGAGACTTTTTTGTTACAAAAAAAAGGGGTAATTCACAATTTTGGATATGGACACCATCATTCCCGGTCTGCATTGTTTATCATGGTGCTGGGGGGGGGGGGGGGGGGGGGGGGGTGGGGGGGGGGGGTTTCTGCATGACAGGAGACCCTGGAGTTTAATTAAGGGACGCATTTCCTTCCCGATAAGGAAATTGAAAGTATGGGTCAGCGGAGAGTGGAGAGTGGCGAGATGGAATTTGTGACAGTGGGGGCGAGGCCTGGGAGGTGGAGACGCTGGATGGCAGTTTCCCCATCAAAAAGGCTCTCTGTGAAGGCGCCGACCGCAATGTGCTGGGGGGCCCTGATGTACCCAAACCATAAGGATTACTGAAAGCCCCCCCACTGACATTCCCATCCTGCCCATTGGCTTTTTCTAGAGCCAGGTGCTAGGCTAGGGCCTTGGTGTCTTACACTGCAAGGATGCTTCAGCTACAGTTCACAGACTATTCATTATTAACATCTATACCATCCCCAGGGGAGCTCCATTTTATTTTTAGTACATGTATTAAGGTTAAAATCCCTCCCCAAGAAAAATGTAAAATGTGCAACAAAGCAGCCGCAATCAAACTTATTTAACTCCTCTGATTCACTATTCAATTCAAAGATAAACCTTTGTTTTACTGCAGGATCATCGCTACCTTCCCCCTCTCTCGGTATGCGTGTTAACTGCAGCCTGACGGCAAAATCCACCATCCGCAGGAGGTTAATTAACCTACGAGGATTCATCCGGGTAGAAAGAGCCTCGAAATTACAGGACCCACTTCCTAACTTCTTGTGTTTCGCACCATTGTTTAACCCTGCTGGCTTTCCCAGCCCAAACAGCTCCATAAGATTAAGGAGAAAAAAAACGATACTCCCCATTCTATCCCTGCAAGATGTGTCGGAACAAAGGGTGCAGCTCTTAGGCGGAATACGGTACATGAGGACATTGTGCTACAGACCTAAGGATCTAAGGACACTCATAAGACTTGTTGGACACTCAGTGCAGGATTGACACTTCTTAACCCCCCCTCCCACCCACCAGGGAGATTCAGCCTACGGACTATATTAGACAGATGCCTTCCAAGGAGAGCCAGTGAGAGCCAGTGCTTAACTGGACCATCTGGGTTAGGCACTCGATGGCTACTTCTGGAGGCACAGGAACATATTTAGGGTGAACATCACCGGGGTAAGAGAGCGGCATGCATCTCCAGCCAAAGCATTTCACATATTTGAATAATTACAGCCGCGGACTGTGAAATATAAAAATACCGGCTGGATCCGTATAAGGACATTTCTAGGCCAGATGTCCCGCCGACTCCTGCAGTCTGGAATTCCCCGACGCACCACCTACAGCACCCATGACTTAAACTGACACGCCACAACATGTGCGAAGATGAACACGCAGGAATAGAGACGGCCGCCAAAGTGGAGCAGAGCTTGTGGATAAGTGGGCCACCACAGGGTCCCAAACTACTCGCGCTTGCCGGACGCGCACATGCTAGCCCAGTCACATGACAGTGTTATAGCTGTTGTGATTGTTAACAGATTAGTTAATGGAGGGAGTCTGATGAAGGCTGGGTCAAGGGTGGTGGTTTATCTGGGGTGGTGATAGGCAGTTTAGCCAGTAAGTCGCTTTGGCTAAAGAGAAGTGGTGAGACACATCTGGACACAATGCCCCCCCCTCCCCATCTTGGCATCACAGGAACACCTGACCAGGAGTCTGACCAGGAGTCTGACCCTCGCCCATCTAGATCATTCCAGGTGTCAGAGGTAACCAAGTCACATCAGGTGACTACTGGGGTAATAATTGATGATCAGCTATCCTTTGCATAACAGCAGGAAGATGAGGCCTTATTTGTCAGAATAGGCGGCTCAGCTCCTACTCCAGGCACAAGCAGCTACTATAGCTCCTTATTGCCTGGCTTCTGCAGATGACTAGAAATGCAGCCGCATATCTTTGCATGCGTCTTTGCCGCTCTTCATTGGCTCTAAATAGGCACTCAAATTAAGTTCAAGTTCTCTGTGCCGCCTTTCAGAGCCGATAACAGCATGACACCACTGAGGTGTTCATTGTTCATCAAGATCTACAACCTGTTCGGCCCTCTTCGGTCAGCAAGCCAACACCAAGAAGATCCTTCAGCCATATGAAATTATGAGACTCGAGCTTCTCATCAGTGGTTCCTTGATATTACAATGAGCTACCTATTCCCTCTGAACCATCAAAAACAAAAAAAAAACAAGACTCAATCCTCAGGCCTCATCTTTGAATTTAAAGGTTCTTGTTAGGTTTTTGTAATGTGTTGTATTACTGTTGCTGACTTGCTTTTTTTGCACAGCCTAGTGGCACATACGCCTAGTTGGCTCCTTGACAGCTGTATACCTTCTGTCTGGCATCGGGCAAAAGCAACTGCCAAATAAACGTAAATGTAACCTGCTGCCCTAGAATCCAAGACTCCAACTAGCATCCCCATCTAGCTCGAATTCTACAATCCACTAGCAACTTGATTGCCCTGTTAAAGGCCAGAGAGACCATCTCCATATCCAGGGAGCCCAATTACGACATCCGCGACATCTACATGTAAATGTAATGTAATATACAGATGGTCCCCGAGTTATGATGGTTCCACTTATGATTTTTCAGTCTTACGATGATGATAGTGTTACGACAAAATTGTAAAACTATTTTAAGTTTGGCGCGGCAGGCAAAGGTATGCAGTATGATACGTTGGGATGCTGCCAGGATCTACGCATCTGCCACCTTGAGAGATGCCCCATGTTCGCCATCGATGAGTTGTCTTTGTGTTAGAGCGCATATGTCTTTCTGTCTTTCTGTTGTTTCAAAGGCCGCCTGGACTTACGATATTTTCAAATTACGATGGGGCTGTCATATCGCTATCATCATCGTAAGTCGGGGACTACCTGTATTCATCGCTATGTTCATATTTTCACAGCTTCAATCAGACCTATGATGTAGATCTGTTGCTTGCTGCACTATGTGGTGAACCCTCAGGATGGTGATTCACCATGCTCACATCCTCATGCACCTACAATTCTCTGAACCTTAGCTAACTCCTCCGCTTACCTCTTCTCTTGCCCTCTCCAGTCTCCCTTGTATGTTCTTTTACTGTACTCTACAGTCTGTTTGATCAGCTTTTTAATGTAAGACCTGAACAGGCCTGTATATGAAAACAAGGATCTGGGGATCAGTTGATCTCACTCGATCCAACGTCTGAATGTTTCTGTATTAATCAGCCTTTCTTGACATATCCCCTGGTATAAGTTATCCGACTCTTTGTGTGTTCTCCCGCATTTGTGTTTAGGAACTGCAGTCTAAGTTAGGCAAAGGCCACACATTTCCCATGAACATTGCCCCACCTGTTATGTCAACTGAGCAAGTGTTTGATGACTCTAGTGTGCCATGCAGAGAACTCTGCTGAGCCAGGAATGCTGGGGACTACGCACATCAGCAAAAAATTATTACACTGCAGAAATGGTGCCCTTGTTGTTGGGGGAGGGGGGGTGCAAATTAATAGGATGTCAGCAAGGCTGCAGCTAGAAATCCAGATCCCCCTAAAGAAATGTCACCTTGCCTTGCAGCTCCCGCTTAGGTTGGCACTTTGAATCTAAAGAAATAGGGGTGTACTGGGAGATCTTTCGGGGGGGGGGGGGATTCTAGAGCTGTAGATTTTAGAACCCCTATAAAGTGTTGAATCTGCTCCGGGATGTTAGTCAAGAATGTCATGGAGAAGCTAAGAAGATTACAATGTCATCAGGACTAGGAACAAATTGATGGGAGAGTAAGTCACCTGACCATTGATACACTTATACGATGTTAGTAAAAACCTATTTCAATTGTAAAAAAAATGTTAAAAAAAAAACAAACACACATTAAAAATGAGAAGACTGGATGCTAAGTATATCCTAAACAAATAGCTGTATAAATGAACTAGATTCAGTTTGATGAAAACACTTTGCTGGTTCCCCATTATGAGACCAGACGCTCTTCATAATATGAAGATCGAATCCTCCAGAAGGATGAGCTGTGAATTGGTTGGGTGCTGTGTGAATATTGTAGCTACTCCTCAATTTGATAGACGTGAACTGCTTCGATCCTCCAGCTGACAAGTATCTGAATTTTCCAAGATCAACTGCAATGTCTATTTTTAACGTCTCTATTAAGATTGTAGTTGAACGTTCGGCTGTTAACGGCGAGAGCAAAACTTGAGTCGGAATGGATAGCCTACGGTGAAATCAAAAAGAGATGAGATTTAATTCAGTCAATGACACCCTGATCCATTCTTGCCTGGCTTATTGGCTAATCCAAGTTGGCTAGGACGAGGTGCAATCCCCTTATCCGAGCTCCCCACCCCCCAACCCCACAAGGGAGCGTGAAATAACTGTCCTACTTACTGCTCGAGCTTGTGGCTAACAAGGTAGAGCGACAGAGCGGGTCCCTGCACTGCCGCAGCTGTGCTGACGTTGGTCTGTTGTGTGTGTGTGGCTCATCTAAATCCTTCCTCAATGCTACATGTGCTCGCTAATCACAAACTAATCTATTCTACTGATTAACCTGCTTTTTGATGCCAATTTAAACTGTGCCTTCCTGCAACAAATTCAATAAGCACTGTGTCCCATGAACTACATAGCCTCATCACGCCCTGTTCAGAAGCAAAGACCCACAATGTTGAATTCCCTCAAATTGGGATAATTTGCACATATCCTAATTAGCCTGGATTCCAGACTTTAACAGATAGTAACTGGACACGTTATTGATTTAGTACTAGATTGGGGGGTATTAAATCAGTGGACTAACATTTACAAACTGCTTTTGTTCTAAAGACAACACTTACTAAGTCACTGTCATCAGCACTGCAGGTCGTGACCCTTAGATGCTTCTTTTGTCCCCCCACTGTTCCCCATCTCATGGCAAATTACTCTTGACTCATCAGTTCATTAATTGTACTTAAGGAGACTTGCGCCCCCCCCCCCCAAACACAACCCCCACCCCCCCAAAAGTAACAGCGCAAGGATGACACAGCGTGAAACACTGCTTTATTAATTGAGTTCCGCTGGCATTACTAAAACTCTCCCTGGTAAAAAAAAAAAAAAAACAAAGCAGGACGTCGGCGCCTCTGCCTGCATGTGCGCATATTAATACTCCTGCAATACTACTACTAATACTTCTGCAAGCTCTCTGTGGTGCGGATGGGACGGGGCACTGAGGAAAGGGGCCCCACCCATCTGCAAAAATGCACCTACACCTTGCAGCTCTGCCTTGCTCACGCCGAGTACTCAGCCCAGATCAGAGATGCTCTCTGGCTCTCCGTTCTGCCTGGCAGCTCCCCACTCCCACTTGCTGGCGACAGGAATGTGTCGCGTACTGGGTATAAATCCTTGAAGGGTGACATGACCAGACTGGAAGAGGCAGACGGACCACTGATACAGATGTCCGTAAATAGAACAGTCTCGGGCCCGGCTCTGCTACTCTCCCTTCCCTGTCTGTCGGTCACTCATTCACTGTTTCCTTTTAAAAGCAGCGCGACGAGGCTCAGGAAGTAGGTGTGGGCGGCACATACCAGCATGAAATCTCTCTGCAGCAGCTCAAGACAGGTCGTTGGTGCCTGCAAACAGCCGCACACACATTTTAAGGGTACAGGTAGCCACGCCCCGTCCGGCATATGGCCACACCCAAATCTGATGACCATATTTGATGCCATTTAAACTGTGCCGTCCCGCAACAAACTCAATAAGCACTGTGTCCCATGAACTACATAGCCTCACCACGCCCTGTTCAGAAGCAAAGACCCACAATACTGAATTCCCTCAAATGGGGATAATTCACATTCTTTGATGACCACACCCACTGAGTCTTTGACTACAGCAAGATGCAAACAAAGGGTTTGCATGTATGTGCGTATGTGTGTGTGTCTGTGGGTGTTACAGCTGCCCAGATTCGCTCCAGATCTCTGCAATGCTCAGCGCAACCCTTACGTTCACCATCCATCTCCTAGCAGAGGCGAGGGACCTGAGTCAGCAATCAAGCCCCAGCCGGGGGCGCCGGGGGTGCAATTTTGTTTCCATGCCAAGAATAACAATACCATGAGTCTGCCTTTTACCCCCCTGCCTCGGCAATACTGCAACTGAGCGTGTGCGAATGCTGCCGTTGTCATCTCCAACCGAAGTCACACGCCAATAGCTGATTGCATATTGTGCTTTTTCGGTCATGCTGGTCACACTTTTTGAAGTCCACGATTGCTGCACGGGATTCGGCAAGGACCCCGTGGCCCGAAACCAGAAGGCACTTCTTCACTTCACCCTCAGTGAGACACTTATACCAGTATTGTGACACCAATATCCTTCAGCAAGGGCTTTACCCAGAGGGTAACACTCTGCTGAAGTGAACGGATCATGCCGGGGGGCACCGTTGTTTTTCCCTGCGTTCGCCATCTGTGTGCAGCCGCTAAGGGTGAGGAGAGAGCACTTGGGGCTGCGCTACCCTTTCTTGTAGCGCCTGGCGGGGGAGGGGGGACGAATTTGATTCTGCAGTGATGCCAACAGCTGCCAGTGGGCTACAAGTCGCTCACCCTCCATGAATTAGTCATCGTCCTCAAGCCGGTGTTTGTCAGGTTAGGCTGTTGGGGGTGGGGTGGGGGGGGCAGGGGGTTGGGAAGCACATACATTAACTTTTACATTCTTAGCACAAGGAGACCAGGAGATTACTGAAGAGCCACCTGGGTCCATGAAGGTGTCTTGTGGTTCTAAAGACTGCCTCTGGTGGTCAAGTACTCCATTCCCTCTTAAGCTGGCCACATCTGACAGGAGGGAATAGAGGAGACGTTTAAAAATTGAGCACTAGCGACTGTGTGAATTGCATGCGAATGAGCAGTGTACGGTTAATCAGGCTGCTTCCTCAGATAAACATTAAATGGACCCTAGTCACCATCCAGGGAGATCCCAGTGTGGGACAAGGCCCCCAAGATTCTCTGTGACTACAGCCTGCCTGCGCCCTACCCGAAGCGGAGAGCTGATATGCCGGGCTGTGCTTATCTGTCATTACACCTGCAGAATTGTCTGGTATGTATAATGATCAGCTGAGCTTTCCTAAAGGTAACGGAAATGAGCAATAAAACACAGCGCACAGGACACAGATGTGTAATGGCCGACCTGGCCCTAGGCACCACAGCATCCACCACGCAGGAAAATTCTTGCATTACTGCGCAAAACCCAAGCATAAAATCAGTTGCATTACTGTGCATAATTTCTACGCTTGCATGCTTCTGTGAGCCGTTCTGAGTTCCAAAACAAAAATAACGGCGAGGTATACTGATAGCTACATTGAAAGCTTTGGGGGCAAAACAGGGGAGGCTTGTCTAGTGCATAAATCTCTGTAACATATAACTCTGTGTTATGGTGGGAATGAGACTTAATTTCCTCTCTTTTTACAACCTCTGGCTTCTGGTGCATAATGATGTCTTGTGGACTCGTCGGGGGTTTTTAAACAGTCCCGATGCTCACAACACGCCTATGAAGCTGACAAATGGCCCGACGCTTCCCCAAAGCGACCCCTGCACGAGATGTTGCTGTATCATGTTGTCTGTATGGGAGACTTTACAGATCTCATCCATCTTGCCTCTTTTGGGAAAGGTCTCCCCAGCGTGTGGCTTGAGCCGGGAACATGGCCGGCCACGAGTGGGGAATGCGAGCGATGACTGCACCGGCAGGACGGAGATGCGACGCACATAAATGCTTGCATGTGCTCACACAGACACACAGATACACACACACACCGTCTAAAGCAAACACTTGCATCATAATGTCGTTATTCAAATCTACCGGGGGGGAAAAAAAGTTATAAAAAATGTCTTATAGAAGACTCGGTTAAGGTCTGTCCCACGTTCTGTTGCCATGGTAACCACCAGCCTCAGCATTATGGGGGGGGCGGGGATCCAGGGAATCCAGCTGATGAGAATGCATGCTTCTCTGTGAGAGTTCTGGGTGGGCGGTGGTATTGGGGGGCATGGAGCAGGCAGAGTCTGCAAACGTCCGGGGCGTTTTACTTCCTCTGTCCACATTGCGCCAATGGGTTTCCTGAATGCCAAAGGACACCCTCCCCCCAAAAACAGTATGGTGACTGATGACGTCTGCCCTTCACCGTACGCCCTTAACCCTTGGCTCTCAGCGCCATGTTTCACAACATGCATCCACCATGTTTAAGACTGTATGAGCTTTAGCCCATGAGAGACCAATGATAAACGAGAGGGTCCCATCCCTCCTAACTAAGCACTGCTAAGCACAGGTTATGCCTAAAGGGTGGCTATGGATCAAAGGTTTAATCAACGCGAATGTCGGTGCTGGAACTTTGGACAGCTCTGGGTCACGCAGGAAATGCGTTCGCACACATGCCCCGTGGGTCTGCGGGGCTGAAAATAGCCTTTCACTGGAGCCAGCGGACATTAAAGTCTTCAGTTATTTATTGGTGTGAAACCCCAATGCCCTTGAGGGACGGGGTAGTGGGGAGGCATAACGCACTCTGCCAGCACTGAACACGCGCGGTACAGTGAAGGTTGGAAATCTGGTGACCTATAACCGCAGGCAGCGTGCCGGAAAGGCCTGCATGAGCCGCAAAAACCGCTTACACATGGTCGGCCAATCAGCTGGCCGTGGGGTGCTGGGGGCGGGGCCTAAAGGCATTAGGTCGGCTCACGGGAATGACGCCACTGCAGCCCGACTCCATGGGAAGAGGGCAATGCAGATCACACGTTATGCATCAGGGCCCCCGGACGTGCTGTGGCTGCAGCTGTCAGGCCTGATGCCTCTGCTCTCGGCGAGGTTGAGAGCCCAGCTAGTCATCGTGGGTGGAGCATTAACATAATCCAACCGTCGCTCCCTCATTGGGCTTTGCAATCAATGCACGACACAGCAGTGCGGTCTGGCTTGGACGTTTAAATATAGTATTTGCACCTTAGCACAGTTTCGTCAATATATGGGTGACTGAGCTATTTACTAATTACCAGCAAATGTCTTTATCAGGTCTTGAGGACATTAAGCCTGAGAAATGTGGCTGTTAAGCAGCATTTCTCATGTCAGCAGAGCAGGGAGCTTCATATGAGCGGGATCAGCATGCCAGCACACACCATGGCGTAAGATATACACCATCTCGGGAGCCACACCACTGCCAAAGTTAGCACGTCGGTGAACGTCGGGGGGCATTGCAGATGCCATTATTAATGATGATGATGATGATGAAGCCCAGTGGTATGCAAAGGGTGACAAGTGCTTGTGTGTCACCACCAAGCTGATATAGAGGGATATGGAGGTGTGTGTGTGTGTGCATGCGTGTGAGTGTGTGCCTGCATCCTGTTAACATTGGAGGGAAAATGCCACAATTCAAAATAGATGGTTTAATAACTGGAGGGCGGGGGTGGGGGTGAAGGGTGAGTGGAGCGGGACGGAGCCTCTTATTTCGGCTAGACGAGCGTGGCCCAGGGAAGCGTGGCCCAGGGAAGCGTGGCCGACCGCTGCCAGCACTGTAACCCCCCCCGACCCCCCCATTTCAGCTGCACAGCAGCACAAAGCCCCCCC
>JAODKL010000038.1:15234365-15245554 GCA_026780765.1 Petrocephalus schoutedeni | reverse complement strand
GGTGGGTGGGGGTGGGGAGGAGGGTGAGGAGTGCAGGTTTAAGACAAAGGATAGAGAAAAACGACGTGGACCAGTGCTGCTTGGTCTATGACATGATTATACCCACAGCTCCAAATTCACCATCCGTAAAAGACCACGGAGACAGACCGAGTCAAACACGGGAGGCGAACAATGGCAGCAGAGTCTGCCAAGAACTGATCCCTGACCCGACGGCGTCCCTGGTGCCCGGCGGGTCACCCCAGTCACCAGGTGCACTCCAAGCAAGTGCCGGGATGGCGAGAGCACATGCCTTAAGCCGTCCCGACGGGTAAAGCCAGCCTGTTAGTGGTATTAAAACAATAAAACGGAATGGCCAGCCTCACCTGCCACAATGCCCGATGTTAATGTAGCGGTTAAAGGAGTTTTGGTTCTCGGGTTGATTTCAGCCAGAAATCTGAAGAGTAGGCCATCCTTTGCCATGGCCCAGATGACCCGGGGCATGGGGAACATGGAACCGAGCAGGCTAGCGGTGGGGGGTTGGGGGAGGGGTAAGCGGGGGGAGGAGGGGACAAAAGAGAATAGGCCATGCCGTGCAAATTAATTAAAGAAGAGTGACATCAGCACACCAACCCCTACGTCAGAAACCCCACCTGTTGAGCAAGAGAGGGCCCCCATAGACACACCCCCAAACGACACCCACCACTCCTCAAGCAACAGCCCAGGCAAAAGCCACGACTGGATGGAAGGTCAACAGACAAGGTCCCCAAACCCAGCTTGGCTCATTACACCAGTCAGATGGATAAAAGGTCTAGTGAGCAGACAAAGATTAACACTCAAATGTAGTATGGTGGTTAGAACCCAACTGAATGGCCAGAAGGTTGCCAGTTCAGCACCCAGGAGAGTCCCCTGCCATTGTATCCTACAGTGTCTACAGCACTTAACCTGCATGACTGAACAACGATTAAAATTGCTTCATAAATTCAGCTGTTTATGTCTCATCGGACAAAAGCAGGTACTAAGCAAAGGAAGTAGTTAAAGAAAGGCAGCTGATTAATGAAGCCGAGAAGGCCTTAGTAATCACTACATCTTATGGAGAGATTCAGTGAGAGATAACACTGATTTGCCTGGACCTGAAGGGTAAGATGCACAGCACTGGTTTACATGACTTTTAATGTAATTAATCTTCACCACTTGACTTTTAGGCCTATAAAATAACAGGAGAGATAACAGAACACATGACATTTTAAATAGAAACATTTGTTCTTTAATTGGTAACCATGCCCCCCCCGCTGTGGCATAGAAATAAATGTTACATTAGGCCAAGCCTCGATTAGTGGCTGCCTGAACCCGGCCAACTTTCTGTAATTATTTTTAGTAAGGGGGCTCAAATGTTCCACCGCAAATACACACAGGGCACATGCACTGGTATTCACGCACATATGTGCACATGGCCGAGTGTACAAGCTGTCATGGCAATGAGTGCACAGCACCGGTCCGGAAGGGGGGGGCGGGGCCTACCTGGTGGACAGGGCGCAGAGGGAGCCCACCGCCACCGCGTAGGTGGCCCCCTCCCAGCCCACGTGCTTGAAGGCCTCGGGCAGCGGGCTGTTCTTGTCCAGCATGTAGTACGGCATCATCATAGTGAGGGCGGCGGAGACGCCGAAGTAGGCCACGAAGCAGATGAGGAGGGAGGCCACGATACCGACAGGGATGGCCCTCTGCGGGTTCTTCACCTCCTCGCCTGGGGTACAGGGGGGAGATTCCATGGGTGGAGGTTTGGTTTCAACATTGGTAGGAACCAAATTAGCCCCGAACCCCCCGCCCCTCTAAACACACACAGTACTCCCACAGTACTGACAGGAACATGTCCCTACTGTCCAAAATCTACACCCTTGGTGAATTCGATAAGCGCCAATAACGCCAATAAAACTTACTCACATATTTGTTTTCATGATATCACAACAATTTGAAACCAGTTGCGCCGGAAGTCGGCACGCTGGGGGTGCTTCAGCAGAAAATAAAACTAAGCATTATGCTAATTATCTCATAGTGGCTCAGAGGCAGCAATCCATTTCTCCAAAAAGTTTACAGGTGTTAGCTGCCAGTAGCTGCGTATCAATGATACAAAAGACTACAAAAGACTGAAGACTAAAGCCTATTGGTCGTTTCATGTTCGGGCACGCTGAGCTCAAAACGTCTTCCCACGAATATGTTTCAAACACTTCTAGAAACCACCATGTAGAAGTTTACCCTTTAGCCACAAAATACCCGCCATCGAATATTGAAAAGGTTTTAAAAATTCAGCCCAAATATTTCTCTCCAAATGTTACTGTGGAGTGGAAGCCAACTGCCAGTTTTGGAAAATTTGATCTATTAAGGGAATGTGGTATTGGCATAAGGGAGTTTGGAGGATGGCAGGAAATGGTGGCCAAAGTTGACCTATATCAGAATCTGCAGTACAGTACTTTGTTTCATGGCCATCTGACTTCTGGATCCTGGAATTTGAGATGCCGAGGTCACCTACTGGAGCCTCAAGACGGCTATTTCAGTTAGACCAATAATGCTTTTTATATGAGCAAACCGCCGTCCAGACGGTGGTCAGATAAGGTGACTGTAGAGTGTGTTAGTCATGGCTGGCCGCATTGGTTCCATTGCATAGCTAACTTCAAACATCAGCTTGACGCACATGGAGTCATATTCAGTTAAATGGTATCCTGTGCCATTTTGTCATAAGTCGGTTTTTCCTCTTTACTCTGAAGTGACACCATCTCTTTAAGTCAGGAGCCCCAATCTTTCTGCCAAACTAAGCACTGGCAGGAACGGGACATTCTTTCTCCGAGAATGCACCTCTTTCTAACCTAAAATAGCAAAGCCATTAATCAAACGGCTATCAGGAAAAATGGCACCTTTCAGGCAACGTCTGCGATAAAGGCCCCCAAGAGAGATCCAAAGCGCTCCTGGTCATTCTTCTTGCATATTTAAAATTCCTTTGCCAGAATAACACTTGCCGCAAGATCTTTCAACAATCCAACGAGAGAGAGGGGTCACAGTAACAGGCTCTGGACATGCAGTATTATGCTGGACCCTGCCAGAGAAACAGGGGAGGGAGCATTTGCTGAGGGTTAGATACCCATCTGATTTACAGTCCTCTCTGGCTGAAGGTGGAGGGGGTTCCTCCTCTGTATCATTATTTATAGACCCCTGTTAGAGAGGGTGTGAGCGTCGCAGACCAATCAAACGCTAGGGCAGGGCAGTAACAGTGACAACGCAAAAATAAATAAATAAATAAATCTACAAAAACAATGACCCAATTACAAAAACATACCAAACTCCAAGGATATTCTTTCAAGTGGAATAGGAAAGACAGGGAAAACAGATTGACCACAGATACCATTCTAGGTTTAAATAAACCCAAAAGACTGCAGAGTAAGCAAAACACCTTTTTGGGGGGCTGTTTTGTTACTTATTACCAATGCGTGGGTCACCTGGGACTCTTGTTTCGTCAAGGACATAGGGCGGCGGCACTAGCCTCAGCTGAAATGTCACTGGCCCTCAGAGTGCCCCTCCTCTATCATTCATTGATTTAAAACATATGATTGGCTAATGAAAAGGTTGGCCCTCTGTATGAATTATGGCCGCTCTTATGCCCTCCCACCTAGGAAATCCTAGAATAATTCCCCTCATATTCCCCTCATAAGCAAAAACACTTACGGAACACTACTTTCGCACTGGGTAATCCAGGTCCAAAGAGTAAAAATCCAGAGCAGGATTTTGTTTCAACCAACCAGCTGAGCACTCTGTGACTGAGACTCTTAATACGCAACTGGTTGGTTGAAACAAAATCCTGGTCTGGATTTTTACTCTTTGGACCTGAATTACCCACCTCTGATTATGAACTCACCTGTGGTGGCGATGCAGTCGAAGCCCACGAAGGCGTAGAAGCAAGTGGCCGCACCGGACAAGACGCCACTTAAGCCAAAGGGCATGAATCCGCCAACGCCGGCGTTCTCTCTCAACAGCAGCGGCCCTGATGAGCTATGCAGACAGGTGGGGGGGGCTCAGATGTCAGGCCAGCGAGCAGTAACACGCACTAGGTGCAACATCAAAGCCCTAGCCTGGAAGAGTTTCTTAAACTACACTGCCTAGCTGAGCATGTCAGCGTAAGTATGATATATAGGTCAAGCAAATGCACAATATGTAACAACAGTAATGGGATGTACTTTTTGTTGAATAACGTCACCTACATCCTCCTGAGACCCAGCCGTTCATTTTTTTAGAGGACATTATGTTTATTCTCATGCCACCCTATTAAGCCCTGCTGTTCCTTAAATTGGACAGTCGGGACTTTAAGAGGACATCATATGTGACCTTAACAACTTCCTCTTCCCATCAAATCAAAATTTGAATCAGCTTTTCAAGTGTTTCCCTGGATCTCATTAGGATATGACTCAAGTCAAGAACCATCACTCCAGGATGTGAACCAAGACCCAGAGTGACTGTGGAATCAGGTTTAAGAATTCCATACCCTTGCAAAATTAACAGGATTAAAGGCTAAGAGGTAATCATTTGTTAAAGAAAAACTCTATTAGGATGACGTGCTTTGTAATGCCTTTAAAGCCCTGTGTGCTCATGGCAGATTTCCTCGACAGAGCATGAAGTGGAGGTCACCTTCACTGCTCTAAGGCCATGTCAATCAAAAACAAACTCAAAATTCACTCATGGAGTCACTGCAGACTCAAATATGTGGGATAGCAGTGCTGAATTGCTAGCTGTGAGGTGGCATGGTGGTGCAGTGCTAAGCACTGATGCCAGGGTTCCATGTGTGTCGAGTTTGCATGTTCTCCCCGTGTTGTCGTGGGGTTCCTTCCAGTTATTTGGAGTTGCCAAAATGCCGAAAAATGTGCGTGAATGTGTTTGAATGGTGTGCCCTGCGATGGTTTGGCCATGGTATCCCTATGACCCTGAATAGGACAAGTGGTTACAGAAAATGGATGGATGGAAGGATGGATGGATTAGATAGCAGTTACTGCCCTCACCTGGATAAGCAGCTTTGACAATAGTATGGGGGGGTGGGGTGTGGGCACTATCTGGTAATAAGGTAAGTTAGGCCCATGACAGGGGGTAGTTGGCACTACTACGTCTGCCCTGCAGAGGGAGCCTGCTAATTCTCCTCTATGTGCCTATGAAAGAAAATGAGTGGAGAGTTTTTTTTTCCTTGGGAAGTATTTAGCTTAATTCTGGATTTCCTCATGCTACTGCCCTTGATTCCTGGTGGAATCTGAATTTTCTATGCACCATTAAAGGGTTCAGTTACCTACTTCGTTTATTGGCAATGAAAGGACAGCTAAAGGTTGCCCTCTGGTGGGGAGGAGGTATAGTTACATCACTGTAATGGTCACAGCTGTTGCAATACTTACAATTAGCAAATGGTTCTAGGCCAAGCATTCACATTATTTCTTGAATTTAAATAATCATATATGTACACTGCTTCATATACAAAAGCATCTAAAATGCAATACTATTCTACAATATTCTCCAATGAGACACAGCAAATACGTCTCAGAGAAAAAGTCAAATTCCATAATTAAGACGTAGCTAAGCAGTTCAGGCTGGCTATAAACTGTAATTAATGAGGCTCTCACTTGATGTTCGATGAGTTTGTGCTGTTGAAGATGCTGCTGGGATCCAGGTTCCAGTTCTTAAGCGTGCCCTTAACCAGCCCCGAGACGACCACGAAGAGCAGAACCAGCACGTTGATGCAGGTGAACACCTTGTTGACCATGGCCGACTCCTTGACGCCGAAGGCCAGCAAGCCTGGCATTGGCAGAAGGCACCATTAGGCCTGTTTCTGACCAGCCAAGCACTTGAAATTTAGCTATTGACCAAATGCTCCTATTACGCTGGTCTTCATGATCCTACGAACTGTTGGCTAAGAGATTAATTGTTTCGTTGAAGTAACAGGTGTAACCCATCATATAACGCCTCTGTTTCAGTTGGGGAATCCCAGGGGATGAGGGGCCTATATCACAAAGTGAGATTTATTGGCTTAACGTACGTAGGCTGGGCTAAATGTAAATGATCGAAGGTGAAGTCCATTTAAACGGAGGTACCTGAAATCTGATCTGAAGTTATCGCGCTAACCAACAAATCTTTATTCGTGATACAGGCCCAAGGTAGGGCCACTGTTACCTGTTAGCGTGACGATGATGAGCACAGCAAACATGTCGGGATACTCGGCTAGGATGCCCGGTGCTCGCATGCTCATGTGGGTCCGGCAGAAGGCCTCGATGTGCTTCCCGACGAGCCCATCGAATGTGGCGCTCCAGGCTCGTGCCA
This sequence comes from Petrocephalus schoutedeni, assembly GCA_026780765.1. Taxonomy (NCBI): domain Eukaryota; kingdom Metazoa; phylum Chordata; class Actinopteri; order Osteoglossiformes; family Mormyridae; genus Petrocephalus; species Petrocephalus schoutedeni. The sequence continues at coordinate 15,239,239 of JAODKL010000038.1, read as the reverse complement.
CACTGGACGTCCCTGTTGTGTGTGTGCGTGTGGGGCGGGGTTTCAAACGTAAACAAATACTTCATCCAAGAACAAATGTTTACATTAAAAAGCTAAAATGGACGTCCTACGGAGTAAAGACTTCCAGACAAACTCCTCTTTGTTTATAGAATGTTTTACATATAAACGTATGGGAGATCTGGGGCAATTAAAGGGGGTCAGCTGTTAGAAGGGATATGGTAATCTTCCTGCAAAGCCTACATTCCCCCAAACATCACAGATGTCTAGCAAACCAGTAAAACTACTCTGAAAAGAAAAATAGCTTTTTTCCCGGTTTTCCATTACATTTTGTATAATTAACATGAATATTATTCAAAAATTGTCTCCCCTATAAAATATGCATTATAAGAAATCTTTCATTATCCTTATGAGTTTAATACAGTGGACTTCGAGGGCTACATTATCGATAAACAGAGTGACTGGCAGGAGGAGCCCGTCTCACCGATGATGTAAGAGAGGATGAGGTTCCATCCCGTGACAAAGGCCCAGAGCTCGCCCACTGTCACGTAGCTGTAGAGGTACGCCGAGCCTGTCTTGGGAACCCGAGCACCGAACTCGGCGTAGCAGAGGCCGGCGAGCACGGACGCCAGCGCGGCGATCAGGAAGGACAGGACGATGGCGGGCCCCGCGTTCTCCCGCGCTACCGCGCCCGCCAGCACGTACACGCCGGCACCCAGCGTGCTGCCCACGCCCAGAGCCACCAGGTCAAAGGTGTTCAGGCAGCGCGACAGGCGCGAGTCCTCGCCGCTGTTTACCACCTTCACCCGCAGCAGCTGCTTCCCGAACCTCTTCAGCTTCTCCAGAGCCATGGCACCGCCCACGGTCGGGTCAGAGGTCACGATGTAGGAGAAGCCTGGGTATATAAAAAGGGGCAGAATGCATCAAAAATGCCAGGAATCAAAGGCAACAAAACATGGATTTTACCAGTGCAAGAAAGGCTGCAGTTAGCTACTCCTGTAAGTGTACAAACCTGGTATAGTAAACCCAGGTATTTTCAGGGGACTATACAGGGGCGGGGCCACAGTGGCACTGGCCTCAGCTGAAAGCTGATTGGCCCCCTCTTCTGTCACTCACCTATTGGAAACATATCATGGGCTAATAATAAGGCTGCCCCCTCTGTATGAATTACGGCCCCTCTTATCCTAGAATCAGCCCAGTTAAGATTGCTGACAGCACCAGTACAAACAACAGCTGACAAGGCGCTTCCATGGAAGATTATTAAGCAATGATACTGAGCAGCCGATTCTGTGTACCAATCAGTCGACCAACGGGACCAAAAATGGCCACAATTTTCTAGCAGTTGGACAAGGGCTATATTGTACAACACAAAGTCCCCCATTCTCATGTTATTGTTTTCTGCCCAGTGGGAAATCTGTAAGGCGTGACTGTTTTCAGAAAGCTGGATGGAAAATTGAGGATAATCCATCGAATTTAAGACTAGAAAATCGGGCCAGCTACAGTAAAAGCTCTCTTAACCGACATATTAACTGGCATGATTCTAAAATGTCAGCATAAACATTTTAAAAAGCATGTTAAATAATAACAGTATTCGATTAAGAAATACGCTAACTAAAAATAACGAAGAAAGCCATTGCACAAATATTGTCAGTAAATATGTCAGTTCCTGCGCACGCCTACGTGTCCTTTCCGTTCATCCCATCATTGTTCACCTCGTGATTTCTTGTGTTGCATCAAATGCCCAGCTTCATCTGACATCAACTTAATTCTTTTCTCATCATTAGTATGTGTGTGCTTAAAAAAATCATTAAAGTAAATATTACAAAATGTGTTACAATTCAATGTTTTTCAATAGTAATATTCAACTATCTGGAAAATTTAACTATCCGGCAATCCCTCAATCCTGACGTTGCGGGATACAGGAATTTGTACTGTATTTGGAAAAATGCATGTAGTTCTGATGCAAGGCAGAAGGCTAGCAGCCGAGGTCCAGGATTGCTTCCAGGTGCTACGTCTGAACCATGACACCAGAAAGGAAAAGCATCCGAGCATTCCCGTGATGTTTCCTTGTGTCCTATACACACATATACACACGTGCAACAAGAACACTACTGTTTTAACAATCAACTTCTGGTAGCCCAAAAAGAGCTAGATATTTTGGCTCAATTCACACACACTGGTAACTGCAGCCTCAATATACATGCATCCACTTCAAATCACAAGATTTAAATCACAATCAAACTACATGATATTACGGGACCAAGAAGTGTTGTGCTGCAGGTCAAGCCAGATTCAAAGAGGATCATTCCTTAAACAATGGGCTTCATTAAAACCAGATTACCAATCAGCAGGAATTAAACTAATAATGATAATTCTGCACAGAAATTCTGCGCAGGTCTCATGAACACAAACGAGCTGTCGATAAGTAGGTCAACCTTACCGGCAATCCATGGCATATCATTTTGTTACAATTCTGCCATCATTTCTACTGATGTCGAAGTTACAAGCCTTACTTAAAAATAAATAACACGGGCCAGCTGGCATGAAAAGGCGCGCCTTGCAATGGGCAAAGCGTACAACAGCCGTCCTCGATACATAAAAGCCCGAGTAGTTAACTTTTTTGAAAGGAAGCTTCATGCACCAGAGCTCTTATTGCCAGTAAAACAACTACAAAATGCTGTGGTAGTAAATCTCACTCGCTCGTAGGGAAGGGAAAAAAAAAAAACAAATTAAGGAAACATACAGCTAAATTCACACAACCCGTACAGTTATGCTGTATACTCACAGGGACAGTACCAGTCAGGCCTCACACATGCAGAGGCAATGAGCATGTGAGGGGCCTATCGCTGCGCTCGATTCCTCAGACACCCCTGTGAAAACGCCCACTTAGAACGCCGGCCCACAAATAGAACGTTAGCACATCACATGGTCACGCTATTCCAAGTGCCCCTGACCACCGTCCTGTGCTTAAACCTATGGCTGTCATTCTCTCCTTGACCACGAATGCAAATCCCTCCCACCCCCCACACCAACCATGGATGGCACTCTGCCAAGGGTAGATGTTTCCGACACACATGGCAGAGTCACCACTGGAATTAGAACATCCTAAGTGAGTCAAAACTCAACACACTGATTTTGACCACCCTTTTTAACTCGAGTTCTACTGATGATGTGTTAACCCTAGTTAGAAACCCTCTAATCCGTAATGTACTTGGGTTTCATCCCTTATTCTGGGTACAACATCCGACTTCTCCACTGTTATCTACACTACTAAACAAAAACACTGAGACCCTAACCCCTAGCCTAAGCCCGCACCATCATACCCCAAGACAAACCTGCTCTACCTGGTCAGTCCCCTGTGATTCCAGAGCTTTTAGTGAAACTACCTTGTTGCCTTTCCGGTCAGCCCATCCCAGAACTCCCATGCAAATGCGACACGTGCAGCGTTTCCAAACAACAGGCAGTGGGCATGATGCTTCAGAAACTGCTGTACTGTGCCTTGTAATCTGTTAGATCCAGATATGTTCTGTCCAGCTACAGAAGGGCACATCCTTGTATTAGGCAAGGACACATTCCTGAAACACACGGCCCCCACCCACCCACACACACAGTCCCTTGCTGCAAAGTACAGGGAAAAAAAAAAAGACATTATAAATAAACTCATTTCCCTCACTGTGAAAAGAATTGGGGTTGTATGAGGCAGCATGCATCATGTCGAACTGTTCTGGCACATTCCTCTAGTCCTGGCTGGTTAGGACCAGAGTGGTCTGGGTGCTGGAGCACGTGGACAGAGGTGGCCAAGGGCCGTCTCTCCTGTTGGCAGCCATGCAATTGCTAAATTAAGCAGGTGGGCAGAGCAGGGGTGAGGCCCAACTCTCCACCAATGGAAATGCAGGACACACAGAAGGTGTGGCCAGAATGTGACGGTCATGCGAGCCGCAATTGTTAATCCAAGTTTGTTTGTTTTCTTAGTAAAGATTTAAAAAATAAAAAAAGCTAAAAACTACACAGTGCTCATATAGCAGCTACCAGTCATTTTTCTGCAAACAGACCTTGCTGGTGCAATTTATCTCCACCCAACTGTTCTAAGCAGTGTTTTTCAAGGACTTAGCTATGGAAATAAGGAGGCTAAACAAAAGCCTGCCAAGATGCTTCAGCCATTCTAGATGGCGACAGCATCTATATAAGGGCTCGGAGAAATTCAGACAGTCTTAAAAGGTCAAGGGTCCTCGTAGTGGCGATAAAAAGAGCAGGGACACACCTGATGCAATATTTTTCAGGAAACGGCTCACAAATAGGAAGGCACTGGTCCAGAGGAATCTCACTGAGAACGCTGAGAACATTAAGTCTCATTCCTGGATAGACTCACACGGCAGATTTGCATGTCTGGAGTGGCGGAGTATCCTCTGTCAAGTGCTGAGTGTCCTCGACCTCACCGGAGAGTTACGGAGACCAAGGAAGTTTTTGTTTTCGCACTCTACAGCAAATGTGCTTAACATGGAACTTGTAAACACACAGTCACCCCAGCTATAATACCCTTAAGCGAATTACATTATCTGCCTCCCTCCAGTAAAAAAAAAAAAAAAGCTAGTCGGGCACAGCTTGTGATCTGGTTTAAAGGGCTCAAAATGACACTTTGCACGGCAGGCTAGAAGCAGCACACACTGTCTCGGATATTAGCGCAGAGCAATGAGCCAACGGGAATGTGCCGACCGCCGTTTCCAGATGGACACACATGGGACGCCAATGCATCTGCTTGTTTTTCCAACGTGGAGCCTGCAAACAACACACTGATAGAGGCAGTTGAGTGGGTTGGAGGGTTTAAAGGCCAGATTGGGGGGGGGGGGGGGGCATGGTTCTGGGCATGTTGACTGAAC
>JAODKL010000038.1:15217497-15234228 GCA_026780765.1 Petrocephalus schoutedeni | reverse complement strand
CAATAATCATGTCTCCCCCTAAATGGGTGAGGACCTCAACCCCCCCAATGTTCAAACCAAAGTTACGCCCTTGCTTGTAACCCAGTGTGTGTAGGGTAGTCAATAGCCTCTTTTGTAACTAATGTATGGTGTTTTTTTTTTATTTATTTACTGCACTTTTACATTGTAGTTAACTTTTTTTCTTTTCTCAATCAATTTTTTTGTGTGTTCTAACGCGGCCCTACTTTAAATATCAAAATATCAAAAATAAAAAAAAACGGCTCCCACCGTTGCAATAAAAGTTGTGGAAACTTGTAAATCGCTACCCGAATTCCAGCAAAAATATCGAAATGAAAGAGCTGGCTGTTCCCACCTATCAGCTATGGGATCACAAAAAAGTATCAGAGAAGAGGGAAAAATAAGACGCACTATGTGCTGCTGATGAAATCAGCATGCCGACGTCTGCAATCATCCAACAGGAGGGTGGGCGTGCTGCGCTCGCCCTGCGCGGCCCCATGCTTCGCCGCCCTGAATACACAAGAGGCGCACTGGGCCGCCGCGCCGCACCGCTGGATTTATCTAGCGGGAACAGCTGCCTTCGTGCGCATGCGCAGTTCCAAAACACGACGCGGGAACACAGCTCCAGATCATGTTCACTGGCGAACAGCCAAGGCGTGCAACAAAAAGACAAGTATTTGCAACACAAGTTTGCAAGGCAGTGCATGCCATATAGACCGAGCTGCACTGTTTGCATAAATTATCGCACGGAACGTTAAAAAAAATTATATACAGGCTTAACTTATACACTGTTTTTTTTCTAAGTTTGACTTGCCTCCCACATTACCTTATTGCACAATACTGTTGAGCAGTGCCTGAATTGCACTAGTCTTGTTAAGAAATGCGAGCAACGAGATGCCAGGTTATCAACTGATCGTCGACTGACATCCCTGCAAATACCAACAGGTTTTCACGCAAGTTTACACAAAACACAGCCACGAAACGGCAGAATTTGCCTATAGGACCCAACCCCCCCGCTGCATGGACACATTTAAGTTTCACGGGATTTCAGCCTTTTTAAAACACAGCCAGGTTTTGGTGCCTTTATTTACTTCGAATTTCCACATCGTGCCATGTTGACTCTGATAAAGCATTTGATCGGTACACTGGTAACTGGAAATACTATTGCAATATCCTTGGCCGTATTTCCAGCTTCTAAAGACGTTCATACTTTTGCAATCGGCATGACAGGAGACACAGTGTACTGTAACAGCGAGCGTGTTAAAATCCCGCAGGAACCTTTACATTCGCTTCTGGCCAGAAATACCGAAAACTCGCGTCTTGTCAGTCTACAAAAAATGTATCTATTTATGGCTTCAAACTGGAGCAACTCCCGACTAGTCCCCTGCTCATTTTACATTATTCTGTTAAACAACCAGACATGACCAAATCAATAACAAAACCAATAATTATCATAATTTGAAATGACGATGGATCTTACAGATTAAAAAAAAAATCTCAAACTCAAAAATTATTCGATTACATAATCGCCTGAAATACATGTTAACTACGATTGTGTAATATGAGGGATTAAGAAAGAGTAGCGTTATAAGCCAAACTGCATTGTAGTGAGTGCTGTTCCACTCCAGAAGAACGCGTCTCCCTGCGGGTTACTGCCATAAAGGTCTCCCCATGCATGCACCCACAGGATCCGGTTAAACCCTGCAGGCTACTCTGGCATTAGGAGACGCCATGATCACCTTTCAAACACATACATGCGATGCACATGGCTCGCTCATGCACAAGTATGCGCGCGACACCGACACTGAATAAATGTGTTACTAAATATAATGCAGGGTGGCGCTTAATTCATTTCAAGTTACATCCGTTAACGTTAAAGTTTTATGTACATGTGCACGATCATTTACTTTTATTTGCATTCGCCACTGATAACGATTTTTTTGTTTGTTTTGCTTGTGCATATATATGCATTTTTTCCAGCAAACTTCTCTAGGCTCACCACCGTCGCACAGCGCACAAGCTCAGCGGGATATACTTATAAGGGGCGGTTTTAATCGCTCCCCATGAAGCCTCGGCCAGCCCAGCACAGTAACTTGGGTCCGGGGTGATAGGGCACCGGATCAAGCCGATTGGAGGGCGGGGGACCCTGCCTGTCAGGCTGGCCAAGTGGGTTCGGCTCGGGACGAAAACCAGCGCATTTTACACGGATGACAAGAATCGCTTTCAAAATGAAGCGGGCGAAACTTTCTGCAGGAAATGCCACACGCAGCGTTACACACAGATTTAAGAGAGAAGAAATCGCGCCAACTTTACAAGAAGGCGGTTCCGACACCGAGCCGCCTTACCTCGGGGAATGTGGACGCATGAAAAGGAGGTGCGGCGGCGTTTTTCTCCGGAGGTCGGTAAAGCTGTCGGCTTGCCCTCGGTCCCCTGAACGTACGCTCCCCGCGTACCGAACTCGCTTCCCTGACAGGTGGCGAGCACGACTGCGGCAGTGTCGAGTTGCAGTGGAGGCGGCTTCGGTAACGCTGGCTCCTCCCGGAACACCGGCATGCCCCCCTACGCAAAAGCCGCGTCCCCTCCCCGTCTCGGCCGCACTCCAGTATAGGACACTTATTCCGACAATTTCTTTAAGACTAATTTTAAAACGCACAAAATTAAACAAGGAAGAATCAACTTGGCCAACTGCATTCCATTTTTAAAAGGTGAAACTAAAAGAAGACATACTTCTGGGTAACATGAGGCCAAACGCGCAACATTGTATATTTCCTACTGGCCCCAACGCTGGTAACTGATAGGTAACAAACAGTCCGGTTATAATTAAAGACCGTTAAAAAGACTGATAGCAAAGAGTGTTAAATAATGGGCATTTTCATTGCCCTTTTCCAAGAGCCCCATTTCTACGTATAAAGTAACAAAAACGGCTACAGGTCCGATACAATATTACTGACAAAATTGTTAATAAAGTTTAAAGGCAATGGCTGTGTCTGGTAATATGTTGCTCGTCCATTAATGTCACAAATGTTAATGTGATCAAATACAGTCTTGAGTAGCATAGAGATGACGCTGAAACGCAGTCAGTTGCATGGCAAACCAACCGGTGGCGATATAACTAACCATTAAGCCATTCTGGCCAATTAGCAGCCTTATTACCAGTTCTGATAGGCTAAAAACAACTTATGTAAACAGCGAACGGCACACACAGACTTCAAATAAAGTAGATAACACTGATGTTACAAGCCAAAAGCTCAGCTTTTCCCAGTCTACACGTCGACACAGAAAACAGTTTCTGAAAATCTTCACCCTGGGCAGTTTTACAAAGGCTCCGTTTTCAGTGACCCAAAAGGCTGTTTGCGTAGACGAAAGGCCCAAACGCACAGAAAAAGCTTTTAAGTTTTTAAAAATACCAGTGTACATGTGGACAAGGCCTTAGACTGGACCCAAAGCTAGAATTGTGGATAGAACCAAAATGCAGTCTACAGCTTAAGACACACAGGTTACAGCATTTAAGGAAAAAAAAAAAACAAATGAGGTGGTGTGAGAATTCTTGACCAGTTAATCTTCAGTTGCCATCTTTTTTATTAAATAGGCCTTTAAAACATAGATGCAAATCAGTAAAATATAAATCCCTCCCCCAAGCCAGCTCGGCAACACATGCCCCCTCCCCACCCCAGATGCAAAACTTGGCCATGAAGAAAATCTGAAAACTGCTAGAGGAGAAGATCCCGTTTGAGTGTTTACATTTTGGCATGAGGGGACGAGGGCAGACAAGTGCTATTCGAGAGAGACCATGTTCGGGCAAATCACAGGAAAAACGTTACAGGTGATAACCAGAAGCATCACACTGCAGGCTTGCTAGCTACAAGCTACCAAGGTTCTTGCCCATCCAAAGAGAGGAATACCCCACAAAACTAACCCAGAGATGGAAACGAATATTCCTTTCCACCCGCCAATCAACATCGGCGCAGGACTCAGTCTCCATCAGGACGAGGACAGTCTGAAATTGTGCAGGCTACCCTGTAGTCATATCTCTGAATATATTTGACAGGGCTCTAAGGTATAGCTCTTTTCAAACATGTACAATATTCACAATATCTACACAAGTCCCCACCGCTGGCCTCTTATTTGCTTTCCAGCAGGGTCTTAATGTCTTTGATGCCGTGCTCCGTGGCCACGGCGACCACATGGTCCAGAGCATTGATGCGTCCAAGCAGCTTCACCACCTCCTTAATGTGCTCCCTGTTGGACAGAAGAAGCCAAAATGATGCCCTCAGTCATGTGCGGATGGAGAAGTTACTATCTGCACGTTCACCATTAAAAGCTAAAATAGGAATGGCACAGATGCATAAAACGACTTAAACCAGAACAGCTTTAACTACTTGTGGTTACAGTAAGCACAAAATAAGAAACGGTTACAAGAACAAAGACACGAAGCTCTCAAGCCCAACTACTTCTGCTTTGCTGTGCTTAGGAGCAAAGTAATTCTAAACAACTTCAATGAAATACCTATATACTTCACGTAAAAAGTAGAAATATTAGAAGTACTTACCTCGCACTTCGCCTCTCCACATCAGACCCGGCCAAGCTGATCCTGTAGACTGTGTTGGCCACATGCTTCAGGTACCTGCAGAAGTTTTCCAACTGAGGGATGGTCTGCTGGCCCTTCAGGCTGCTGAACCACTGCTGGGGAAAGCACTCCACCACCTGGAGACCGCAGAGCCACAAACACAAATTACAAAAACGGGACATTTACAAAACCAGTAATATCTAGCTAGTTTGACAACGCGCTGCCTTTCAAGAGAGAGACAATGAGGAAGAGCTGAAGATCAGTTGTAATTGATTAAACTTCATATTTGCAGTGAGCAAGGCCAGGCCAAGCCCACGAGCTGGGAAATTACTCAGTACAAAAAAAGACATTAGTATCCTAACGCTATGTGATTCAAAATGAACCCCCCGCACCCTCACCTGCAGCAGGGCACAGAATACCTGTGAATAAAGCGGTCACTGGCATTTAAGATGCCAATCGGGACAAGTCAGCGGCTTGTTTAATGGAAGTTTTGAAATCTCACTTACACTCCGGCTCTTATCGACACTCTCCTCTCCAGGCTCAGTGGACTGCAGGGCGGAAAGGATGTAGCGGTTCAGGGTGCTATCCACCGCCAGCTCCCTCAGAGTGCAGTTGGAAAGGATGCCGTACCACTGCAGAATGTTCCCCAGCAGCTACACACACACACACACACACACACACACACACAGGAGGGGGTTACCACCACTATTTACCAATTTACTCATTTCAAAAACATTTAATTCAATATTTAAACTGCGGGGTGAGTCACTTTAGAAATCCAAAAAAAATCCCAGTTACTTCCATCCCTCAATACCTGCTTCCTCTTTAGTTTATAAGTTTTAATGGAAGGGGGGGTGGACAAAAAAAAAAAAAAAAAAAAACAGAATGAAAATCTCATTTTCAAAAAGAGCCTTAAAGGTCAGTTGTACCACTGACAAAGGAGCTAAGTTTTCCATCACGTGACAACAAACAGCTCACGTCAGATCATCAACAAATCACAATGACATGGGAAACTGTCTACTCTCTCCTGCCAGCTTGTTTACAGTATGACATGTCCCATGCGTGATGCAATAAATACTGCTATCTAGCCTCATTAGCCTGAACCATGAGGGTGGTGGGGGGGATTGGAGAGCAGAGGCACTCAAGTGGAATTTGCCACCCAAATAAGGAGAAGGTTCCATAGACAGCCCGTTTGGCAGCTTTTATAAGCTTCCACCCCGCCTGCCTACTTACTGTAAATACTGAGATGCCTCACTACTAGCGAGAGGAATGTTAGATGAAGGTCAGGAATGTTGGGGCCACACCTAAGGTGGGCAAGACCTCAGCAAGGACTAATGCAGTCTTATGGCAGGTTCAGAGATGTAGGTGCATAAAAGGGGGGGGGGGGACTCCACTCACCTTCACACAGGACCAGAACTGCCGCTGAAAAAAGAGGTATGGGCCCGAATTCTTGTTCTCCAATATGCTGGTCAAATCCAGAAAGACACAGGGTTAACCAGGGTCTAACAGATGTTGGTATGCAGAAGTTGCAAGGCAATACTGAACACATACACCAAGACTCACTTCTTAGGGTACAGTGGCATGAATATGTCGTTGTCTAGCGTCCTCCTTGTCCGGAGGACAATAGTCTTCAGTAGCTCCTAATGGGAGGAGAGTCAGAAAAACCTCTGTTTGACCAGACAAGTTGACCAGGGGGAGCCAAGGCACCACTTATGGCACTTTTCCACTGGCATACAGGAACCGACCCGTCCTCAAGCCACACAGCAAAGACACTAGTTACTGCATGGTTGCCGTGGTTTGGAGAGCCACAGTGATGTAAAACCGAAGAGATATTTATATAGAATAGAATAGACCCTTTTTCCTTGAGATACTCCACTGATACCGCGACAGAACACCCGTTTCTACATGCATTTTGACCAATCTGATGGTGGTGATGCAACCAGCGTGGTCAGCGTGGGTACAGCTTGCATAATGTGCACTCGAAAACTGTCAGTGGCTCAGGTCAGTTCTTGGTGGCAGGAGAAGGACAAAGCTCACCCCGTCCCTGCAAAGCTCCAAGGGTCTGAGCGGGACGCACCTGTGTGTTTCGATTGTCCCCATGTAGCACCGTGGGGTATCCTTTGATCAGCCGCTGCATGAAGGCCACCAGCCGGTTTGTCTGGCTGCTCGAAAGCGGGTCCCAAACCTGGTCTGCCAGCACTGTGAAGGGTTAGACAGTAAATAGGTGGCCAACAGGAAGCCAAAAGGTAGTGGAGGTACTACTACACAGCTCAATAAAAGCAAAGGGTCTTTCCAACCCAAGCCAAGGCAGACCTCTTTCTATGACCTACAAAGCATAAAGAAACCAAACCGTCCCAAGAAATTCAGTAGTGGTGGTAAAGTAGTGAAGATGGAGTGAAAGTGAGTGTCACCACTGACACACCACAGAACGACGACAAGACGTGTCCTCTGCTTTTAACCCATGTGGCATAGCAGTACCCGGAGAGCAGGGCTTGGGGGTGGTACCTCGCTCATGGTTCCTCAGTGGGAATTCGAACCAGCAACCTTTCAATCACAAGCGTGCTTCCCTAACCATTAGGCCAGCACTGACCTTACCTTTTTTGTTTTTTCTTCTTTTTAAGCGACAGATCTTGCCAAAGATTTTAACCCAAATCAAAAGCCATTTCAAGCAATCAAAGAACATGAAGCAGTAGCCTGGATTAAACAGCAAAATCATACACAATTAAACACCTTGTAATTTCAGATTTGTATAACATGATTATCAACAGCAGTGCAAGGCACTTAGATAATTGAAGATTACTTGAAGCCTGCTTTTCTATAGCTCACTATGATTTTTAATCCTCCAGAAATGTATGAATTCCTCAAAAAAAGCACCTAATAATAGAAGCTCGTGATTCATGTCTTATTGCATGAGGGGAACAGAGGTAAAATATGCCCAACTGCAAAGTTTCACAACAACTGTAATATGCGGGACAAAAAACAAGATGCCTTGAAGAAAGCACAAGCAGCAACTCCAAAGTCTATTACACCACCAAATGATTCATGATGTACCACCACCATTATACAAATGCTCTCACCCAAGTACCATGATGCAACATTGAGCATTATGAGAAAATTAGGTGAATGGATCGCACTATCGGTGAATTACTTTATCATATGGTGGGGACACCCCACATGGTCTGCATGGGCTACTCACCAGCAAGTTTGGGAAGGACAACCTTCTCCACGATGGCGGGCAGGAGACCCACGTCAACGTCATCTTTCTGCATCTCCGACTGTTCTTCACAGTTGTAGAAGAGCAGCGACTCGAACCAGAGCATGTACTCAAAGTTGGGGCAGTCCGCCTGTGGGCGTGCAGAGTACAGGAGATGTTTTATTACTCGACAAACGGATATCGATATTAGGAGAGAAATGCAGAAGATAACAGGCTCTATTAACCACAAGAAAAAAAGGTAGAATGTTATTTAGTGAGAAGCTCTTACAACCAGACACTGAAATCAAGAGGGGAAAGATGACTATACCTCCAGGGGAGACCAGCCAATCAGCTGCAGCCTCACCAGGGGGCTGAAAAGCTTGGGTAAACACAGGCCAATGTAGGCATCCTGGTAGCAGGCGGAGTAGAGCTTCCGCCACACCTCAAAGTGGGACTTGATGCTATCCAAAGAGTGAAAGTCCTCCAGAACATCCTCAAACACCTTCTTTGAGTCCTTCAGAATGCGGTCTGGGGACAGGGTCACATAAACAAGGCCTCTTAAATGCAAGAAAAGTAGAGCGTGCCAAAAGAGAGCGTGGTATACAGTAACCCAAAGGTCCATTCGTGGTGTAGTTACATCCCAGTGAGCCAATGCCCCACCTCTTTCCAGGTTGAAGCTGGTAATATCAGTCGAGGTCTCCTCGTCGTCACTGGACAACCCCTCCCGGTGTGCGGCACGCTTTCCATTCTGCTCCCTTGCCTGCCTACGCCTGGTCCTGTGGCACCGGACCGTGAAAGAAACATGCTTATTACACAGAAGGTGGCACACAGGGAGAAATGAGCCCCCAGTGAAGGGGGAAGCACCCAGACTCTCAAACGCGAGGTGATACCTGCTCTTCTGAAACTGTCTGCTCACATGAGCACATTAGCAGCCAAAATTCATGACAGTGCTTATCATGCAAAAAAAAAAAAAAAAAAAGCTACAATACAGTTTTAACAACTTGTATGATTTATCATTTAAGCAACGCAATTAAGCTTAAGGTATTCATACAAAGGCACAGTCCACATGCTCTTCTGAGGACTTTTCTGGGAATGGATTAGTAAAGGTTTCACGGCTTTGTTATATAAATAAGCACAATATTAATCTGAGGAACAGAGTCAAAATTCGAGTGGCAGCGTACCGCCGGGCCTCCCTCTCGGCGATCCTCCGCTGCTTGGCGTGTTCCTGATAGGCGGCACGGTCTCTGCCGAAAGGGTCCAAGTTTGGGGCCACTAAGGCCTTGTCTGAAACAGACACAGTCCAATTAGCAGCTGGTGGGCAGTCATTTCCTGCCCTGGCTAACAGTCCTGTTCTAGTTGCAGTAACGCACTGTGCTCTACATTAGCTTTGTGCCAACCCTTTGCTGTTAAACAGCCCTTACTCAATTAGCAAAAACAATTTAGCCTGGTTTCTTATTAGTGGCATGCACTGCCTGGCTAGTTATTTTAGATGAAACGTCAATGACGCAGAACTCTACTTACATCTAAGGAAACACCAGGGAAGAAATATACTTTTCACCGTGGCTAGTCTTCCAAATAAGTGAAACTAATACCCAAAATTCCCGTCACGTCTTTTTAGCGCTAAAATCGTTTAGCTGGTTTTTGGTGCGCGCAACGTGCCGAACGGCAAGATAGGCTATTGAGAACAAGCTAAATTTTGTGGATTTCATCCACTTACCTGATGCCAAAAGACTATAGAGATGCAACCATTACCATTTTGAACTTTACACCACATGACGTTAGTGGCTTTTAGTCAATAACCACGACACAAAACAGCAGCATCTGAGTCATTCTCAGCTGCCAGACGAGGAAAAAAAAATAAAAATGAAAGCCATCTGCACTCATCTCCCATCCCTTCCCCATTAGCTTCTAGGGCACCGTAAAGTGCTTATGTTTGCAGCTGACAGCTCCGAGTTATTACTTTTAACGCAAAAGCCACATGGACGAGAATGTTGACCGAAAAGAACTAGACGAACAGACAACGAGGCCGCTCAAATAAATCATAAAAACCTTCAAGATGGACTGACTTGAGAGGCTTGAAAATTCCGCCGATTCATCTTTAATATCATCCTGTCTTCTCTGGATGAGCCGGGACGCCCGCTGCATTAGTAACTGGTGCATGGCGGCCTCCAGCTCCAGAATCGCAGGCACCTGAAAGATACGATACCTTCTGTGACATGTGGACCAATCTGCGTCAGAACCAAGTCCAGGCTGGCCGTGGGGAGTTTGCCTGGGGGACAGAAGGTGGGACTAGCCGGAAGACCGGCGCAGGGAACGGAACGCCAACAAATCCCGGCGCCGGCGTCACATGATGGCGAGTTGGCATTTAATAGGCCGATCGTGGTTCGTGAAGCCGAAGCGGTCACGATTAAACTCCACCCGCGGCGTAATTCCCTGCGCCATTTGCGGCTAACCCCACCGACCCCCAAACGAACACGAAGACCACAGAGCTCCATCGACCGGCTCGGTGTCCCTGTCCCTGACAAAGATGGAACGGGGAGGTTAATTGGACAAATGTCCCAGCAAGGGCCCGCTTGCCATCCACGTGCTCAGGTCTAAAGAAAAAAAAAACCCCAGAATAAGATATTCTTGGGGAAAGGATCCGTGGAAAGTGACAGTGAGTGAGAAGGTGGTGGGTGGACTGGTAGGAGCCCCTGAAAAACGGCAGCTACTAAATTACAGACAACTGTGGTATCAGCATCACAGCAGCTGTCACTGAAACATGCTCTATTACAATATATAATACATAATTACCAGATGCAGTCAAATTACCATTAAAAGAAATTCCAGTCACACTGTTAATATAATAGTTTACATGGGCCTCACAAAATTAGTTAAGCAAAAATGTTAAATTTCTAAACTACTGCCCTTTGTTGGTCAACATGAGGATGAAAAACAGAAAGAGAGCAGCAAATAGTTTCTCCCTTACCTTTTCACCGAAACACTCAAGCAAGTCTCGAACATACCCTCGCATTTCTTGCAAGAATTTATACTGGTCAGCGACGGCATCAGAGGAGCCTTCCAAGCGCTGGATGGTACGGGCCGAAGCCTCCAGCTCCTCCTCAATCTGCTCGTAACGCCTGGCATTGCTATTGTGCCCTTGGCGCACAGAGCTGAGCCTGGCATGGGGGGTGGGGTGGGTGAGGGGGAAGCGGAAGGGAGAAAATGGGAGAGGAAGAGAGGGATCATGCTAAATGTGCCTGGTGCATGCTGAGGGCTTCTCCGTGTCACACAAAACCAGGAGACAAAATTCAACCAACTTCTCACAGGAGACCACATTGAATCCCAGAGCACATACCAGTCCTGCTCACTTTTAAAGCCTGATTTTCTCCACAGTACCACAGGGACCTTCTTAGGTACGGTCTGACACTACGCTGAACTCTCATTCCTCCTGAGAAACCATCTTACACGAACGTCCATTAAGTTGTTAATATTTGTTAAACTATTGGTAAGAAACTAATCCAACAACGGCAGTCAACAAATCTGGGCTTAATTTCATTAGTGTGGAAAAAAAGGAAAATTTTTGATAATTATAACTTTTTTCCCCCTTTAAGTTATGTTCCGAACAATGTGATCTGGGAATAGGTTTTAAAAATAAAAGAAAAAATCCTTCTTTGGCTTGGGTTCAGTTATCAGGGGGGACATTAAAAGGTTTCATACCAAATACATTTATGCATCCTGGCGGAAGCACCGAGGACCCAACCCCACTCAAGGAAGACGGGAGCTTCTGTAAGGCCAACTGGTGGCTCGTTAAAGAAATAAGCGCGTCAAACCCGCACAATCGCACGCCGAAGGGTGTTCTCAAGGTCACAAATCCGGCACACTACGCGGCTGAATGGACTAAAGCCACAAACCAAGACCCAGACGTGTAGGTTAAGCAGAGGCTACGCATGAAATAAGAAAACAACAAAGGGGACGCCAACGGCCTGCCAGAGAACGGTCAAACCCTACCTGTCTGTAAGGCGTTTCTTTACCAAATCAGTAGTGATTGGAGTCAGGTCACTACTAGGGGCGGAAAAGGTTACTGAGGTGTCGGGCTTGGCCTTGGGGTCCTCCCCGGCCACAGAGCTGTAGGAGTAGGTTAGGCTGTAGGATGTGCCATAGGGTTGCACGTCGTAGCCGCTTTGGTAATAGATATTAGCATCTTCGGGTGGGGTGGTTTGGACCTGAAGGACAGAGGCAGGAGAAGTCAGTCAGCCTAGGACAGTCTAAAAATACAGAAATACATACAGGTGCCACTGGGCTAGTGGGCTCACCTGGGGGATGCTGATACCCTTCCGGATCTGTTCCTGCTCCCAGCGGCTCACTTCCTCATCATTACCGCCAGCGTCGAGGGCCTCGTCGTCGCTGCCCTCGATGCCTATGCGGGGAACAGATCCATTTTAGGATAATGGCAGCCAACCGGGGCGTCCAATAAAGTGAAATGTGTCAAAAATGGCTACCTATCTCCTCTGCGATTTTCTGACGCTGGGTCTTCAGCTTCACGCCGCTGAAGACAATCCTCTTCTCGTCCTCGTCGTCATCGCTGCCGTCGGGCTCGTCCTCCCTGACCAGGCGCTTCTTACCGCCTTCCGGTTCGGGGGGCGGCCCATCGGTCCCCAGCTCGCGGGCCAGCTGACGGCGCTTACGGGCCGCGTGGATGAACGCCGCATCGGGGATCTCACCTGAGAAGCAGCCAGAAAAGCCCAGGCGAATGAATAATTTAAGCGGAGAGAAAGGCCCCACCCCAAACACCGCAAGCGTACGGCCATCTTCTGAGGCAGCGGTGAGGGAAACAGGCCCCTTAAACCCACGGCGGAAGGGATTACCGCACACTGTCAATAACGGACGGCTTTAACTCGCATCTCATCGATTGGTAACGCTGGTAAATCCGCCACTGATGGACAGCACGTGGCAATCATGCCAGTGCAAGATCTGCAGCCCCTACTTAGTCATACTATAGTCACTAGCTCTGATGCTGGGAAACCAGAGAAGGGTTAGCCCACCATTCCAGCGCTTCTGATGCATGCACACCTAAGTAATGTGACTTAAATCGGGAGACGCCCCATGGAATCCGAATTCCGCAAAACTGAGCCCTTGCTAATGCGCCGAGCACCGCAGTGCAAATGTTATACGTAGCCCGATTTTAAACTGGGCTGGACAAACCGTCTAACATGCACCTATCCCCCCATAAAACACTTTGTGACATTAACGGCAAGTTACAAGGGGTTTAACAGCTTTGTTACGCTTTTCATTAACGACAGCCAATAAGTTTT
Source organism: Petrocephalus schoutedeni (assembly GCA_026780765.1). Taxonomy (NCBI): domain Eukaryota; kingdom Metazoa; phylum Chordata; class Actinopteri; order Osteoglossiformes; family Mormyridae; genus Petrocephalus; species Petrocephalus schoutedeni. The sequence continues at coordinate 15,221,177 of JAODKL010000038.1, read as the reverse complement.
AGAATGGAAAGAAAAACTACAGCCATGTGCCATGTAATAGGGGTCGACCAATTAATAACTCGTTATTAAGCAAAAGGTATTAATGGTATTAAAGTATCTATTTGTCCAGCTCAGGCATACAAGTTTTATTAGATGCTTTATTTTTAATGTATTGTTCTTGCAGCAACTGCGTTCTGAATACTTAATCTGTATAAAGTATATGCATGTTTTTTTGTTTTATATTGTATAATGAATCATTTGCCATTAATTTAAGTAACATTTTATTAAGTAACATTAATTTAAAGTAACATTCATTTTGAATAGAGCAGCCTTACTCTAATAGCGGACTTTATGTCTTTTTATTCTCACTGGACGGATGCAAAGAAAGCACATAAAAGCAAATATATATCGGTCCCAAATATCGGCTATCGCCTCCATTAACCAGCAATAATCGGTAACGATATCTGCACTGAAAAACCAATATCGGTCAACCTCTACATGTACTTTGGCTGCCTAAGTCAGGAGACCACGGTTCAAATCCCGACAGAGCACCCAGGATGGGAGGGACTTTTTTTATTGACTGGGGCAGTGGTGGAGTAATGGTTAGGGAAGCAACTATGCAATCGAAAGGTCGCCAGTTCGAGTCCCCGACCTGCAAGTACCACTGAGGTACTGTCGCCAAGCACTGCTCCCAGGGTGCTGAATTAACTGCCTGCTGCTGTGTCACAATGTCAAATGGGTTAAATACAGAGGACACATTTCATTGTTTTGCACTGTGTGATGTGGTGTGTCAATAATCACAATTAATCACCTTTAAAAGGCTATGCGGCATTCGGGGGCCAGTTCTATGAAAATTTACCAAAAGATGCCTAATGTCTGTCCCTGAGAGTGAAGGACGGATGGGCCTACACTGCCCAGTGGTGGGGGCTCTGTGCTCATACCTGGCCTGAGTGTGCTCAGGGAAGACAGCGTGTTGGAGAAAGCTGCCCCAGTGCCGCTCCTGGGCTGGCCGTCCTCGTCGGGCTCGTCATTGCTGTCGACCTCCATCTCCTCCTCACCCTGCTCGCTGCTGCCTCGGCTGCCCTCCGCCTTCGGCTCCTCCTTCGGCGTCACCAGAGCCGGCACTGCCGTTACTGAAGATGTTTGCAAAAGGACAATGCATCCTGTCTGCCTGAGCCCAACCCCCAGCATACACAACTTGGCAGAATAAAAGCAAGCAAAAAATTATCTACTACTAGCAGAAGAACTTTAGAGCTAAATAAAACCATGCTTATAATTCATGCTACATTTATAGCCTTGGGGGGTGTACCATTAAGCAAGATATCTGTTCTGGGTTAACAATCTAGAAGTCTTGACTGTCCAATAGGAATGCTCCTCAGCTAAACTCCTATTGGACAATCATTACTTCTAGCTGAAGTTTCCCTGGCGAACTCAGAAGTCCTGCTTTGTGGAACACCCCCCTGGATCCCGCAGCTGAACCAGGACACCGTACCATTCGTGGATGCGGTGGTCTCCTGTCTGACATTACTGTTCTTCTCCAGGTCTTCCTTATACTCCTTTTTCAGCTGTTTTACAATCTTCTTACTATGGTTAGGCTTCTTCACTCTGAAGACCTCAGTATCTTCTACAATGGAGGGATACATATTGTTATGCGAAATTCACATCATAGCTGAAAACACAAAAATTTAGCATAACACTTTTATCCAGAGCGATGCACAATCGAGACAGTAGGGTCAGCCAGTCCCTGGAGCAACGGGGGTTAAGGGTCTTGCTCAAGGGCTCAACGGTGAAATTACTTGTCACCATGGGATCTGAACCAGTGACCTTCAGCTCACAACCACAAAGACTTTTTTGCGCAGAGCCCTGCGCCCCACTACCAAATACCATTTAATGCTCATGCTTAAAAATCAGTGACGAGTCCAGTAACTGTAGTCCACATGTCAATGCATGCTAGCCACATTGTGTACAATGAAACCGATATTCTCCCGCTACGGTTAAATATACGGAAGTTCGATTATTAATAAAGGCTTGTCGACATTTGCTTTAATTAAATTCAGTTTTGACCATATTAATAAGTATCCTTATGATCACCCGAATAGTGAATATTTTGTACGGTGCCGAGTTATTCAAACCTGGCAATGTATTTTAAGGTTGTCTTTGCAGCGTTGGAAGTAAATTGAGCGCTATATAACTAATATTTAGATACCGAGTTGCGTAATTTGTGGGCAATGTGCAGCTAATTTCGCAATATCCTAGCGGTTACCGGGGAAAAATGAGATTTAATGCGACTTGGGGGCAGGCGGGGGCGGCCATGTGGGGAGCGGGCTAACGCCGCGGAGCAGCGGCGTGCTAGCGGCCCGGGTACCGGATCAGAGACGCTGTCGGAACACGGCGCTCCGACCGAACCCGAGAAGAGACCGGCGGCACCATCAGCCGCGTCGGCCGGAGCCCCGATTTCAGCCGCACGGGGCGCCGCGCTCGCCTAGAACTTTTACCCTCGTCGTCGTTGAAGCTCAGCAGGCTTGCTCTGGGGGCTTCGCGGCCATCCTTATTATTACTCCTCTTCTTCTCCTTGGCGGCCTTCACGGCGCCCGGCTGCAGGCCGTTACCGTGGTGCACGCCGGCCACCGCCTCGGAGCTGTAGGCTTCGGCGTCCCGGACGCAGCCCTCCTCCGCGGCAGGGCCGCACGGCGGCTGCGGCACCGGCGGCGGCGGCGGCGCCGCTATCTGCGGCACAGGGCCCTCCTCCTTTTCGTCGTCGTCCGACTCATTTCTTCGCCTGAAATTAACCCTCTTAGCTTTTTTGAACATTGTTCGCCTGGATGGGCAGCGCCCGCAGTGTTTACAGACGGACCGCGCTGCGGGAAGATGCCAAGGGCCGGTACAGAAAACGCCAACTGCCTACGAGCGCTGCACAGCCACTGTCGGCCATTGTATAGTAGAGCGAGATCCCGGATATGACGGTGCGCAAAGCTTCATGGGAAACGTGGTGCGACGCGGAGGAACCACATGATCTTGTCTGAAGCTTATACGCATTCATAATATGCTATATTAGGTAAGAAAATCACACAGAGCTGAACTATACGTCATATTGTCTCTTATGCTATATTCCTGTAATTCATTGACACCTGAAAAGTCTGAAAACGATCTTGGTGATACGTTGAGTATTCACATACAGTGGACGGTTTTGGCACACGGCCGCCGGGAGATGGCGCTCTTTACCAGCCGGTCGCCTGTTCCGCCGTACAGATGTTTTCTGAACTGGCTAAACCCAGATCAATACGTCATTACAAGCCCCTCGTCGCCTGCATCGATGCTGGACCGGCACAAGGCTATGGGAAAATGCACGATTTGCACAAAATAACGCATTATATCGCATTTTTAATTCGCTTTCTTAACCACCACCCCTTACCAATTGAATCAAGTCATCAGTTATTCCGTGTGATTTTTTAAGTAGAAATAAATAGCTGATATCCTCATTGATTAGGATGGAGGACAACTTTAATTTGTCCGTAATTGTAGAGTTGTTTTTGCCTTATGGTTATTTTCAGTTAGTCACAGTGGCTTGACACTCCAGTCTTAAGTACATTAACTAGCTTACAGGATACAGAATCCCAGTTCATGTGGGTCAAATAAGAAGAATATCGATAAAGGTTGTAATCGTAGGCGCGGTCGGGTGGGGTGGGGGGGGGGGGGGGGGG
>JAODKL010000038.1:15202658-15217397 GCA_026780765.1 Petrocephalus schoutedeni | reverse complement strand
GTTGGTCTTGTCAATTAATTGCAATTTTGCCATTGCCCCCCTCCAAAGATACCAACGCACTGAAGAAAAATCATTTCAGAAGTAAAAGTCCACGTTATTCCTCGTTTTCCACTAAAGGTCTACACTACAGAAACCTTACTCTGATGGTAACTTTCCGAAGACATGCATGCCCCACGTTGCAGAAATCGCGTGCCCCTCCTAACCTCATGCATTCACCGACACAGATGGATGGGTGGAACTTTAACAAAAGACAATAGCAACGACAAAAATGCGGCCGCAGGCAGAATTTCACATTTCCCCACCTGACGAATAACTGCGTGGTGCTCAACTCAATGAGATGGCAGCAGCCTTACATATCAGGTTAAGATGTGTTTATTTGAAGCGTTACATTGTGTTACCGTCTATTGTTAATCGTGCATCATATTGACAATGTTTTGGTATACGGCATCACGGGGGTTTGTGATTCTTGCTTGTATTCGTCTATTATGAACCTTCCCATTAGTGATGTACGTGCAAACCGAATCTTTTTACTGATTCAGCTCTTGACGTTCAGTTCACTGAAAAGATCCGGTTCTTTGAATCATTGATTCGTTCAGTAATAATACTTGACGTATTACTTATTGGGTGGGGCTAGAAGTGAAGCGTTGTAAACAATATTGTGTTGTGTATTATTTTAATAATTACATTATTAATTATTATTAATATTATCTTTTAATTTTGTTACTATAGGCTACAAATAAATATACAGAACACAGGCAAACACATGCATAATAATCAAAAAAATGTTTAATTGGTCAATATTTTGCAGTACAAACCGGAACTCACTCATGGCGATACTTATTCTGGCCATTAGATGTCACTGCATTACATGGTCAGTGTAGGGTGACTCAGCGAACCACTGAATCAATGAATCATGTGAACGAAAGGAACTGATGAACCAAAGGAACTAGTGAACGAAAGGAACTGGTGAACCAAAGGAACTGATGAACGAATGGAACTGGTGAACCAAAGGAACTGATGAACGAAAGGAACTGGTGAATCAAAGGAACTGGTGATCAAAAGGAACTGATGAACGAAAGGAATCGGTGAACCAAAGGAACTGGTGAACGAACGACTGAATCCAATGACCCGGTGAACTAGAAGACCTGGTGAATCAACCGGTCTTCTAGTTCAGCGAACCGTTCTGAACTGCAGTAACACTTCAGGTCAGTGGGAGCGCTCACATTGTGGTGGTCATTGTAGTCACTGATGTCAGGTCAGTGGAATTGTACAGTCAGTGGGAGGTACTTGGTGAACTTAAGCGTGACAGCTATTGGCTGGATGTCGTCACGGCTGTGTTTCTCATGCTGTTTAGTGATAGACTGCCTCCCGAGTTGCCGACATGGACAGACGCAAACGTTAGCTAGCACTTAGCAGGCATTCTGCGCATGCGTATAAAGTGATTCAAGTTCTTTTTGGCCTGCAAACTGGTTCAGTTCACTTTAAAGATCCGTTCGTTCGTGATTCGCACATCACTACTGCCCACAGACTACTTCAGATTGGATCAGGCCAGTTAAGTGAATTTGACCCTTCTGCGATTTTAAGCAGTTTTAAAAACCACGTAAAAATTTAACATAGACCTACATATTCTGTGCGGGATTGGTATGTGACAGTTGCCAGGTAATCTTTAAAAATAGTCGATTATATATATATATATATATATGTGTGTGTGTGTGTGTGTGTGTGTATATGTATATACACAAGCTTTGCAACAGTGTCTAATAATATCTTGTTACTTATCCGCCTACGTAAGATTGACTGACTTTGAACGGAATGAAATAAGCCAAGTTAGCTGCTACAGTATGTTTCCACAGCAAACTGCCCTTTACCAAGAGCCCCCGAATACTGTGTTCATGTCATGATTTTTCTATGCTGCGATGAAAGGTAAGCGCTTGCGTTACTTAAATTGCAGTTTGCCTTTCATAATTGTGATTAAAAACGAGCGGATGGCTCATGGAATATTAATGCAGGGCGTACACTTGGACAGATTTTGCGGCGGTGGAGTGGAGCACCAGCTAAGCGTCCAAAAGCGCACCGTTCCCTGCGGTAAAGTGCGGCCGGCAGAGGCAGGCGAGCGTCAGGCGTGCGGTCTGAATCCCAAGCGGTGTGTCCTGTGCTTTGATCCGAATAAAGTGGCGGATTGCTACTGTATTGCCGCTTGAATGCCCCGGAGACCTTAGCAGTACGGCGCATCAGTCATGTTTATGCATTTGCTGATTCTGTTGCAGGGATACAGAAAGCGGGACAACCGAACAGTGTGAAACGATCTGGATCCGCATTGCGCAGTGGTGGGTCCGATATTATAATACACACAAAAAATCCCAGTGTCCTTAAGGTATTCAAACAAACTTCTACAGATTTTTGTTTTGTTTAAAGCATTTATGAGACCGTAGTTATTTGCATACATGCGATTTTGATGCGTAGGATTAACTTGATCAGAACTTCGTTCAGAAGTGGGTAACTACTTAAAACTAAACTAGACAAGGATGAGGAGGGAATGCAGTCCTGTAGATATGGATTAGTCACTCACAGAGCCTTGGAGGAATGTCAGCCTGCTCCTCCACATAGTCATAAACTTTTGGGGGTTCATCAGCATAAAGTGTTTGCTTCCTGTTATCTTAACAAGGCTTCAATCTCCAAGCTGACTGAGCCTCTGTAAAGCCCGAATGTCATTTTTTTTACCTTTCTAATGTAGCCTAGCTAACACTTTTTCAGACATTTTTTCAAGTTTTTCTTACAGTGGTTCCCTCATATTGACAAATTCACTGTTTTGGTTGCTCATGGGAGTTTTACTTACACAAACATGTTCTGAGGGCAGAATGAAAAATGGTTGGTTCAGAGAGATAACCAATCAGATCTTGTGTCAGATGCCAGACCAACCGAACTGACATCTGAGTCCACCTCCTCTGCAATCTGATTGGTTATCTCTCTGATTCAGTCATATTTTTGTTCTGCCCTCAGAACATGTTTGTGTAAGTAAAACTCCCACAAGCTTTTGCTCAGAGCCAGAATTACTCAGATTTATGCTGGGCAGTGTTAGCCCAACAGACAGTGCTGATAGTTTACCAAAGCATTCACACCGCTGAGCCTAACTGCTTTATTTGCATCAATTAGGGGAGCAAGAATATTTTCACACTTCAACGAAATATATTTGATCATTTCATTATATTACATGAAGGCATTTAACTTCATGTAAGACAGACATTTCACTTTTTGTAAGACAGTGTACTGTGATTGTGACTCACAAAAATGTAAAATTTGTAAAAAGTACTAAAAATCTGATAGAGGAACAGATTTTCCATGGAGCCATGCATGTCTACTGCCAGTCTATGTGGTAAGTGAAAGTCCCTACACGGTGTTCATCACACATACTTGCATCCTTCATTGTATCCCACAATACATTGCTGTTTCTCAGTCTCCGTCCCATTGTCCTTTTCTCTGAATGCATCACCATGGATAATTACACTCATAAATCAGTCCGAAAATGCTCAGAGAGGGGCTCAGCCCAGGAAAAGGGCAGGGCACAAGAAACAGCAGCAAATTACAGCACCCGGGCCCCGCAAACAGCAAAAGCTGCCCTTTTGAAGGTATCCGCAAGCATTTGCTTCAGTTGCAGTGCTGCATGTTAAAGAGCAAAATGAAGTATCTCCCATCTAGGGTGAGTTTCTTAACCAGCTAGGAGAGCACAGGGTACATCATTCCTTCTAACTTCCAAGCCAGTGTAGCATTGCCTGGATCATAGAAAGCAGACTGCTTTCTGGACAGGATGTCTGTCCATCACAGGACACACGCTATGGGCAATTCAGAGATAATCCACCTCTCTAAACCGTTTTTGGAAACACAGAGCAACCATGCTACCAACTGGTATTGTTTCGTATTAAATGTATTTCTTAAATGTTTCTTCTTTTTCATTAACACCCCAATATACCTGTTGGTTTTTTGAATTCCCTAGTGTGGTCTGACCCTAACCCCAAGGTCTACCCTAGACTTCACCACACCACAGTGCTGTCCATATCTCCTACGAGGGTGGGCCTCTTGTTAATCGCTCTGGTTACAGCTCTATGAAGTGTAGGCACAGGTGCGGCGGAGGCCGGAGAAGTTGTGTTCCTGCGAGCTAGTGAAAGGAAGTGAAAGGAAGCCATTGTCGCGTAGGGATAAAAATGGAAGTACAGCTGCATGCTAACTCACTCCCGCTTATGCTGACACGGACAATCTCGCCCTGGTGTCCCCTTGGACTGCACTTCAGAGAGCCGCGTGTCTGTGTGTGTGTGTGTGTACTAACACAGGTGCGAGTGTTTATGTGGGAGAGAGAGATAGGAGGGGGCAGCTTAAAGGCACACCATTGTTGTCCAAGGAAAAAAGAAATCACCCATGCGTTCCTGTCCCACACACGGGAAGAAAAGCGGCTTATGGACCCAAGATGAAGGGATGAGCCGGTGAAGGACTGAAAAGGATCCCAGCTTTTGAGTTAATCAGCTCTGGGGGTGGAGATTTTGGGCAGCTCTTAAAGTGGGCCCGGCTCCTGCGCGTCCACACCTGCCCTCCCCCCCCCCCCCACCATCACCTGAACACGAGTCTGGATCGGGGGTGAAGGGTCACTCCCTTCTGATAGAATATAGACTTTATAAACAGACCATTAAGAGCCAGCAAGTGGCATAGTCATTAAAGTAGATGTACCTGAGACCAAAATATATATGGAGGGGAACTATTGTTCTTAAACACTTTTTTGATGATTTAAATACTTAGAATTATTCAGCAATGGGCATAGTGTGATACTTTAAGGTGAACAAGTGTTTGTTAAACAACTATGTCATACTTTTTTTTTATTAGAAGCCAAGACAAGTTTCGCCTCACCCATCTTTAAAAAACTGCTATTTCTTCCACAGTGCATGATTATATTGCTAAGGGTTGCACCAAATTCCTTCTGCAGTTGTTCCTGCATAAATGTACTGCTTGAGAGGACTGCAGTGGATGCATCCTTGCAGAGAATTGAATCTTCGGGAAGATTTAAGTGTGCGAAAATGAGCATTGCGTACTAAGGTCTACATAAAAATGCTTGTTGTGCAACCAAGTACATTATCCAGGAGACAAATATTAACGAAAATGAAAAATGCAAGGGCACCTCATTATTCATAATTATTGAATTTCATAATTATATTCCAAATATAATGCCCCCCCTTTGGCTATGGGGTGGTAACTGTTGGTAACACACAAACAAATAATGTCAATCTTCTAGAATTAAAATGCATTTGTGCTTCCAATGAAAACTTAGAATTTAGTATTGTGGCATGCTTAATGAGGAAGTTCCTATCTATCCCCTTGTCAAACGAATGAATAAATGATTTTTTTTTTGTACCTAGAAACTCTGGGGGCTGATCCCGATTAAACTTCATCTTTATGTGAATTTATCTCATTCCCCAAAGAAGGCTGGTATGTCGGAGTGAGTTTTTTTTTTTATTATTTTTATTTTTCTATCAGCCGGGACTGAATATGATGCTATTTCGATGCTGCACGGCCTTCTTTGTTTGCTGATAAATATCAGCGTTTTAACATCATTGCGGAGCCCGGCGAGGGAGCCGACCACTTAGACTTTTTGTTGTGATGTGCTGCACAGCACTGACCTTTCTCAAAGTAGTTTGCTAATGGTACTGGCAGGCCGCTTACTGAAAGCCTGCGGTGTTATTTCAGCTCCGCTTCCTTCTCTGGAGAGCTGCAGCTCCATACCACCTCTGACAGCATGCTCCTCTGTGCATTAATTAAAATGAAAGTGCTTTAAAAGTGTATCTTATCAGCAGTTCATCCATTAATATAATAGCAAGAGTTTCCCCTTTCAACAAAGTCGCCAGTGCTATGACCTCAAAACTGCATGAGCACCAACACATACTGTAAATTAAAAAATAATAAAAGAAAAAGGCGCTCTTATTAAATACTTTGCATATCACAGATGGTCTTTACAAAGGGGGGAAGAATATGAAGAAACAGCTATTTTTATTACATGAATAAAATATCAAAGCCATTCCGGGTATTTAAGGACAAGAACAGAGTGGGACTCGAGAGTTCCCACTGTCGGAATATTATGGTAACGTTGTATCGCACCATCTGGGGAATGTCCTTTAAAGTTGTCGAAAGATGAGCAGGCACTTCCTCTTTCAGTTTTCATGTTCGATGCAGCAAGATCTTTTACTTTATCATTGGAGTACAACTGGCAAAAAGAAAGTTTCGAGGGAGTTGATTCTCTTGTTTTGGGAAGGGTGGGGGCCCGGGGAGGTGGTCAGATGAGGGGAGGGGAGGTAGGACAGGACCTTGCGGTGTCAGGGCTTTTGAAAGACCTCTGAAGGGTTCTGCAGCATTTGGCGGTTCTGCCCCCCCGCCTTCCCCCACGCCAAACGTGGCTTTCTGAATTTCTCACTTAGTAGCAGGAACACGGTTACCCCAGAGGGGACGCAGAGCTGCAGAGGAGGGAGAGGAACCGGAGAGGGGGGCGGGGGGGGGGGGGGGGGGGGGGGGGGGGGGGAACATCCTGCAGAGCGCAGCCATTTTGGATAACCCTGTAATGGGTGCAGGTGATGCACACAGCCCCCCAAAGCTACCTTCCTGTTCAGGGGAACACAGGGCAGGATCAAAAATGGTAGCACCCTCCATTGTTATGGTCCCAAATGATGAATAGGAGCTATAAATGAGACAGTTAGCTTAGAAAGTAAAAGGAATTAAAACAGTTCTTCAAGAGAAGAAAAGAAAGGCTGGTGATGCATTTTTAAAGGCATATAAAGCACATTAGAATGGAGAATAACAATCCAAATGGATCACCTGTGAGTGACTGGGAATGAGCTTCCTGCCGTGGTCCTGCCACCATCTCACGTTACATTATTTATCCGACGTTCAGATATTCATCTAGGGTGACTCCTGCGGCCGGGTATCTGCTGAAGCGATTCAAGTCTAATCACTCTGCTCAAGGTCGCGATCAGCACAGCTGGTCTCCCCCTGGCCGACAGAAGCAACAAGCTCCCGGTGACAGAAAAGCGGTTTCCCCAACACTGTGGTCAGGGCTGGGAATTAGGTCCTGCCCACTCACCTGACATAAGTCATTTAGATGAAGGGTGGTAACAAAAACCTGAGCACTGGCCTGCTGGCTTTTTTTTTTTTTTTTACTGCGCTAGCCCAGCTGACTAGTAGCAAAAATTCTTAAGGTCCGCCGCTGACTGTGCCACCTCTTGGCTCTCTGTCCAAACTACATTTCTGTTCCGGTTTGCTGGGGTCAGGGAGGCCGCGGATTGGTTAAGGCTGCCCATACAGCAGAAAAAAAGCAAACAGGAACAAAACTTTCATGAATACATCAACAGAGTGGCTGCTGTATGGGAGAGGGCTGATTTCCTGGGGGACGCATCTGCCAGTTTATTGCCCTGGGGACGTTCATGGACACAATTGCTTCTGCATTCTGTGAAATAAGTTGCGGAAGTTTCCTGAAGAATTTGCGCAGGCAGTTCTCAAGCAGCAAGTTTTTTTTTTTTTCTTCTTCACATGGTCATGTGGTGCTTCTTACAGTATGTTCACGGTTGCACCCGTGGAAATGCAAGAGGGATTACAGGGCAGGGCTGGCTCTATGTGGTGGACTTCAGATTTGTGACCTTACAACGGGTGAACTCTTTTGACTGCCACGTCAGTTTAATGTAGGTACACAAACAGTGGACACTTCATGGTAGAAGGCTTAGCTACCCCAGTGCATCATGGGATGACTAGCTTTAGCTAGTAGATACATTTCTTGGAGTGGATTGCTCTGTAGTCTTTGCAAGCTATACCTGCCCCATGAAACAGAAAGTGCACGCAGTACTCAGGTTGACCACTAGATGCCTCTACAGTCGCCTGCTTGAGCCACGCTGGTGGCAAGAGACCCATGGGGACACGCACATTTGTTTTGATAAACGACAAACTGTGCGTGCCGTACAAAGCCTGTTAATATATTGTGAATTGATTTACGCCAAAGAGCGCCGCCTAATCTCTCTCCAGGCTGCGGCATGCCTGAGCCTCTGAATCAAAGTTTTATGTCTTTGAGGAGTTTGAGGCGAAACAAAACAATAAAAAAACGACATAAAGATGAAAAGATTTCTCTCCGAGAAGGCTGTTTCCTAGAGACAAGGGTGCATAATGAATATGAGAGGGCACATCAGGGATGTTCCCATGGGTAAAGGGGCTATTGCCAATGGGGGACTTGGTGCATGAGCAGAAGATACCCATATCTTATTAATCGACCTTGCTTGGCCTATTAAGAAGAGTAGCCTAAAAATGATAATAATAAAAAAATGAGATTTGATGAGACAGCGATGGCGTAGATACCCAATACCAGTTGCGCTGGGAATGTGTTTTTGGGTGTGCTGTATACCCAGAGAAACCACGAGTTATGGATGATTGACATCCATCCATCCATCCTTCTCATGAGCTGCTTATCCAGTGATTCCTGAAGGACACCCGGCATACGTAGGGGGGGCGGGGTTAGGTGTCATGGCGATGGAGTTGGCCCGTTACTGTGCTTCCATAATATAATGGCCTCATTAAAGTGAACAGTATGTATTTCAAATACGAGAGGCCGAGTGATGTGCAAAATCCACGCACATAACTGGGAATTTATGCAAACATGTAATCCTGGACTTGTGAGGCGACCTACTGAGCAGCTATCAGTTAAATATGCAGGGTAAGCCTCATCTGAATGTACACAAAACAAAGGCTGCCCTAAATATTTAAGCACATTTTTTTTTTTCACAAGCACTGTTTTCCATCTCTAAATGGATCCATTTAAAACCACATTTAAAAATTATGCAGTCACGAGAGTCATCTCAGTTAATCATTAATTACCGCTAATTCTCCTGCAAATCAGGCACATGAGATCATTTTTACTTGTTGCGTCAGGTTGCTGATTTTGTTTCTGTCCCATTAGGCTGTCCACTGTAATTATTTCTTGTGAAACTGACTTGAGACTGTCCTCCGATTAGCACGTTTATTGAAAAAGATGAGAGCCTCCACAAACCCTTCTTATGAGAAAGGCTGCCCTTCTCTCTCACACATTAAGAAGAAGATCAAAGACTTAGCACTTTTGACGGTGTTTACCATGATTTTCTTCATGCGTCCCAAAGACAGCTGACAGATCGTGTTAAAAGGCAGAATACCAGCGGAGTGTTGTTTTAGTCTTTGATTGATAGAAATGTGTCCTGGCAATCTGAGAGCTTCTCTCTTTTGCTACACATGTTCAACAAGCTGATTATTCTGTACAGACACCCTTATTAAATTAATAAGTGTTTAGTTAGGCACGTGCCTGCATTGGTTATCAAGTGAATGCTCAACATGAGGTTATTTACAGGGATACCTTGGGGAAACATGACGAAATACAGTTTGACAAACTTCACTATGCCAAGATGAAGCAAGGAGAAAAATGCTCTAGCTATGTGGAATATAACCAATAACTTGGAATGCGTAAAATCAAATTACAAGAATAGAGAGATTAAAATACCTAGTATACACTGTTGTATTGAATTGCATGTTTTTTTTGCAGCTACTAAAGCTGAAAATATCAATGAATTTGCTCAAACACTGTGCTTTAAGATGAGAATCATGCTAGGTATATATGAGACGCGTGAAAGCATGGAACGTGATTATTGAATGATGTAGGACTATCCATGGTGTTTGCTAAGGGAAGGGAGTGTGTGCATTTAATGAGTGCTAAGGACTGAAGAAACCCAGAAGGACATGGGAAGCATTCTCTCTCTGCAGAGAGAATCTGAGCTGGGGATGTATTTCACCACAAGCATGGAGCTGTGATGTCACAATGCTGTCGGCCAAGCCACCGTGGCAGACCCTCAACACGTGTTAAGCAGATTCCTGTATCTAAAAAGCCTCCTATCTGTCTCTCGCACCTCCGCCAGTGCAACATTACCCAACCTCAATGCTAAGCCCTCTGCAACAATGGCACTGCAACAATGCATGTGTTTATCAGTATCACCAGCATCTGCTTCTCCCTGGGAGTGAATTACAGCCATGCTAATGCACTGCCGCATTTATGTGCTCACATGAATTATGACAATCTGTTGAAAGTACTTGAGACCAGGCTATTTTTTTGGCTGTCCTATTGACTCATAGTCAATAATGGTCTTTCATGCCCATCAGTGATACTAAAGGTGCCTTGCCACACCGGTGGTCAACACCAAGGCTGGTGTAACTAATCCACATGGTATTAGATGCTTAGTCTACAATGAGGTGAATCTTTTGATGGCCGTATTTTGATTGAGGGCCAAATCCCAGTTTGGGCACAATGACTTGCTAAATGTGAGATCTGCTCCGCTTCATTGCTAATGAGATAGTATAAAATACCTAGTAACTGATCCATAACCTGAACAGTGGTTGAAGACTTCACTCTTTTGGCGATTATCATGAGATTGAAGCACCCCGCATTACCGTTTCAGATGAGTTCAGGAAGGATTCACCTTGACCTGTCCCAGACCACGTTTTTTTCTAACCCTCTTAATTTAAAGATGTAGGATTGTGACTCATGTCCACCTCATAAAGGCCTTAACTAAAAGACCTTTTAAAAGTGTAAGATCAATACTAGGGTTTTTCTAGCCAAGTCCTCTTGCCAGCTGAAGCAAAGAGAGTAGATTGTAACAGAGGTAGGGTTTAAATTCTAAAGGTAGTGCTCAGATGAAACACCTCGCTCTTCTGTCCTGTTAATCTCCTGTAATGTATATCTCGATGGCTGCGTGGACAAAGAGCACTGTGATGCTGGTGCTCGAAGGAACTGGCAGGGGCAACTATTGGTTAACGTGGCCTGGCGGAGCTCTCTCATTGGCCAGAAAAGCAACGGCCTACAAAGCAACAGGAATCCCATAGACAAAGGGCATTGGCCACAAGCCTGATACCGAAATGCTCTGCTTCTCTCTGATTTCATTGTGTGAAGTAGGCAGCCCTCATATGCTCATCAGGGAAACAACCTGAGCTCAAGAACTCAAGGTTGTTGGGTCGCGCTCTAGCAATGGAATTATGCCAGAGGCATTTCTGTCGGCACAAATGGAAGAAAAACTGCAAGCTGCTCCGCATTAGCATGCCTGCAAAGCAATTTAAAGCAAATATTATGGTGCATTTCAGCCTATGACCCAACTCAGATCAGCAAGACTTATTATACACATAAATCAAGTGAAGGTCAAATTAATCCAGAAAAACTGTTTGATGACCTTTTTCTGGGAATGTCTTTAAAAGTGGGACTAATGATGATGTGGACTCATCAAGAAGTAATTAAGGCTAACTCATTCAACTAGTATAGCATATCTGCACACACAGCAATGTTGGACCAGCTGGGACCATCGTGGCAATTATGAACCAAGGACAGAAACACCACCTGCCCAGGCAGCTATAATCACCCGTAAACCCAGAACGACACTTAGAAATGATCCAAACCAAAACACGTCAGTCTGTCGCCACCGGCTCCCCATTCTGACGGCATGTGCGTAAACCTGTGCCAGTTTTCACAAAATGCAGCAATTACAATTACAATTACAATGCTTTACTATTTTATTTAGGGAGATAAATCCAATATTTTTTTACAGAGTAAGGGGCATTCCACAACTACTGTAATGTAAGAATGTAAGAAATGCAAATTATTATTATTATTTACTGCAGATTATCATTTAGTTTCCATTTAGGTTTAACCCTTGAATATGTGGAAAAGTGGACAGGCGATTGCAATCACTGGGGAAAAAGCTGAAATAAGATGCACTCTCCTCCTTACACGCTGACTTTTCTCGCTCTCTCCGGGCTTCCTATAATTCCAGGTTTCGATTCCGCCAGACTGATGCCAGCAATCGTTGGGACGGCGATTTGCTGGGCTTTTAGGTCGATGATCCTTCGGAACGCAGCAAGAAGAAAGCCTTGGAGCGCCGGACAGCGGGGAAAGAGGGAACTAAAGACGCGTTCTTTTTTTCTCTTTGCGGCTAAAACACCAAATGCATGTCTATAGGGCTATTTATTTAGCTGGCATGGCGGCTCCGTGGACAGCAGTTTTGCTTCCCACACCCAGCATCAAAGGTTTGCATTCTACCACTGCTTTGTGTGCCATCTCTGTGTGCTGCGTAAGTTGCTTCTGGATAGTTTCCTCTTCTCTTCTTCTCTTGTGTGTGTACATTTCCTGCCAAAGACCCCATGCTGTCCGTGAACCTCTTCAGAATAAGTGGTTGGAGGATAGAGGGATTTTTATGCAGTTTAAACTGCTGGAAGTTTCTCTTTCATTAAAAATTTGCACGCAGATGCACATACATGCACATTTGTGCTTAGATCTCCACAGGACTTCACGCTGGCTTTAAATAAACTGATTCCTAATTCCACCAAAAAGAAAACCAAGCGAAGAAACTCATAATGAACATGTTTTCAGCAGAAAAAAGTTTTTTAAAAACATGCTTTTTAGAGCATTACTTTATTTGTGGGGACATATTCTTTAATTTCCTTGATATTTTCTTAAAGCTAGCAAAAAAATACTGCACAAGTACACACAAACAAGATACAAGACTTTTAGTGTTTATACTTTTTTGATTGCATTCACAAATTAAAAAAAAAAATGAAGTCTGAAGTAGTGAGGATATATATATCTGTCCTTTGGTCCTCTCAAGTATAGCAAAACCTGTACACACATGTACACAGCAAGAACAGAATGCGGTGACAACTACAGAACTTTTAAAGAGCTCACTGACAAACACCAAACAAACAGCAAACACCAAAACGAAATTACTGCCAGATTAACAGATTAGTGGGACTGCAAACATACCTGTTCAGCTAAACATTCGGCCACAGGAGGCTGTGCATTTTGAAACAACATACTTTTTCATTATTCCCCACGCGAGTCTGAGCTGTTTATCGATATCGATGGAAAGGGAAGCTAAATTAGGCCTCTTAATTCTTTTGATGGCTTGGCCCCGCGGCTCCGCGCCTCTCTTCCTTGTCTTCTGCCCCCCTTTCATTCCGGCAGAGCATTGTCAAAGTCAACACACACCCCGATCAACCCAGAGCTCATCAGGCAAAGATCTGAAGCAGATTATTCAGCAGTGTTCCTCATTTGCATGGCACTGAACTTGCATGCTAAGTTTACTTTTTCCCCCCTTGCTTCAGAACGTGATTCTTAAGAAAAAAAATCATAAACCATTATCTGAAAGCACCCCCCCCAAATACACACCCACCCACCTTCAACCGCAGCCCCGTTCTCCAGTCCCATTGGAAGAAGGGGAAAAGCAGAGTGGTTAAATATGTGTGGAGGCACTGTGCTGAAAAACTGCTGAATCAGCCAACTCAGTAGCTGATCTGAAGCATTAAAGATTCTTGAAAGTATAAACAAATGCACGATCCTCTCACGGTGGCGTTAAAAGTTAAAGTTTCTAGTTGGCTTAGGAGTTTCACTAGGAAGAAAGAAAATGTTTAAGTCTTCGCTATATATACTGCATATTTATTTATATATATTACGGTGCGAAAACCAAACACAAAGGCAGTCAAACACAATTATATTTAAATTATCTTCATGTTGCTGTAAAACTAGGATATTATGTTTGTCAAGGTGTATCAGCTTCATCATTTCCAAACCCCTCCTAAAGTCACCCCAGTATTTGCAGCAACCATCCAATACACCCATGGATTCTTTCGACTGCCTCACTACCCCACCTAGTATGTTATAATCAATACCTCATCGACTTTCTATACTAATTTAGTAAGTTAGTTGTGAAATTTAACCAATGCATGGTTGGGGTGCCCCTGTGGAGAAGTTAAAAAGCAGTAACTTTTTGGACAGAAGAAAAACCTGCCAAATTCTTTAGCACAGTACTGTACATACCCCCATAAGTATCAAGATGTTTTTAGGGGTATGTTTTTATGCATTATGTGACCTTTTAACATTTGTGAAAATTATGAAGTTGAACATTGATAGAAGCAGTGGGAGTAGTAATATGAAGTTCTTATTTATTGCTAGTAATTAATTCTGGAGAGTTATTTTTAATTAAAAACATAAAGCATTAACTAAGACTAAAGTGCATGAAGCATTGGATGCGCTCAGACCCTGGGGGAGAACTTGACTTGAACTTGAGGTTTTGGACAGCTCCAAATGGGCCTCTCAGAACCCAGATGTGCCTTGTTTCAGCTGAGCAATGAGACACTCTTGCCATGTGCCACTGCATTTGCCAGCCCAGATATAAGCAGGGCCAGTGAAACAAAAGAGTGTCAGTTAGCATTTTGCTCCATACCTTTCCCGCTAGAGTAACTCCGGGCCTCACAACACAAACACTGGCTGGTGTTATTACACGGTGACTCCACCAACAGTGCAAAGAAGATAGAAAACTTTCCTGAGATTTTTTTGTGACTTAAAGTGAAGTTTTTCTTTTTTTTTCGCAAGTTGACCTTTTGCCTTAAACCAGGGGGTTCTTAACTTTGTGAGCCGGAAGGGTTTGTTTTTCCTTGCCAGACCATTTTGTTTGTCCCTCGCCGCACTACTTCCAGCTCTGCGATAATATTACTAATATTAACATTTTCAAAATGGTTACTAGTCAGATACTGACACATTAAGTACCTATATGCATAATTATACAATATGTATAATTAAACAATGAGAGCACATCCATCCATCCATTTTCCAACCCGCTTATCCTGTTCAGGGTCACGGGGGGTCCGGAGCCTATCCCGGAAGCAATG
>JAODKL010000038.1:15175890-15197982 GCA_026780765.1 Petrocephalus schoutedeni | reverse complement strand
GGGGGGGGGGGGGGGAGGGGGGGGGGGGCACGGGTGGAGACGAGTTTGGAGACGTCCCTGAGTGGAGTGACTTACAGTAATGGAGTTTTAAATTGTGAGCTGAACTCTCTTTGCCTCCAGAGGTAAAATGGAGCTGGCCCCAGTAACAGAGGTGATTCTAGGGACTAGACACAAAAAAAAACCTCCATGGGGCCCACCAGCTCCCCCTGACATGGAAAAATGTATTACCATTATTTTAGCATGAAGTCTACATTAATAATATCAACAAAGAGAGTTTAACAAATAAAATCCTTCATTTTCATTGAAACAGAATACTCAAATAAAGCAGATTTGTCATTGCAATGTACTATGTAATCGACCGCCCTCGGAGGCCCCCCTCCCAGACCGGGGACCCTGGCCACTGCCTGCTTTGTCTGTCCTGTCCCTGCGGTTCTGCCCAATAATATCCCACGGCCAGGTATGAAGGGCAAACAGAAGCAAATCCTCCTTTTCCCTGTACCTGTCTAATAAACCTGACACATTTACCCAGTGCTGATCCATGCAATTTAACTGGTTAACTCCATCATTGAAAACTTTCTAGTTTTATATTTCAATAAAAGTTATTATATTTCTAGTACATTACTTCAACTCAAAAGTAAAGAACTCTAGAAAGCTGAAGGTAAATCCCACTGTTTTGGGATCCCCATTGAAACATTCCGGTCAGAGCCAACTGTACCTGACAGGATTAATTTGGACAGCACTTAAGACCTCACACTTGAAGCCGGCTCAAGTAAAAGACAACAGAATCATTCGGCATCGAATTAATTAAAGGGCACTAATGGAGCGTGTGCTGTCTTTGAGCATTTCACATTAAAAGAAGGAATGACCTTGGCTACGGAGGATAATTTGTGTAGAGTGGTGAATAAAACAGGGGGCCATTGTTTCCTTTGTGTGGATATTTTAGCTCACTGTCCTAAAGGTTATGATGGCTAGAGAGGGTAAAAGAAATCAAAACATTTCATTGGGGGTGGAGGGGTGTAGCGAGAAGGCCAGAATGTGGGGATCTCAGCGGAAGAAGCAAAGTGGCATAAAAATACTATGGCCCCCCTTTACACTTGGTTTTGAAATGTGTCTTGGATGATCGGATGGCATGTGGACAGCAGTACTTACCGGTGTAAACGGCCTCCAAGATGCATTGTGATCGGATCACTCAAACCACTTGCCAGGATAGTCTTGGACACATTTGACTGCATATCTGTCATAGCGTCAACACTAATGCATCCCGATGCATCTCAGAGAAGGACGTTGCAAGAACTGCTCCAGGTGCAGCAACGAAACCCGAACACAGGTGGTCAGTTGGACGGACACCTTGGAGACTCATGATAGATGCGGATGTAAACGCTGATGTATCTCAGCTGTCCGCTTGTGATCCAATTGCCTAAGACGCATTTTAAAACCAAGTGTAACCCGGGCCTGTGTGCTCTATCCTTGTCCAGTGGGGCTGTAGCATGTGCTGGACCTTCTTGATTGTAATACTACAGCTGTGAGTTGAAAACTGAACCATTTGGTCTGGTGTGCCAAGTGAAAACAACTCGCTTATTGGCAACTTACAGTGACCTCAAGACTAGTGACATGCCACCGTAACGCTGTAGCCATTCAGAATGTCACAGATAGCCACTTAACACCACAATGTATCTGCCTTCCTCTTCATATTTCTCTCTAAAGGTACAGATGAGCATTTTTCATCAATTACTTACTGTGAAGCCTGAGAAAAACACCTATCTGTCCCCTACAGATCTCTCCAACAATATTGTTAGGTATGTCATCTGCCACCCACTGTGCTACCATTACAAACATTCCACACAGTGACAAAAGCCTCACAAATATAAACACAGGATAGATGCACGCTTCATATAATGACACTAGATAAGGCGAAAAAATGCAACATTCATTTAACCGTGACGGAGGAGACACCTCATTTTCCCTCACTCCGGAAAGTTCCCCTCCGCGCTTCCTTGCCACCTCAGTACAGTTCACACCCCTTGCTGCAGGGCTTCATCTTAAACTCGGAGCGCCTCGACTAAATCTCCTCCTTCGCTGCTCTGTAATCTCGAGCACCACACCTCATCGGCACACGTAAATGGCGGCGGTCGCCGTTGTTATTCCTGAAGCCGCATTCCCGGAATGCTTTTAAATCTGTTGTGACATCATCACCGGCATCTCCCCCCCACCCGCTGACGCGCATAGCGGGCAAATTCTAAACGCCCGCTCTCAGCTACAGGAACCTCCTCGTGAATGGCGTGAAATTGGCGATGTGCGGCATTGTGCCCAGACTGACAACAGACAAATCGTATTAAGTATGTGGCTCACAAATAAAAGAGACTTTTGGAGCATCTCTGTGGGGAAGAGGAAACATGAAAACTGGAGATACCGCAATTGACCTGTAATAACCGATCCAGCTAAATAAGGCTAATCAGTTGAGTGCACTTCAATAATAAAATATAATAAACATTTTCAGACAGGCGATTGGGGAAAAAAAAAAATAAATTATGCAGGTCATAAAGGTGCTGGGGAACTATTATGCTGTAGCACTGTAAATGTTGATGGAAACCTTGAATAGCCTAAATAAAGGTGATTTTAGTAAGGTTTTCGTACTCCTAAATGCTCAGAGAATGTAGGAGGAGTTGAGGGGAGGTGTCATGGAGGTAACCTGGAGCTGGACCAACAGAACACATTTAGGATGCAAGGCTGGCAGGCCAGACAAAAGCACCATGTGTAGTCAAAATCCTTGATAAGGATGGCTTATATTGCTTTTGTGGGTCGTCCAAGCCTGCTCACTCCCACACCCTTTCCAAAAAAAAAAGAAAAAAAAATCCAACACATCATTTTAAAAAGAGCTTATATCTGCAGACCTCAACGAGAGAGTTCTGTAATCATCAATAAAAAGCCCAAGGCCTACTTGGAAAATTGGAGATTTGAGAAGGATTTCTGCTAAAACCAGCAAACAGAAGACAATACTGTCAGGGGGTGAAAAAAAAAATAAAAACCTCACTGACGTAAAGCTGGTATTTTGGCTGCTGTGAATTCCGCCTTCAGGAGAATCCCAGCTCATATTAAAGAGGGACGTTCTCATCGCCCTGGAGGCCTGCTTGCCTTTCTCGTCCCATCCACGCCTCTGCGACGCATTGCATGCATCATGTCGCTTTGCCAAAGGACACAGCAGGAGCCCGAGATGCCAACTCAGAATGAAGAGCAAAGAGATTGACAGAGTATAGTGTGTTAAGTAATAGGCTTGGAAGTGGATACCCACACAGAGGTCTTACTGCACGTCTGCGGTTGCCCTGTTTGGCCAGCGAATTCATCCTGCAAGTGCCCTCCTGGAAGTGCGTGCCCCCGGTGGTCCATTCCGCTGTCTGACTGCCAGGTCCCAGTTTCCACCAGGGACGCAAACCTGGGGAACAATTGTTCATTAGGTCTCCATTTTGTAGCCATACAGTGTCCCCAATGGAACTGAGCGGAAAGCTGAATTATACCTTTACACGCTGGACAGCCCCCAAGACTAAGAAGTCGATAGTCTCCAGCAGGAGGAAATGACTAATTCCCCGTCCCCACTATTTCTAAAAAACAGTAACGTGTGCCGTAGAAACTGTGCCATGTGGCCTGAATTACTACTAACGGCGTCTACTGCAGAGTCATGGGGATAAACGCCGGATTAGTTTTGTTTCCATAAATTAAAGAAAAAGAAGAGTCATATATTCACATCCAGAGAAAAACGGGAATTTAATCACTTACAAGAGCCTTACAGCAAAGGTGGCTAACTGACATAAATAGTCAAAAAAATAAAGCTAATTAAATTTCAACAAGCACATTAGCAAGGGGGAAAACTGAAATTCCGTTAAAAGTTACCTGATGGATTTATTCCCCTCACTTGGGTCACCTCTAGTGTATAGGTACCTTGGGTTACACTGACACTGGTACCTCTGCTATGAAAGAGGGCCGATTAAGATGTCAGAAAATATTGCTCCACACGAGAAGCTAGTCGTTTGATTTCAGGTTGAACTCGTGCATCTGAATATGTATTATTTCTTCTTCTCATCTCAGAAACGAACAGCTGGCGACAGATGTGAGGTGAGTTCAGGCAGCATCTCTGGCAGAAGTGGGTAATCCAGGCACAAAAAAATCCAGAGCAGGATTTTGCTTCAATCAACCAGTTGAGTATTAAGTGTGCGGAAGTAGTTGGTTGAAATGAAATCCTGGTCTGGATTTTTACTCTTTGGACCTGGATTACCCACCTCTGATCACTGCATGTCTGACGGCACTGCAGTGACTGTACTTCATGGATTACACGCTGCAGCGGGACCCTTTTCACCGAGCTTCAAGGAGGAATACTGTCTAGCTGATGTGTAGTAAAGAGGATTAACTCCAGTCACCAGAACTCTATTAACTTGCCATAGCGACCAACCACTGGACAACTCAAGTCATGTAATCAGACCTTATTATTTATTTATTTTTTATTTCCTTCTGCACATCCCCCAATTAACTCCCCCTGGACACATGCTCCCCAAACACTAACACAAGGGCAGGAACTAAAAAGGAAAACAAATAGACATAATTATGTGATTTATGTACCAAATTAGTAACACTTTAGTTGAGGGAACACAAATACTTAGTAGTTACTCCTGACATACACACCATGAATGAATCATGAACAAATGTAGTTCCTACTTAAGATGAAAGATATGCCATGATTCATTAATGATGAACAAACAAGACATTAGGGGTTTCACTTGTGTTATTCATTATTTGGTTCTTCAATAGATCCTTCAGCTATTCACTAACATTTGCAGAATTAACAGATACAGTAACAATTATAGCAGGGGTCTCCAACTCCGTTCCTGGAGAGCTACTACCCAGGAGGTTTTATATTCTACCGGGCTTCTGATGAGCCACACTTGTTTCTGGGACTTACCTGAGAACAGCTGTGGCTCATTAGAAGTCAGGTAGGACAGAAAACCTCCTGGGTAGTAGCTCTCCAGGACTGGAGTTGGAGACTCCTGAATTATAGTAACTGCTTGGGATAAATGATACATTCAGTCATTAATGATGAATGAACATGAGATCAGCAAGTAACCAAGACTTAGTTTGTAGTTAATTAAGTCATTAGTACATAAGCATTATACTACAATATTTGTGTCCCCGCAAGTAAAGTTACCACCAAAACATTTATTCTTTCTTACAGTTCACCCCTTTTTATAACTGTGATAATAATTAAACTCAAAATTAATGTTACAACTGTACAAGTTAAGGGCTAAGGAATTAACAGAGAAAAACAACATTCTGATTGGAGCACTTTAATGTTGTACATGTAAGACCACATAGCTGTCTTTGTGCATAGATCCAAATACCAAGATATCTTCACTCATTCCTTTTAATGTATGTGCATGGCTGAGGTACATCTGCACCACACTTGTGCTTCCTGCAGGGTCTAAACAAGACGGAAGCGTAGTACAGCACAGACATTTGAGACCCGAATAAGGAAATATACGGAGACGGATCCAAAGATAGAGATACAAACAACAGCCGGCGTATCTAGATGGACTACATAAGGAAGGAGCTGTTGTGGCATTCTGCTGCCTGCATACCCGATCATTTGGGGATATCTGCAGCGAAGGCGGGCATCGATTTCAGCTCAGTGCCAGGCCTTAATCAATATGTGACAGCTCCATTGTAGCTGATTGTAAAAGAACATGACTGGATAACCCCGATTGAAAGTGACACCGTGCCGTGTTAGGTGTCAGCTGTGGTAGCCGGATTGGGCTAAAATCGCTCCACCTCGGCCTTTAGCATTTTGCCTGGTCATTAAACACACAGCCACGTTCACCTCCTTTGATTGTTATTTCATACTGGTGCCCGTCGCGGCAAATCGAATAAATGGACACAGGGAGCAGGTGAGTGCACCCTACTTTGAAATAGAGGGTAAATGACGGGGGGGGGGTTCTTTCGGGAGCTGGGACCCGGTGGCCCGGAAAACGAGATCCAGTGATCTCCTGCTGCCTGCGCCCAGCACACAAGCCCAGAACCTTTTGTATTGGATGAACAAATACCTATGGGGGGGGGGGGGGGGTGGGTGTGGCTCAGGGGATGAAGGGGGGTTTAGAAGAATCTGGAATTTACAGGTTGGTGAATTAGATGAGATGCTCTACTTGTGCTAGTGCAAATCTTTCTGCACCAAATACCTGCACAATAGGAGAGGAGCTACTTCGCTCCCAGCCTCCCCTGCAAAACGGGCCAGCGACTCCCAGCCCTCTGCGGGTTCTCTGTTGCTATCTGGTGGTGGCGGTTCATAATTGCCTCCCGCCCTTTGATCGAAAGACAGAGCTGATAACCCACCGGAAAAAAAAAAAAAAAAAAATATATATATATATATATATATATATTACTGAAAGGCGCGATTTTGTAGCAAGTGGCAAAAAAAAAACAAAAAGTTTCTCCACGTCCTCCCCCGATGGGGTGTCAGCTCGGTCTCCAGTTATCTGGAATGGCTGACGGTGCGATGACAGAACTGAAATAAGAAATAAACCGCAAAAAAAATCCCCAAAGAACAACTTTAAGTGAAGGCCCAAAGTACCCCCCCCCCCCCGCGCTGCAAAAATAGCCGCAAGCAGAATATTTCGCTAAGGTTGTACTGGATGCACAGAATAATTCCAGCAACATAAAAAAGGTGCGACGGCACGTCCTGCGGTCAGTCGTAGCTCGATGTTTTGTGCCCGCAAGGAGTTTGGAGAAGCAGGAGGTAGCAAGGTTCTGGAGGTATCTGGGCGTAACTGATCTCTATTCCGCGGTATCACAATTAATGATTAATTCAGGCAAATCTTTGCGGCCGACTGCAGGGACGACCGGGACGGCCGCAGCTTAGCTCTCCCTTTTGTTAGCGGGAGAACCGCGCGTGAAGCCTGAGAACCAATCCGACGGCAAACTTCCATCTCGCCTTTGTCCCCAGCCCCTCCGGTTGAATGTCAGGCTCACCTTGACAGCACTCTCGATGCGGCAGAAAGCGGGCACGCTGGTCTGCTCGATAGCTTGGGGTCGGTGCTGATTGACGTGGAGTGAAAAAAAAAAAAGGCGCAAGGAAAGGGGGCTAAGGCTTCGGCGGCGTCTGATCCGACAGGTTATCGATCCTGTCCACCCGCCAGAAGGAATCCCTAGTGACTGCTCTTGAATAAGTTCTAACCTAGAAGCTTGTAAACAGATTCTTCCACAGCACATATTAATACAGACGTCCCCTGTAGAGGGGCCGCTTCTCGGCCCGTCTCTCCTCCACCAGAAGATGGGTCTACCTTGTGCAGCATGCATGATTCATGCACTTGGCGGGGCCTCGTGTTCACACCGGTACAAGTGGCCCCCGGAATTCAGGCAGAGAATTGGGCTGGGACATACAGCAGGCACACAAATGAGCTGTCTCCTCTCATGGCGGATCTACTGTTACATCTTTTTTCTTTTCATCTGTTTACATCCATTTAGCCTGGTCAAGAATTCTGGACGGGGGGCGGGGATGTAGGGCAAAAGGGGGGGGCTCTACCCTGGATGGTTGCCATGGGTGAGGACACAGGAGGACCCAAAGGAAACCTGACAAACATGCAAATTACAGACAAACCCCATGCCCAAAGAAAGGGGGCAGAACCTCCAAACCCAAAGGCGCGAGGTGACACTGCTACCCACCCGACGTCCGTGCACCTTAATTCTTCCCTACCGCTGCGTGCAAATTAAGACACAATAAGAGGCGTCTCCGTGCAGTAGGCAAGGAATGTGGCAACATTTGCAAAACAAAATGAGAAACGCATCATAAAAACAAACTAACGAGGCTTCAAAAGCAAGACAAAAATAGGTCGTATTTAAAAACCACTGAATGTCGGGTAAGTTGCCTCATGTGTAAAAGTGCCACGGTTCTCCCTCTCTCATACATTCGCTGCATTTCTCTTCTTTCACCCCCCCGTTTCCCCATACCCCTGTTTGCTGCCTTCCCCCTGCTACTCCGCTGTATCCTCGCTCATTCTTCCAGCCCTGAAGCCGCCCTAAATCCTCCCCCGCACCCCACCCCCTGCTGGCCCCTGCATCCATCGCCCACAGCCTTCTCTCTCGATCCGTCCTCGCCCCCCACCCTCTTTATAACCCCCCCATCTTCCNNNCCCCATCTTCCGCCCCCTCCCTGCTTTGAATCCTTTCTGACATTACCCTGGTGCCGTTGCACAGTATGGCAGGGCCCAAAGAGAGGTAACGAACCCCTCCTCGGCCCACGAGCGTCTGAGTCGCACAGATGTATTTCCAGCATAATTGTCCTAGGGTTTGACTGTGTCCTTTTTGACTACGGGTGTGCATCATTGTCTGATATATAGTGCATGTTTACTTTTTTGAGGTTACTCATTGTCAAGCCAAAAAAATTCCAGTTTCTACGCAAACAATAAACCATTTCCGAGAATAACGCTCAATCATCTCGTTCAAAAGCGCACAGGATAACTGATCTAACCTTATCCCTTTCAGACTTAACTTTGGTTTGTTTGATCGCGATCTGACTGTCGGATCAACGCCTCTCACACTGTCTACACCAAACCGCGCGATGCCTGGGAAAAAATACCCGTTATTTTTCCACAGTGGTTGCTACTGGCAGGCCCATTACGCATGAAGCTGCGAAGACTAAAACAAGGAGGCCACCTTTCATTAACGGGATGGCTTTCCTCCAACCTCTCTTACCGTAAGTGTGCTTTCCTTTACATCATTAATGAGATGCATAACCACGGAAACGGGCTTACAAATCTCACTGGGGATGAACCTTCTTTTTGCGCATTATCCTGTAGAAATTGCCAGATAATCAAGAAGAGGAAGCTCCTAATTTGGACTGCTTTGTTTATTACACCATTACACACAGGCTGATGGCTTCACTGCTTGTCGTCGAATGGCAATTGATTAGCGAAATAATGCTGGACTCCCGGACTAATGAAGACCTACGACGGAAAGTCACATTTGGACGAGAAGTCATAACGTAATAATCTGGCTCACATTTCGCCTGCTGCTGCAGCCCTGTCCAAAATCTTTGGAGCTGGCTTCTATAATGGGGATGCTGGAAAAATCCAGGATTGCCAGAAACGAAAATGAAAATGTTTCTGGGCCCTGTTTGGGGTGCAGCAGTAATTTGGGAAAAAGTTAGGTGGGTGCTGGTTGCATCTGCTCTTCTGGTGCTGTGTCTGTGGGTACGACCAATAATATACCAGAGACGAGACTTCATTCAGAACCTGGGAGATAGACAAAATAAATAATAAGAAAATGTCCCCTGGTGTGATAATGATTAGATAATTCATTACGATATGATCTCATGTCAGGGGTGTGAATAGAATAGAAAAGATGTGGGTGGAGGTGACTCATCTCCAAAAAGTGCTTAAATAAATGTAAGATAAGTCAGCAATTCAGAATGGCAGGCCTTTAGAAATGCATACTCAGAATGTACATGTACTGCATTATCTGTGTGCGTGCTAATAATCCACTTTATGAGCATTGTTTCTCTGTCTCATGGGCGAGTACTTTCTGTGACCTTCCTCGCATCTCCCTCCTCAAACAGCCGTCCATCTCCTCTTCTGAACTGGGTTCTAACACCACCCCTCACCCCGGCACCAACACCCTGGTAAATAGCTGTTTCGGGGACAAACGCGGCACCGATGTCGTGGCACCGATGTCGTGCCTCCCGTGCGGGCAGAAGTCCGTCAGCCAGCATTCCGTTTCCCCCGTTACAGCCGCTCTATGTGATGACAGTCACCACAAACACAGATGCCGGCCAATTAAATGTGTTTCGCTGGTAAGCTGCTTCATGACGCCATCCAGGTACCGATTGTCATCCGAGGGCCTTTTCAATCTTGGTCCTTTGGCCCGTTCCCTCCGACCTGCAAGACCATGTGCGGCCTTGCTGATTCTCCACCCGTTTGTGGGGCAAGCAGTTTCGGGCTAATAGGATTTGAACCGCTCCAGTTACCGAACCTCTCTCCAACTTCTGCCTTAATGTGGGACAACATGGAAAAGCTCTAACTGGCATTTGTGTTCACTCTTTCTCAGGCGTGGAAGAAATTAATTTCTTTTAAATAATCATGGCTAATAAATTTCTCTCTTAAATGCTCTCCGTTACCCCACCCTAGTAGCCTCTGTTCTGTCTATGTGCTCTGCATTCATGAGGAGTTTTACTTACACAAACATGTTCTGAGGGCAGAATGAAAAATGATTGGTTCAGAGAGATAACCAATCAGGTTGTAGAGGAGCCAGGTCCAAGCAAATAAAGATGGTGGGATCAAGACATCTGATTGGTTGGTCTGACATCTGCCGCAACACCTGATGAGTTATCCCTCTGAACCAACCAGTCTCATCAATAAAAAGGCTCCATAAGAGCTTCTACCCTCAGGCAGTAACGTTACTCAATATCTGATCAGGCTATTAGTATGGGCAATTTGCACATTTCAGTCTTTTTCTTTTAGTACTTTATCTATTAACTTTTTTTAGTTATTACTTTGCTCCGGGGAGCTCTCACAGAAACTCGTTTCATTGCCTCCATCCACTGCTCTACTACTGTACTGCTGTGCATTTGATAAATAAAACCTTGATTTGATTTGGTAAAATCCTTGGTCTGCTGCACTCCCTATGCTGTGCCAAAGACTCAAGGAAACAGCCAAGACTCAGGCCATCCAGCTGATTGGAAGCAAACGTCTGGAGTAGCGAGACTCAAGCTGCGTCGTTCATTCATAGCTGAGAAAGGATTTTGCGGACATTTGACCAGCGCTGGGGATGCAGTCGCTTGTCTGTAATCCCCACTGAATTGTTCTTGTTGTGGGTGTGGCATGTAGACACACCTGGTCCTGATGTCTGCTTGATGAGGTCTCCCAGACAGTTCTCTCCAGATGTGGATCATTTGTCTCATCTCATTAAAGCTAATTGCTGGGGTGCGTGTGTGTGTGAGGGGGTGCATCTGCCTCCCCCCTGTCTGGGGTCTGCTGTGTAAATGAAGGCAGAAAAGCAGATGCGAGCGGTGGTGGGCAGAGGCCAAAGGAGAAGCAATCCGACGCCAACAGACATGCCACCAGGGGATGAGAGGGTGAGGAAGGGATGGTAGAGAAGGATGGAGAGTGATAGAGGAGAGAAAGAAAGACAGAGGATAACAGGATATGACAAAGAAAGAGAAGAGAGAAGCAGGGAGAAAGAAAGAAAGAGGTAGAGGACAAACAGAGGACAAAGCAGGGTTGCTGACTCTCACGCATCCTGCGTGACACTCACACTTTCAGACACACGCTCACATAAGAAATCTGACTGCAAATCTACATTATTCCATTAAAATCCTAATATTCGCTGCATCAAAAGTGTGGGGGTACTTTGCAAACCCTACAGACTATTTTCAAGGCAATAAAACGTACGTACGTGTGCAGACTTGCCTCGAACTGAAAATCTCACGCCAGCCAGCTGAGCAAAGCTGGCCACCCTGATAAAGGGAGGAGACAAAGGAGAAGAAGGTGGAGCCCTACCTGCGGTTCAGTGGAGGGTGAAACCTCAAGCTGAGAATGACGTCAGCCTGTGGACGCGCAGCGACTGGGTCCTCTGGACGCTGCCCACTGACGGCCACCTGAGCAGAGGGAGGGGCATTCTGCCCATTTCGACTGAAACAGGCGATTAATCAATGCGTCACTGAATCAATTGTTCAAAACATTTCCCTTAAATCAAATCTCCTTAACCTGATTAGCGTCTCATTACCATTTCATAATTGATTTGTGAAAGACGAAAACTGTCATTATGAATTATCATGTCCATATGGCTCTGTTTTAGTAACTGATTAAATATTTATTACTGTAACTATATCAGATGCACCTGCATCTGCGGTGAAAAGAGTAACAGGGATATTTCATCAAACACCTCATGTTAGCAGAACTGCTTCCTTAAGTCACTGGTAATTATTACATATTAAAGACATAGATGGTTCATCTAGAATATTCTTCGTAAGTGAAGACATCACAAGAAGTTAGACTTGAAAAGCATCAGCTTTTCAGCTTTTGAGAGCTCTGGAACACAGACACTACATTTTGCATAGCGGGCAGACATAACTGTCGAAGATGCTATGAAATATATCCTTCAGAGAGCCTAAATAGACCTTGACAAGCTGAGTAACACCACGAGGATAGTATTCTGTGACTTCTCCACTGTGTTTGACACAGTCCAGCTTCAACAGCTTGAGGAGAAGCTTAAGGTGATGCAGGCCAAAGACACTGTGGTTGCCAGGATGACAGGTCACCTTAGCAACTCGCCACAGTCCATCTCAGTAACAGCATATCTGATGTGGTGCTGAGAAACATGAGGGGACCACAATGGACAGTGCTGTCATTCTGTGTGCACTCTGTACCGCGGACTTCAGGTGCAACTCTGACTCATGTCATATTAGGGGATGTATCAGTGAAGGATCCAAGGAATAGTACAGATGTCTGCTGGAGTTGGAAAAAAACAAAGTAGCAGGACATCAGGTGGGATTTGGAGCCACTGACCACTGCCACCATTCAAGGAGGGAAAGTAAAAATGGCCCAGTGCTGCAAGTGCCTCAGCATCTAAATCAATGCCAGACAGGACTTGCCCGACAAAATAAATGGAGTCTAGAAGGAAGTGCAGACAGAGTAGCCTGTTTTTCCTGAGGGAACTACAGATGTTTGAACAGATGTCATAGCCAGAGCCATGTGTCTTGGTCCTGTTTTCTTGGGTAATCAAAATGAAGGATGTTGGTAAGACTGATAGGCTGAACAAACTTCTAAGGAAAGATACTTGTATCAAAGGACTGTATCTTATCTCATCTTATCTCATCTTACCTTTTCTTGCACGATATGGCTGGAGGTACAGTATATGGACACTAGCTTTTCCAACATCTCACTTCAAACAAATGGTGGCCCATTATTGCTATAACAGCCTCTACTCTTCTGGCAAGGCTTCCCATTAGATGTTGGGACATCACTGTTGGGATTTGCTGCTATTCAGGTTGGGTATTGATGTTGGGTGACCTGGTCTCTTTCTTTGGGCTTGTGTGGCTGCAACTTCACAGCTGAACTTGCTCCCCGATGTTTCCACTTCACAATCACTTCACTTGCGGGCTGGCCAGGGCAGCTCTAGCAGGACAGAAATTTGGCCAACTGACTTGCTGGAAAGAGGACAGTGCCAAGATGAAAGTCGCTAACCTCTTCTGTATGACCATGCATTCTGCTGCCAATGTTTGTTGCTGGAGATCGCTTGGCTGCCTGCTTAATTATACACTTGTATCAAGAATGAGTGTGACTCAATTAGTCAATTCCTCTGATTAATAGTAGTGTCCACATATTTTTGAACATACAGCAAGTCTGTCACTTTTCCAGTGAGGAAAACCCCTGATAATATATCATTAAGATTAACATCCATCTATCTTCAGTCCAATCTACATGTCCTATTTTTGGGTCACAGGGAGTCCAGAGCCTATGGGCGCAAGGAAAGGAACAATGAGGCACCAAACCATTACACTCACACACCATTCACTCCTATGGTAACTCCAGATAACCACAGCCTGTTTTGGGACTGTGGGGGTTACTGGAGTACCCAAAGGAAACCCCCCCATGACGACACGGGGAGAACATGCAAACTCCACACACATGGAGACATGGCAGAGAATCAAACCCAGGTCACAGAAGCATAAGGTAACAGTGCTAACCGATAGTGCCACTGTGCTGCCCCGAAAATCTTCTTCCAATTTTTAATGGTGCCCCACCAGCTTATGAACAGAATTTTGTGTCTCATCAGAAAAATAAAGAAATACATCCTTGCGAAAAGAGAGAAAGGTAAACGAGGTTGTCACTCCTTTCGCAATAACATACACTTTCAGAGAATGGGTCTAGCCCTGGTACTGTTTCCCAAGGTACAAACAACTTGAATGTACCTCAAAGGTCCATTTCACACCGGCAAACAGACCCCAAAGCTACACACTACATCAAATCTGCTAATCCGGAAAAAGAAATGGTGTTTTATGCTTTGTTTTCTGAACCGTCTGTTAAAAACAATATGGATAACTGAGTAAGACCTAAAAGGTCTTTTAATGGTTTCCCTAAAAGGTAAATTACCCTACAGCACAGGGTCCAACTGCCAGACCCTTGAGCGTACAGCACCAGTGACAAGCAACTGGCCCTTTTTTATGGCCATTGGGGTCACTGGACGGGTGCTCCCTGACGGACATCGGTTACGGAGGCGGACGCTTCCCCGAAAGGCTGCATGTTTCTTACCCATAAGCCGAAATCCTAAATGGGACCACTGAGCCTTTAAACATACATCTCCATGAGGGGGGCAACGTTGACAACTACTGTTTAGGAGCCGCTTTTATAGAAACATATTACGAGACGACTGCCTTCAGAGCCTTTGCTGAGGTGGGAAATATAAAGCTGGCTGGCGGCAAGGTATGCCAGGAGGATGGGACGCAGAGAACCCCCCCCCCCTCCCCCATGCCTCCTCCTCAAGCCCGGTAGAATTACAGCGCAGTGGGACGCCACATGTCAGACGCCTAACCCACCTCATCACCGGGGATTTCCTCTCCCTTTCGACTGTGAGCCCTTTCACGTAGCCTGGGCGTGTTTTCAAACACCCCTGCCCAGCACGTCGCCTTCGAGTTAATCCCGCGCCTTTTCCGGTCCCTCCTGCGGACTCGCTGGAAAGGTCTCACACCCTCGCGGGCCCCCAACACAGGAGGCCTCCAGCAAGCTGTCCCTCAAAGCCGGAACACCACGCTCGGATCGGAGCTCATGGATTTAAACAAATAGCATCAATATTTAGTGTCACTTAAACAATCTAGTGTTGCATGATTCATATTGCATAAAAATTCTCCACCACTAGAACATTTTTGTTTTTATTCGTCATTTCTATTAGAAAAGGTTAAAGACCTCCGATGGTTCAGTGGATGGACTTACATAATAAATTAATTTCGCCTCAGCTAAACCTCTCCTTTTCCTTTTTCTACCATTTGGCCATTTGAAGTCCTTCCTCTTTACCTACACAACGGAATTAGGAAAAACAGCTCTGCAGATCAATGGCACTGGTGCGAAACAAAAAGTCCAGGTTTTAGACGTCATGCCTCATGCACACAGACTTACCAGGTTAGAGGGGGGCATGCAGTCTGGGCGACATATTGTGGCAGTTCGCCCGTCAGCACGTCTCGCCTCCATCCGTGATGTAGCAGGAGCCTGCAAACCAATCGAGTGAGATGGAGCGGCTGGGTGCTGGGCTCTGTGTCTGCCCGCGTGTGCCGGGCGCGGGGCTCGCGTGAACATGGGCCAAGGCCGAAGAGGATGTGACCCAGGTGTCCTTCTTCGCTGCAGCCCGCGGCCGGTCCTTTGTTCTCCTCCATGAAAGGAAGAGAGACCAAATCAAACAACTCCGTGGCACATCCTGGTGCTCTCCGAAGTTGGCACCAGCCTCAGGGCTAGCAGGGACCAGAGGAAACCAGGTGCTGTGAGTTAGAGTCGATTTAAAACATTCTGCGGTGCTGGGGGAGCAGGGGAGGATGATAAGACAAAACGTGTTCAGTTGGCTCTGGGTTGGGTTCAGAGCTCTGCTTTTGTGTTGGGGCCCAAAAGGGGGTTTATCTGTTAACCCTTCGAGACCTGTCACCATACCGGTGCAATATAATCTTTATCCGATTAATATCTCAATGATGCCTCACCGTATCCGCGTCGCACTAAGCTCTATCCCCACTGATTATCGCGGGTTACGAATTTACGCTGTTTTTTAAGCTGTGCCAGTTATAGTGGTTATAAGGCACATTTTCCTCCACTTTTTCCAGGAAAGTTTTGCAATCCTAAAGAACTCTGAAGTTTGCACGGCGCCACTGATTTGCTTCCCAACCTGCCATGATCATTAAAAGCTGCCAATCTGTCTGTCGGCAGTGATTGCAATCATGAATGATGGCCGTACCGCTCCATTATAGTCAATGCTTGAAACTTGAACTTCTAATTGACCTATATATCCATCCATTTTCTATAACCCCGATCTGGTATGGAGTCTGGAGCCCAGCCCAGGCTCGTAAGGCAGCTGACACAGGACAGGATGCCAGTCTGTGACAGGACACACACACACACACACACACACAAAAGGCAGTTCAGCACGACCAAGCTACCTAAAGCCCAGGTTTCTGGCCCGTTGAAGAATCGAGGGACAACTTGCAAATCAAACTCACAGCCCTGGAAGTGCAAGGTCACTGCTATCCACTCTGCCACCATGCTGGTCATCCCTGTTATATGGCATATTAAAGAAAAGTTATTATTATAGTTTCATAACTTTGACAGTTTTGTTGTACAAACTAAAAAGAAAGAACAGATGCAATTAGCTTCATATTATCCCCAGCATTGTAATAATTCTTAGGCTAGTTTATTAAAAAATCCTTGCAGAAACTTTGCTAGAGAAACTTTGTTAGGACTGAAGGCACCGAGTAATGCAGTTTTGTAGAGACTGCGGGAAATTGAACGAGCCCTTTGATAGTTCTAGGCCTCCCCATTAAAAGTCTAATGCTGCTTGTCGGTGCCTGTCAGTCGTATTCGTATCATGGCTGAAGGTGCACGGCGGCTGCTGCCGCGGGTGCTCCACGTCTGGGGGGGGGGCCTGGAGAAGCGACCCTGCCGTTCTCCTCCCCGGGGGAAGCCCAGCCACTTGGGGTGGGTCGGCATTTCCTACGACGACAGAGGTCTAACGGAAAACAGGGCTGAGAAGAAAAGGAGGCCTCAGTGGAGTGTGAGAGATAAATCCTGGTGAACATCTGAAACGTGCATTTTCCATCACATAAAATGACACGAGCAGGGGCCGTGTGATATTTCAGCGGTTTATGACTGCTGGCTTCTGATGAAACAGCATACAGAGAAACCAGGACAGTTACCGGGCAACAACCTGCAGTACGCCCATCTGCTTCCTTAGCGAGTCACATGACGACCTTTATAAGATTGTCACTAAAAATGTAATTATAAAAAATATCTTAACCTTTAAATTAAAGCATAATTATTAAACAGCTATTAAACTTTAAGCAAATTTAATTAACTTAAAAGCCATAGTCTAAGGCAGATTAACTTTCTGAAGAGCTTTTATTGAATATATAGTTATTAAGTCACTGCCAATGCTTCATTAAGCCTAACATAATGATGCCCGTAATACATTACCCCAAGACAGTAGAATTGGATAGCTTTCTTGTGGTGACATTTTAATGCCATTGACGTTATTTTAACGATGGAAGAAAACATGCCCTTTGTCATAGCTATATCCCCATGTCTTAATCGTGAACACTCTTAGATGACAGAAGTAATCCTCAGTTTGGACACATTGCCTGATTTGGCTAATGTTGTTTTGTGTAGATGTCCTACCTAACACGCCGCTGTCGTACAAATACCCACACAACAGTGTTCTGAGACAGATGACTTCCATCAGTGATTAAATCCAGCTTCAAAGCATCTATTTAAAGAGACAGCTCGCTGAGAATGAGACGGAAAAAAAAATAACAAAGGAAAGGATATTAGAAGGAACATGCTGGAACAATCAAATCCCAGAGCTTTCTCTGAACTTTACTTAGTAGCAAATATATGCAGAGCTATTTCACCAGGAGATATTTCTACCACTTCTTAGCAGTAACGTAATAGCGTACAGATCCAGAGAGAAGACATGTAACACAAAGCTTTTCATGTCCGGACCCAACAAACGATGCTTTGTCAGTAGTTAGCCTTTCGCCTCTTGGAACATGGATATCAAACCGATACATCCACCTGTAATCTGAATAAGGCTGCAGGAATGAATTTCCTTGACAGGTTCTCTGCCAGAATTTAAGGAAGGAATAAAGTAGCGTAATGTATTCATCCTGTAGTTCCCAGATCTGGGGGTGGCGGCTTGGTAAAACAAAACAAAAAAACAAAGATAGAGCGTGAAAAAAAAGTTGCGGTAGGTGCTTCAACACCTATATTGATGTCCATTTTATGGATCCTAGTGTTGATTTTGGGGAATTGAATGTGACAAAGTTACATTTCTCAAGGGAAACTTCCAGAACTGAACACGAAGCCAGCTCAGAGCGACTCTGATTGGTGGAAAGGCTTGGTCGACCACCACATAGCATGTGAAAACTGCCTCTTTTGGCCAAACTGACAAACACACTTTGTGCTGTGCTGTGTTAAGGGACCTCCTCAAATGTCTCAATCCCGCCCAACGAATGAAAGGAATCAAAACGCCTGCTGAAATAGGACAGATGTTTAACAGAGAGATAAACGACTGTCTCTGGCAGAGCGTACTGGGCCACAGCGTCGTGCAAACAGGTAACTTCCAGGCGCAGCCTGAGCAATGCTGGGCCTCTTGGTCACACAGTGGCTTTTCCCCCAGAGTGGGAAAACTGAATTATGGCACAATAAGATGTTGAAGCACTCCCCTAGAGGTGGCAGGCTCGGATGAAAAGAAAAATAACGGAAAAACAAAATGTGAAGTAATGCCTGTGAATAAATCTTGACTGTTTCCATAGTGTTAACACCCGTGTGTGTGTACAGGAAGCCACAGGCTGGGAGTGAGCTGAAGGGCAAACGAAATAATCCACAGAAGATATGCACACTCTCTTCGGGGCTCCAACAGGAAGTCGATTGGATTGGCTCCAGGCTAAGCGGGAGATAACACTGCACCCGGGGAAGGAAACAGTAGCTCCTTCAAGTACTTGTTGTGGGCATAAAGTTAGTTTAATACTAAATACCAAATGTAAATATGTGCCAGAAAGAATTTGTATTTTGAGCATTTTTTAAGGATTGCTTGTTGACTAGACAGATATCTCCAACTTAAGCAATGTACAAACATGTTTAATACTATGCTGGTTTACACTGGTAGACCATGGCAGGTTAAGTCCAAGTTAAGTGTCTTCCTTAGAGGAAAAACAGTGACAAATCCTCCCTTGGGTTTCAAACCACATGGCCATATATCCAGTTTCTTATCCTCTGCACCGAATGTTGCCCCTGGCAACTGTCGCTCAAATGCTCCAGTGAGTGAAAACTGCAGGGCTGATCACTTCCTGCTCCTTGAGTGGCAGCTGAGAAAATGGCAACCTTTGGTGTCCGCATTGCGGAGTCCTGAGATGAACGCCAGCAACTTCAAAGCGGCCGTACCCCAATTTTGAAGAGTAGCCGGAACCGGATTCCTGAGATGTATGCATTCTCTTCACAGAAGTCTTGGGATAGCCCCTGAACTGCCCTGCATACAAATACCTCAACACAAAAGGAGTTATTATTATCCGGTTATTAACTATGAAGTTACCTGCAGCAGCTACAGCTCCTCTACAACTGCTCTATACTCTTGAGTAGCTGCTCCACTGCTACATCAATACTCACAACACTACTCTCCTCTACAACTGCTCTAAACTCTTGAGTACCTGCTCTACTACTCCTTGAGTACTCTACAGTTGCTTTTCTACTTTATAGCTACTCTACAACTCCTTCTTGGTGACTCCCCTACTTCATTGTTGCCGTGCAGGTACCCTACCACATACAAGAACGAAAGGCCACAGCATGAATCTGCTCCCTCACTTTCACTTTTGATTTTTTGGTTTTGTTGAGCCAAACCATTTTCCTCATATGACACCATCACTTCAAATCAACACATGAAAGGGTTTCAGCATCAACTACATTTTGACTCTTACCGCTGAATAAGAAATAGTCAAAGTATGCTGGGGGTAGCTGCCGCCGACATTGCAATAAAGGAACAAACGATGCAGAAAATCAAAAAAAGAGATAGAGCTCTATGTATGATCAAGATCAATCAATTTGCATTGGGAAATGGTAAATATTTTCACGGGACTGGCATCCAGAGCAGACGCAGCAGAAGTGATCTCCTGTTTGCAGTTAAGAATCAATGAGGAGAGATCGGCGTTTGATATGGAGCTGTAGCGATGAAGGACACTTTAAAGGCATAACGATTCCTTTCAAGGCTAAACAGTCACTTTTGAGGCCTCATCACTTTCACACTCCTGATACAGCAACTCCTGTGATTCCACATCATGACAGCAGGGGCAAGATGATGTTCCAGGATGAGTTCAGGGGATGAACGGGAACGCAGTACCAATTTTTTGGGTTGGTGTTAGTGGGGGGGGGGGGGGGGGGGGGGTTCAAACCAGGCCTGTCTTCTCTCTAGCTTTAATCAGCTCTGCAAAATATTTCATTCATAGCGATTTACATAATGTGAATTATTTCTCTGAAGTCTTTTGTTCGCAGGTACAACTGGGGATTTCAAAGATTTGGATCTGCTAACAAGTTACAGCAAGCATAGCCTAAATGAGGGGCTAATTAGGCAGCTCCTATCCATTCTGAAGGCAATTCACTGAAATGTTCTGGTAACACTTATGGTGGCACAAATACTTAGTAGTAACTTAGTTACTACTGAAGGATATCATGGTCGACATGAAAGTAGAAGTCAGGGCAAACTACACTAGGTTTTATTTGAAACAAACCAAAAGCAAAAGGATCACAGGGGATCCAAAACAGGAAGGACACCTAACAGGGGAAGGATCAGGCAACAGACAGGGCTGATGCTTTAACTTCAATGACTGGACAGGACTGGAAGGCATTTATAAGGATTACAATAAGAGGCAGCTGGGGTGAGTTAACATGATGGCCAGAACGAGAGGTAAGACTAACTCATAACAAGTGTAGCTTGTTAGAGCCATACTGGTGAGAAAACAGGAAGGGCAGGAAGGCAGGACATGACAAAGTACTCATCACGAATGAATCATGAACAAATATAGTCGCTACTTAAGCTGAAAGTTGCATCATGATTCATTAATGATGAACAAACATGAGATCAGTATTTCACTTGTGTTACTCATTATTTGTTCCTTCAGTAGTTCATAAAGGTTTACAGAATTAACAGATATAATTACAAATATAGTAAGTGATTAGGATAAATGATGCATCATAATTCTTGAATGATGAACAAACATAAGATCAGTATGTCATATGTGTTATTCATTATTTGTTCCTGCAGTACTTCATTCAGTGGTTCCTTCAGTAGTTCACAAAGAATCAGAATCAGAAAACTTTATTGAATCCTGGAGGAAAA
This sequence comes from Petrocephalus schoutedeni, assembly GCA_026780765.1. NCBI lineage: Eukaryota > Metazoa > Chordata > Actinopteri > Osteoglossiformes > Mormyridae > Petrocephalus > Petrocephalus schoutedeni. The sequence goes on along the minus strand of JAODKL010000038.1, from coordinate 15,176,877 downwards.
TGCAATGGCTTACATAATTAAAAGATATAGCAACAAATGTAGTACTTGCTTGAGACAAAAAAATCTGTGACAATGATGAACAAACATGAGATCAGTTTATAACTTGCACTTAATTTGTGGTTAATTAATGCATGATTAATAACAGAATCCTACATTATTTCAGTGTTGCCAGTGTTTCTGTAGGCAATGCTTTGGGCCTGCTGTCACTGCTTCATATTCACTAAAGTACAGACAATGTTGGTGAGTGAGAATTTAATTTTATAGCCAGCTGCTTACTTTGCAGGGACACAGCGGCTGAGCACACAGCGATGTTACTCCGCACTTGCAGTGCTGCAAGTTTTATTCCCAGTCCCTGCTGTCGTGTGGACTTTACTGTACATGGGTTTCCTTCTGGGTACTCCAATTTCCTCCCACTGACATCCCATCCAAGGTAACCCCTGCCATGCCCTTCCCAGGAAAAAAGGTCCTGTACTGGATAAGAGATATAGCAGGGGCTAGCCCAAGGCATAAGTGAACTAAGTGGCTGCTTAGGGCGAAAAATTATTGGTTCAGAAATGTAACCAATCAGACTGTAGAGGAGGTGGATCCAAGCAACTAGAGCAGGCGGGGCCAAGACATCAGATTGGCTGGTCTGACATCTGATTGGCTACCTGTCTGAACCAATCATTTTCTGTTCTGCCCTCAGAACATGCTTGTGTAAGTAAAACTCCTATGAGCCTGATAATGACCCCTATGGTTAATCAAGTTTTGCTTAGGGCTCCAAAACAGACTGGGGTGGCCTTGGATATAGCAGATGGATGGATGGATCTGCATAAAAAACTGCAAACCATGCTGAGTATTAGCAAAGAACTATGTGCTAAATAAAATATCATGGCAAAAATTCAGAGTAAAAGTGTGATAATATACGTTTAATGCTTCCTGTTGATTACAGGAAAGGGCACTGTACTCACTCTTTTGAAATACACTTATCTTCTTTCATGCATTAAA
>JAODKL010000038.1:15164717-15175790 GCA_026780765.1 Petrocephalus schoutedeni | reverse complement strand
GGGGGGGGGGGGGGGGGGGGGGGGGGGTTTGATATTCAATGTCAGAGAGGATGAGAAGTTGCTTGATATTCAGTGTCAGAGGAAGAGACTGTAAGATATTGATGGCAGAACATATTAGCCATCATCAAAGAACTAACCTCACCGTGACCCAAAGGGCCTCAAAACAACATTCCATACAGATCGTCGCGTTTCATAGTCTGGTACAGAAGGCACAAAACGACACACCTGCAACAGGGACGGCACTAGTCACTGCCTTTCAGGACATGTTTTGCAGACCACCATCAGACCATTCGTACAGGTGCCAGTGCCCAGGTTCAGTATTACAGGTGCATCCGTAATTCGCATTAGATGGGAGTGTTGATGCTAGGCGGGCATTAGAGGGGCCATACATTGTACAGAGGAGCCAAACCTATCATTAGCCAGGGGGGTGGCAGAGGAGAGGGCACTCCGGCAGCCAAGTTGCGACATGTACCCACTATTATTTTATTTGCATTCATTTATCCCTACTATAAATAGACCTATGCCTTTATATTAATAAGTTGTCTATCCCCCCAATATCGACGCTCTCCTATGGTGTTCCGTCCATCCATCCATCCATGCTGTCTATCCAGGATAGGATCATTAGCCTGGAGCCTTTCCCTGGAAGCATAGGAATCATGGGTAGCCGTGTGCATGGTGCCAGTGCATTATGGGATACACACAACACAAGTGCATTGTGGGATACACACACAACGCAAGTTTGGTGAATGTGGGCGGAAACAGTAGCAAATTCATGAAAACACAGGGAACAGCACAGCCAGGGGCAGGATTTGGAACTACCAGTCAATGCATTTTATACAATAAGACATAATCAATGCATTTTATCCTAATTATCCTTATTGCCTCAGCTCGGATTAATACTCCTATCTGTTTAGATTAATTTTGGCACTGAAATGAAAACCCAAACAGAGACCCCCTGTTTACAGTATTGCATATTACCATCCGTTATACGAAGCAGTGGTGCATGTAATGTACTGTGCTCAGTAATTATGTGCATACGCTCATAGCCATCATCTCCCATATAAGGCCCTTACTACCGCCTGTACTCTGCCGAAGAAATTTGCATCAACATAAACGAATGCAATGCAAATAACCGTTAAGTTTGGATAAAGTCGCGCTAATATCCAACATATATTTTACGCATTTGTAACGCCACTTTTAAATTGTGCCCGGAGAATGATGCCAATGTCATCGATGATTACTGAGGTGCTGCGAAACCCGAGAGCCGGAATCTCAGTTGTGCGTTCTCCCCCAGAAGCCTGAGATGGAACCTGGACTTGAGCGAATCCGCCTCACGTCCCACTAGCAGAACCACGGGGTCACCAGCCGGCACGGGCATCACAGCCAGGGAGAGCCACCCATCCACGGTGGCAGGTCCACACGGCGCAAATCAATTTAAGCACCAGGAGAGTGTTGGATACTGGGGGGGCACAGAACTTAATAACGTAATCATTTTAACGCAAAGGTCTGTATCTATACCTCCAAATTAAATATTGGGGGTACACCTGCCCCCTGCCCCCCTCGGGTCCTGCCTGGTTTATTTGTCCCGTGCAGTTCATGTTTGCTACTGGCTTGCACTGGACCTTTGCAAAACAAGGGCAGTTCATTATTATGTACGAAATAACTACTTGTACCTGAAAACTGCCATGTTCATATGCGTGCTGTTCTCCCGCCTTTCTTGTAAACTGTTCCTTAATTAATGTGGAGGTGGTGGCCATCAAGCAGAGAGACGCTGTCTGTCCGTCTGTCTCCGGAAGCCCGGTGACTCCTTGGCTCATCTGTAACCAGCAGACACACAGCACACACCATCTTACTCCGTCACTACACGATAGCTTCCTTCCCCTCACCATGCTCCTTTGTTGTCTCTCGTCGTTCCTGACCTCCCCCATATTAACGCTGAAGCGTTCTTAGCAAACATGGTGTGGCTCTGCGTATCCATGTCCATTTCTTTTTTGTCGCTTCCTCCACTAAGAACAGAGAACTGCCGGCTGGGGCTACCTGTGGCCACCCGTCCTCTATGTTGCAGGATCGTCCTGTATTGAAAAATGAAATTCTGTGTGCAGTTTCGAATTTCAAATATCTGAAAGTGGCAATCTACCTAGGAGCAGAATGTAGAAATGGTCTAGCTGAGGTTAGAACAAACTCAACGCAGAGGGCAATTTAGTGCCTTGCTGCATTTCTAAAGTTTTGTCCACCTTTGGCCGACTGCCATAATAAAGAGCTTCGTGAGATTGTTGTGACTGATACTCTTGTTTAAAGCTGTACTCAAAAAAAAAAATGGGAAAAAGAGGAACTGTAAAGCTAGTGGATTAGTTACATTCTGTCCTGGGAATTAGGGAAAATAAGCTTGTATGCTGTTGTGATACATGGCTACCTTTCATATGCTCTCTTAGCATGTGTCACAGTGACCTTGACATGACATGTTGCCTGTATTTCATGTCTTAAGCACCCATGTGCTGACAGGGGCCTTCAGCCAACCAAGCTTCTGTGAAATTAGCGCCTACAGCCTTGTATGCTGTAGGATTCTGACCATCTCCACTATCCTATCCTTAGCGATCCCCTGGATGCAACACCTTGTCTGCGGTTGCCATGGCGGTAACGGAATTCTCCTGCCCGGGCGGCCACCAGGGTGTGCCGTTGTTGCGGCGCGGTGTGCGCGTGGGAGTGAAACGAGCAGAGGCCGCGCACGACTTACGCAACGGGGCGCTACTAGCGCGTCGCAGGTTAATAAAAGCACACGTGCAGGAGAAGACGGTAGGTAATTTGGTGTTCCTGTTCACTCCTGGGAGACATTTGTGGGTAAATTAGGAAGGGAAGACAACTTAATCGCTGTCAGTATTGTCTGTGGGGGCCGGCGCGATGTGTTGCTAGTAACAACAGTCAGCCGGTTCCCCATTAGCCGCAGCGCCCGATGGTTATTCGTCAAGCGGTAGCCGCAATTATCCCTGGCGCAGGTAGCACAGGAAGTGTCAGAAGAGCAGGGAGGGAGGGTAATGCCCCTTTGCGGTAATGAGCTACTTTGGCAGACGCTGACTGCATAGGGCGGCAAAGAACGGGCCGGGCCGCATGACGCGTGTGACGTGCGCTTTCGCAGTTTACGTCGCCGCGCGGCCAATGTGTGCGAAACAGCTAACGTCTAGATGTAAGTGTCGAAGCAGATTTTGGTGCTAACGTGGAAATAACTGTAATGAAATAAGGTTAATATGTGGGAGAGAGACTGGGCTCCAATGAACAGCCTGTATGAGGATTCCGTGGGGGGGGGGTGTTTTTGTGGAGGAGTTTGGGAGGGGTTGGGTATTATGGTAATTTTGGAACTCCGGCTTCGATTAAAGATTGTCTTATTCCGCCCACAAATAGAACCATTTAAGTTTTTCTTGAACAAAGCTTTTCTTTCAAACTCAATTAAACACTCCTCAAATGCATACTTTTGGGGCTGGGGGGTGTTGAGGCTGTGGGGAGGGGGGGTAGCTTTGTTTACTGCCAATATAGTGCAGCTCTGATCTCTGAAAATATGTATTTTAATCAGGACTGATATCTTGGGGCTGCTTTAGAAAACAACAACATCCCAAACTGTTGTGAAACTTTTGACTTGAACTTGCACCTACTGTGCATGCTGCAAACAAACTGATTACTGGGTAAATAGCAAAACATCTTTATTTTAACTGGGACAATTTTCGTGTGAGATTTGCATTAATGCAACAAATTACTAAGAGCTAAAAAAAGCAAACACAATATTACATACAGTAAATCAGGGGATCAGCCTAGCAACTGCCAGACAACATAAAGGTCTTTCTGGCTGTTTGCTTTTTTCGATCACATGCCGTTAAAGTGAATCTATCCCCACAGACATCTCTGGAATGAAGCTCGGATAATGCACAACCTCGAAAGGAAAATCTGTCTCCTCAAGGGCATTTCATTGCTCAGCGGGTGGCATGGTGGTTAAAGAGCATGGGCATGGGCCCATGAGGTGCCTAGTTTTTGTCCCAAGAGACATTCAGCTGTTCTACCCTCAAGCAAGGTAGTTAACCTGAAATGCCCCAGCAAAGTATCCAGCTGAATAACAGGGTAAAAGCTGAAGGTCGCTGTGGATCAAACTGTCGGCTAAACAACTTAATGCAAATAATTAAAATTAATAACCTTACGCCCGTGTGTCCTTAGACAGCCTGCTTCTTTTTTTAAGCCAACAGTAAATCCATCCAGGGACTTGGGGATGCAGGCACACAGGATCTAAGTCCTCCAATGTTTGTGAGAGCAGGCTGCTTCCTAGGCCCTGCTCTAACCCAAGTAGGGGACAAGCCCCTCTGCACACCTGTAACCAGGTGTGACTGTAGGATTTTTTAAGCCATAATTCAAACAGAGGGGCCAACCTTATCATTGGCCAATGAAATGTTTTGAATTGGTGAGTGACAAGTGAGGGGGTACTCTAGGGGCCAATCAGCTTTCAAACAGGGCCTGTGCCCCTGTGGTCCCGCCCATGTATATGCTCACCCTGACTTGCTTGTTTAACTTAGAGAGCAACACAGTGTTTATGTACAGTATGTGGCCAGCTTCATCTGCAGATTTTGCTCCAAGGATGCTAACAAAGACACCCAATCACCAAGCCCTGTGGATCTGTTCCATGTGACAAAAAAACAGGTTCCATCGGCTTCCAAGCTGATGACTGCATGCGATTTTCTGTCTGCATGCAGGGGGCCAAGACAAAAGGAAGGGAATGTGTAAGTTGCGTGTGACGGCGGTCTGTCACAATAGTGTGACAATGTGCTGCTTTTCTGAGCGAATGCTGCATAAACGAAAGCGGCATTGACTCTTTCATCATGCACTGCTGTTATTCCAAGAATAAATTAATACGCATCATGGGGAATGTTAGGAAATGGAGCGTTTGTGTGTGGGAGGGAGGGAAAAAAAAAAAAAAACGTCAGCCATCACTGCCTGTACACCCTTCTACCCCACCCCACCTCTTCACTTGCTCTTCTTCAACCTGACTTGGTGCACTTTAGACCCAGTTGTATGGATTGCCAGTAACAAAGGTGCTACTACAGGGGCACAGAACAGGTCCTGTATTGCACACTGCAATAATTAGCAAAGAGGACGGGGGAAACTGCTCTGGGGCAGAAAGGTGGGGGTTCGAAGTGTTTGTTTGGATGAACGGATGGATTTAGGTTTGCATGGGGATCGATAGGAACCAAGGTGGATTTGACGATTTTTTAAACACAAAGGCCTGCTGTTCAGATCTGTCCTCCCATGCCCCCTGCAGAGTTGGGGGGGGGGGGGGCACCTTCTGCTGTTCAGCTTGTAGGTGTATTAATAATTTGCACATTTTAAGAAAATGTCCTCAGAATCCACAAGAACCAACTGCTTTCTGTCAAAACCAAAAGCCCCATCTATTTTCTGTACCCACTTGTTCTCTTTAGGATAGTGGGGGTCTGGGCCCTGAGATGTAAGTCAATAGTGCTAACCACTGCACCACACCACAGAAAGCAGTAAGATTTTCACATTTTTCATTATTTCTGGTCTCTTTACAGTTTATCAATTTGGAGCAAGGGCAAATAACCAAAAGCCAATCTATGCATTTTGTATTGTTTTTGAGATGAGACCACCAATGACCTAAAGTCAGACTTCCTCATCATATGTTACAGTGTTGAGAACCAAAACTCACTCAGTCCTCATGTAATCCAACAAAGAACTTTTGTAACGTTTCACTTTTTTTTCTCAAAAATCCACAGAAATTGAAATGAAATCTACAGAACTTATCCCGTCTACGTATCCAGTGGACTAAGTAAGCTTTGGGAATTTGCCCTTCAATTGTCTTGAAATGCAAGCCACCGTCAGATTCCCGGGAACATAAAAATACAAATGTAGTTTCAGTCCATTGGCTGGGGCCTTGTCTTCTCAGGCCAAGCCCGTCAATGATTGGCTGTGAGTAAACAGGTGTTTCGTAATCTGATGGGCTTCCTGATGCCCAACGTGTCAGATTGATTTGCTTTGCTGAAATGTTTTGTTCTGCCTCCACGCTGGCTAAATTACTCTGCCGTCATTGATCCATCGACAAAATGGGAGGTGGGGGGGGGGACCCACCATCTGCCTTTGTTTCTCTGGCTTTTCCGGAACCTTCCTTTCCCTTGTTCCCTCCCACTCCTATTCCTTGCCGCCAAAGTTTGCTACTCAAGCCTAGGATGTTGGCGTTATGGGCCGAGGTAGAAGATTTTTTGCTAACAAGCGATGGGGGGTGGGTGGTGACCTTTCATTTAATTACTGTTTTTAGCACACTCTGAAATCCTGGCCAACCTAGCAAAGCAAAATGCTTTTATCCGCTTAAAGCTGGCATCGCACATTAATAATGGCTTTAATCTGCTGCGGCATCAAACTTTGTTATGTTTTCTCTTAATCCACAAGTTCATAAGCACGTGTTTTAATGCTGAAATAACACGCAGATGCAACTCAGACTGGATATTCATCTTGAATTGTGCCAGACTTCATAAGGCTTTGCCGACAGATACTAATGATTAATATAAACATAGGCAAAGAGCTTCCCCTAACCTCATTGTTTTTCACCTGGCCCCAGTGAACTCCTTTGATAAATGATAACACAAACATCTGTAGTACCTGTTCACTTTTATTATAAAAGTGTTCGTTCAGTTTATTTATTTAGCCTAGTAATGCTTCAGACATTACTATATGTTGATTTTTTGCTACTGGTGGTGCTTAGCTAGATGCTAGTGGTAGATCTGGGATTGCCAATGGGTGAGTTCGAGACAGGCTCACGGCAGTCTGCAGCTGACGTGACATAGCACGAGATCTGCCCACGGCTGCAGGGGTGGGGAATAAACTGACTGGCGTCAAGTTGGACAACTTTTGCTGCTCCTAGTGCGCGAGATCTGACTGCAGTGGTCCGTGGAAGGAAAATTTTAAGTAATGGTTGGCCAGGGTCGGGAGGCATTGTGGGATTGTTGTTTTGTCTCAGGTCCTGTTGTTTTGGGGGTTGGTGCTGTGTGGCCTTGCCTAGCGGCTGTCTGCATGGAACCGGCTATGCAGGAGACAGACCTTGGAGAACTTGGCTGAAGGGAACACCTGCGGGGGGAGAAAGGGGGGCCTGCAGGAAGGCCTGAAATGTAGTTGCTATACTATGCTATACGCAGTTTGTTATATGGTAGTGTCTGAGCATATAAGCTCGAGTTATGTGCCCATATGTGTTATTCTTATGTGAGAGTTTGCACAAAAAAAAATGGGATGCTTATGCGGTAGTCTTTCTTTAGGTAATGTAGGGTTCTGGCTTCCCTTACTGATTTGTAGTGTTGTGAGCCATGCCAGCCATGGACCCCGAAGGGGGGCTGCACCTTTTGGTGGGTTGGGAGTGGATTTTCCCTAATGCTTTGGGTTTTTGCCCTCCTTCCTAGGCTGGATGGACAGGCTTATGTGTCGGACCCATGGCAGGCCTCGGCCTAACGGGGATCGGAAAATCCTTGAAATAAACCAATAGATGCGGTGAATTATGTTTGTTGTATGTTCAAAGCCTGGTTTGCAGATGTTTGGTAACCAATCATGACGTAGAAGTCCATATAGGGGAATTTGTGTTATAGAATATTAACCTCATGATTTCTTGGTGCAGTGTGGCTACAGCGCTATGCTGTAGTGCTGAATAAAAGAAGAAAACTTTACTCATCACATGCGAGGCCCGGAGTTTGATCTAAGTGTGTGAGAGCGATAGAATTATTAGAGTCATAGATGATTAGGTTAATTTTGACTAATACAGGTCGAGTTCGCTACACTGCCATTTTTACTGTCATTGTACAAAGTACAGAGTACAATACAATTCTTACTTAAATGCCTTCTTCGCAGACTAGACAATTAAAGCAGTGGAACATTACAGTACCTAACAATAAATTAACAACCAACAACAACTAACATTTACTATTAAAGTTGCGTGTCGCAAAAATCTTCAGCCAATAAATGCATGGTCGTGTCGTCACAAAGGCGGTTCCTGGTTTGTTCAGCCGGGTGAGAAGTGCTGCACGATCTGTCTTAAGTCGTCTTGCTCTCGTGAGAGTTTTGTACCATGTGACGCGGGGTGACGTTTCGCAGCGCCGGCTGAAGTCGGACAAGAAAAACTAACCATCATGCATTGCGTCAAGAATGCATCGCTTTAAGCCAGTGCTGTAAGCGGCTGCATGAAGTCAAACACACCCAATGTTATCCAGGAAGGGCCGTTGTGTATGCGAGTTTTCTCTGCAACTCTCTAATTAGGTTACTAATTAGAGGACTGATTGGCTGAAGAGTTCTCACACCTGGGTTTGTACAGCTGACTGAAAGGATTTCCAGAAAAAAAAATCTGCATACACACTGGGCCTTTGCGGATAAGCTTGCCCACCCCTGCGCTAGATAATAATGGTAAAGCCTTTAAAGATTAAAAAAAAAAAAAACATGCTGTAAAAATGGTGCCGTCTCTCGGAAGAGAAGTTAGGAGTGGTACACCAATGTACTGGCTAAAACTGCCCAATAGTCAATTCTGCCCCTATACCATCTTAGCTACTGTGTAGTAAGCGCAATGTACTATTCATTCATTCATTGATGTCATAGACGACCATAGCATAATAAACAAGATCACCTCTTAGATTCAAGGTTCAAGATTCCTTACTTGTCGCATATGTCATTTTAATAGTCCTGTGGCCTCGATCAGTTGTGTTTAGATAGATGGATAGAAATTCACCTAAAGGGTGTATATATATAAGGTAGCCAATTAGTGACATACAATGGTTCCTTAACACAGGCATCCTGCTCTTCCGAACAGTGCATCACGTAAATGCAACTGAATACAGCACACAAACAGGGTCAAGAGGTTCACTTACTGTTTGGCTAAGCATTAGAAAGACCAAGGCGCCCGATCGTAGTGATTTTGAACATGGTGTGGCGGCTGGTGCTGGATGTGGTGGGTCTGGCATTTCAGAGACGGCAGTGTTCTTGGAATTTTTACACATTTTGTCTTTGCATCTAAAGTTTACAGAGATGCAATAAACAAAACAAGATGCAGCCGGTGCCAGTTCTGTCATAGAATACACCTTGCTAATGTGTGAGGTTACGGAAGAATAGTTACACTTCTTAAAACTAACAGGTAGGCCACAAGTGCAAAAGTAACGGCTCAGCACTGTGGTGTGCAGGAATAGTACTTTCAAGCCGGTCATACCCTGAATTAGTTGAGGCGTACATACTGTAGTAAAGTGGCCACTGATTACACATGTTGAATAACGAGAAACAAGTTTGTCAGGTTATGGTTATTACAATGTTTTCTAAGGTCTTTTTTAGTTACTAGACCAAAGCTTGAATGAAACTATTCAGCTTCACCTAAACACTGAATAAGCCAGACGGTGCCCTTGTTTCGAACGGATACAGATTGTGCCACTCCTTGCCTGAAGGCAGGTCAGTGTGCCCTTTCCATTGCTAAAGAGGAAGTGGGGAGATAGTGAAAGACCAACAGGTTGGTTTGCCCCACATTCAAACACACTTTTACCTAAAGACTCAGGCAACCTTACACACCTAGATTGTTGGTTCTGCGCAGTACTAGGTGGCTATAGGAGAAACATGCTGTTGCTTAAAACCCCCAGTTCTGAACCTAAGCACTGTGTGGTCTTCTTACCAAAGGCTTGAGGTCATGGAAGTATTGGTATGATTGTCCTGCGTCACCGTGGACATGAACTTCATCAGTAGACATCACTTTCTAACAATCTCATCTTTATCCTATCCTCAACATACAACTTTCAGCTAACAGCCTCTTCATGTAAGACCTTGTGAGCCATATCCATCATGTTTGACCTTTTTTTCTGAATAACATAAATAAAACACAAGACGTTTAATGTACTTTTATAGCTAAGTTATGATTACACAAAGAGAAATCAGAGGGAGATTCCAAACCACTGAGATTTTATTCTTTAAAGAAAAATCAATTCGAAAACATTGTCCTTGATTTTGTAGCTCTGGTGAGATGACTCAGAATAGTGGGAGCCATCTGCATATCCCTGCATACTCATGAGCCTTGTGTATAGCCCTGTGTATGTCATGTTGTTAATAGCCCTTTGTCAGTGTAAATACGTGCTGGGCTGTTTACCCGATTGTCCTTGCTTGTGGTTGTGCTCAGTCCATTCCTGATCCTGACAAGCTCTCCTTGTGTAATGACCTACTGTGTATGAGACTTCCCGTCCACTATGGGATCTCCCTGTGTTTCCCTGCCATGTGGGGTCAGAGTGTTGTTGCTTGTGTGCGGTCCTTTTAAGGATTACATTAAAGAGGAACTTTGTGCCGGACCGTCTTGCCTCGCCGTGATGCCTTGGTGTGCCCAGGACTACAGAAATTTAGCGCCTGCATCTTTTGGTTCTAGAAAAACAAAAACTATTTTCTACCCTCAAGTGGACTTCCATGACTCAGATGTTGTAATGATGTCACTAATTGTCACTGTGTCCATCTTTTCCAGACCATACCTATGACTGAAGTATATGTTGCAAGCTTTCTCTATGTAAATGCCGTTTTATTTTGTCGTGTTTGTTATAATTAATGTGACATGTTAAAGTAAGTGGCTGCTGGAGTGAAGTTTTCTCAAAAATCGAAAAAAAGTGACAAGAAACAAAGCCGAGCCCAAGGTCTGTGTACCAATAATCACACTTTGAAAACTCCTTCAAGGTTGGTCGATGCATGTTTTGCGTACCCTAGACAGCTAGAGGCATCCCTCAGCGCGCCGGTCCTAATTTGCACACTTTACCTGAATTAACTTGAATTAATTAAATAGCTGAGTGCTTTGATGAGTTTTTAAGACTTTAAATAGGCTAGACATGTTAATTCAAAGACACACCAGTGAATATCAGGGAGAATCACACATACGTCTTGCAAGCATGCACATCCTTCCAAATGTGCACTGACATGTAGCACAGATAGCAGTTTAATTAAAGTGATTGATAGGCTGCCTCTCTCATCTGCACCCCCCACCCCCCACCCCTATTCACGCTGCTGCTACCTGGTCACGGCTCTTGGCGTATGTGACAGACCCCCCCC
>JAODKL010000038.1:15118032-15157756 GCA_026780765.1 Petrocephalus schoutedeni | reverse complement strand
GGGGGGGGGGGGGGGGGGGGTCGGTAGGGGGAGGGCTGGTTACTGAACCGGTGCCAAACTCAGGACAGCTGACCCGGACCTTCCTGGAAGCCACCGAAGAGGAGACATCTGACCCCTTACCCATTGTGAACAGTGATAAATCGCTACCACATGAACCAGACTTAGGTTTAAAGCTTTTGTATTAAAACAAAAGAAGCAGAGAATTCGGGGGAAGGGGTGGGGGTGGGGCGACAGAAACTTCAATCGCCCGATAAAACAAATGGACCAGCGAAAAAAAAAGGGAGAAAGCGCAAATAAAGTCGCCAAACAATGGCGACACGGCGAGAGACTTAGAGACAGATAAATACACGACACTGCGCTGGTGGGCGAGGGCGAGCGCGGTGACCTTGGAGGCAGTGCGTAAAAATGACACCGGGAGATGAAAACAAAAGGCAGCGGTGGAAGTGGAAGCCGGAGCGATTCAGCCTCCTCTGCTTCCCTCCGCAACGAAGACCAGGGAGGAAACAGACGAGGAGCAGCTCCACGCCGCGCCCCGACAAGAAGAGCCAACTCCGAGCAAAAGATTACACGCCAAACCTCTCCCCCCCTCCCCCCGCGCAATCATTCTCAGAAAAGATACAGACACCACATTTTTACTGTGCTTCATTTAAATAACCTAATGTAACCTAAGGTAATGGACATAATCCACATTTTTTAAGTCGATTCCCATGATTACATGGTGCTTTGGGGGGGAAAGGAAGTCAGAAAGAGCATCCTTTGGTGCAAAAAGGCCATTTAAGAGGTTAAAGAGCGAGGTAATCCTCGCAGCCGCGGCGCGAGCAGTTACCGTTGGATTCACCGCCGCGGGTGCGGTACACGTGCCTCTTTGGCGTTTGCCCGGTGACCGTGGCGGCGGGTTTTACCCCATGCCGGCCTGTGACGGAGTCGGGTCGCGGCTCAAAAGCGGAAGACGAGAAGCAGCTCCTGGCTAACGAGCCATGAAGAGGAGCAAATAACGTGATTAATGGAGGGAGAGCCGGCGGTACTGGGCAGGAGACTGCCGCAAGCGGCAGGGGGTCGCCCGGGCCGGCGGACATCATGGGGTGAGCGGATCGCAGAGGTGCCGATGCCCCCCCCACCGGCAGTACCACCCCGCAGCTTCTGGTCCACCATCGCAGCAAGTGCAGGGCAGACACATAGAGGGTTTGATACCGTGACCAGACCGGCACAGGCAGATCCTGACCTCTGTGTCGTTGCTTACAGATGCAAATGGGCTGGAGGGGGTGGGGGGCAGATGAGAGTGCAGACTGGGTAGGGATGACAAAACATGAGGCCGCCCAGTGGCAAGCTGTCTGCGAACGTCCCCTGCAGTTCTTCTGCCATCCAGCAGAGGGCACAGTGAGCCCAGCTCAAATGTCACTAGCTAATAGTGTGGAGATGACAGGTGAGATGGAAGGGAATGAACTGAGATTCTATAAATAAAATAAATTATGGGGATAATAAATAAAAGACGGAGTTGGAGATAAATTTTATATAGGAGAGAAAAGCCAGCTCTTTTCTGCAACCCCGATAATTTTCTAAACCATTGGTTTAGGAATTATTTTGAGGGCATACCATATTGACATGGCTTTCTTCTAAAAAAAGTTACCGGTATATATAATTGACTGGCATCATTTTAAACATAAAAAGTATGTTTTTTGGGAATAAAAATACATAAAACATTTTTTTTCACTGACCACGATGAGAGGACAAAAAGCATAAATATTAAGATGATTATTGAAAAAAGTTATAATATATAACAATATACTGGAAATTTGTTGCCGGTTAGGAAACACAAATACAACAGATTATTTAATCACTTTAATAGAGGAAAAAAATACCTACGTAACCTAATTTTTTAATATTCTTCAATATAAAGGCAGTCATATTTGCTTTGAAATGGCATAACTAAACCCAAATGTTGCAACTGTATGGCACATTACACAGTTTATAATATAATTTTTCATAGAGCCATGAAATCATGGGATATATCTTTTAGCCCTATTTATTTCTCTGTATTCCACATTAAGAAAGCAAGGACACCTGTACTTGATATTTGTCTTTTAACGATTTAATTTGCTTTACAAGGTGAACGTTCGATACAACAGGAACAAGCCCAGCTCCTAACAGCGTCGGGGTGTCATCCTCATTAACTGGCCCCTACTCGATAAAACACAGCCGGCTTGCTGATGCACATTCATCTTGGCAAGACAACCAGAGGAAAAAAAGACGACTCTTTGTTGTCAGAGTGGGCCCCACTAGGCTTACTCCCCCCTTTCCTCCCCCAAGCCTCACATGCCAAGCCCAGTATGACTAATGATATCGGCCAAAAAAAAACAAAAAAATCAAACGCCTTCTTAGGACTCAACCCACAATATCAGCATTTTTAATGAAATAGTTACAATTCTGAAGCTTTTAAAAATATATATGATACGGTTTTATGGTTAGCTTAATTGTTCCTCTGGAGGAAAGGGCTACTTACTGGTGGAAGACTGTAGATAATTCAAGTTAATTTGCTTAAACAAATGAATCAAAATTACAACTAGCCAACACCTGAAAATAAGCCCAAGAAATTATTAGCCAGCGGATCATTTCGCAGAGCACACTTAATAACGATTATGTGTTTTCTAGTGTCTGTGCTGTTAATTATCGCTAATAGTATTGTCTTTGCAAGGCCAGTGTTCGGGAACGAGAGGAACGTCACGTCATGTTATAATTAAGAGCAAAGAGGCTGAGTTTGCACAAGGTTTCGGGGTCATCCATCCGAAGGAAAAGTTCACGCCCCGCTCTGTGGGATTCGGAAGGAGCTGGATAGGCCTTCGCAAGGAGGAGGTGAGCATAGCTCCATGTTAAAGTAGATAAGGCAGTGAAGCAACAGTGAGCCATGAGGTTTACCAAGCTTACTTTGCCCCAAGGTCAGGGGTGTTAACGGTGGATGGAGTGCCAGGTTCAGATCCTCTGACTTATATTAGCATGTCTGGGCCTGAAGAGCTGTCGTGGGGTGGAGAGAGGCAGATAACGTGGCAGATACGTTGTCTAGACTCATGATGTCATGTTCCCCTCTATTTACAGCCGCAAACATCACGGACTTTGGCAGCTGTGTCAAGACAATAAGGATCGGACACAAGGTTATGATATATGATTTTTTTCCCCTGACGGACAGATAATGGGCTGACCTTTGTGAACAGGGGAGCAGTGACTGCAGTGCAAAGAACATCAATTTAGTTCGATGGCCTTGGAGGAATAGTGACAATGGAGCCCTTTGGGGCTGTAGCTGTATCTATCACAGAGACAACAGACTGGCATGAGCAGCACAACACTTTCTCTTATTGCATAGAAAAATCAATCCATCCATCCATCCATGTTCAGATACAGGTTCACTGTAGGGAGCAACCCATGATGCAGCCAACCCATTGCAGGGAATTTGGCAACTCCAATTGACCTCAGCCTATGCTCAGCATATCTTTGGACTGTGGGGGGGGGGCAACAATGCCAACCACTGCACGACCATGCCACCCCACATGCCAACCACTGCACGACCATGCCACCCCACATAGTAAATACCGATGACAATATGGCAGCACTGACACGTCAGCCGCAGTATGGCCCAGGCATGTGCCCCGTGCCGCTCATTTGTGACCCTGACAGGGTTAACAGTTGGAAGATGGATGGATGGATGGATGGATATTTTTCCAACAGGTTGGTGCTCAATAAAATGGATGCTAACTGACTCAAGATGGCATATGTCACAAAAGGGATAGGTTGTGGCATGTGGATGAGGTAGAGGCTGTTACATACAAACTTGCTCATGATCAACACTGCCTAAAAATGCATATATAAATAAATAATAAATTGTACATATATATATATATATATATATATATATATAGGTATAAATAAAACTACAAGCAAAAGAACATTATAAAGCTTTCCAATGCCCCTTTGAAGTGAGGACTGAGAGCCCCCAAACAAATGATCTAATTGCTTAAGAGAGAGGAATTCTCTGCAGGGGTTTCACTAATGTTTTTTTTTTTCTCAATGGCACAGCGCTGAAGGAGAGTTATAGGCCTCGTAATAAAATGCCATCATACAGTTAGTCTTCTGAGTGACTTGAAATTCAGCTGCGGGCAGGCCGTCCTGACTCGATGGATTTCTGTATGAGGCGGGTGGCTGAGATATCTCGTTTCAGAACAGATGGAGGGCGGACCCCCTCGGACGGACACCAGACAGCTCCAGAAAGGCATGGCACGGGTCAGCTTTCCAAATTGGACCGGGCAACCAGCATGGGCTGTTGCTCGCCAGGTCTTACTAGGTGAGGTATGCTGCTCCCACAATGCACTACTCCAGCAGGTAAAACAACATACCTCCACATGGGACCCAGACTCACAAAATGCCCCCCCATCAAAATCTGACCCAGGGTTAACCTGCATCCATCAGGGTCTACACCTCCAGTGAGATGGTATTCGAACTTGAACTCTTCCTTCCAAACCAGACAGCACAAATATGACATATTGCAGACATCTTGTAAGCACAGACAGGTGATGAATAGATGGACACCCAAGACAGTGGAGCAGATGGATATAATTCCCCATGTTCTGCTGCGACACTGACTGCAGGACTGTGTGCCTCTGTTAATAGCATGCATTTTTACCATTTAGCACTAAAACCTACAAACTGCTTTAAAACTGAAAGGCGCCTCTGCTCGGCTAAATAGTTCAGTTCTTCTTGCACTCTGACTGGTTTGTTTCTTTGACTGAAAGACTCATCCATCTGTTTCACGTTAACATTAGTGACACGAGCATGATTATAGGAGACTGACCAATCAGCACGCAGCAAGAACTCCGTGCTTTAGTGAAATCCAGGTTTTTTACAAACCCAGGCCTAGCTCAAAGCATCCTCCCTGACATGGATTATCTGCTCACCGTATGATAATGACACTTTGACTTTGACCTGGCTTGACTTAACTGACTGAAATGTGTTCTGTGAATGTGATATTCCTTGAATGGAATGACAATGTTTCCAGGAAGACCACCCAACACACTCACAGGGAATTCAGCCAATAAATGAATAACTTCTGTTGCTAACGTGGCCCTTCCTAGTGTTAATGAGCAGTGAACAAAATCTGGAGGGATGGGCTGAGGTCTCCATTAAAGAGGTAAAAAATGGGGTTTAAACAAGAGGGCAGGAACAATGTGTACCCCACTCGTGTCTCCAAGTCTCAGCTTACACTCCACAGGTATTAATTACCCAATTATCATTGTAATTCACTTAATTCTCACCTTCGTTACCCAGCCTTCTGTTTGCTAACCCATTTTAATATATGAACATATGGAAGGAAGAAAAAAACTAATCACAGACTTCATAAGGGAGCCGGGATTGGTGGGCGTGGCTAAAGGTTGGTGTCTATCTGGGGTGGAGGAAGCCTGTTGTGGAGGACATAAGCAGATCTGCTTAGCTGTCAGAGAAGACGGGTGCAGGGGCGTATAAAGGGGTGGGACCTGCAGGACACTGGCTCCAGCTGAAAGCTCATTGGCCCCTGGAATGCCCTCTCCCTTGTCACTCATCGATCCAAAACATGTCATTGGGTAACGCTAAGGTTGCGCTCTGTCTTTAGTGGCCTCTTTATTTCCACCACCTTAAAAAAATCCTAGAATTGCCCCGGGACAAGCAAAAATTGTTCAGAAATAGCGAACCACATTCTTTTGCTCCCTCAAGCCTTACCCAAAAGGGTTTTCTCTTTCCACACACATGCTAATAGAAATATGTTTATTCTCTTTTTGAGGAGCAAACTGCAACATGGCTTCCTCAGCCTTTTCTTCAGGCCCCGTTAGCCATCGCCTCACATTTCGTGGCTAATGGCAATATGCATCCATACAGCCACCCACCCGCTCTTTATTAGGACAGAGCCACTTTCCACATTACTCAGGACTGAAGCTACAAGTGCGGGGCCAGGTCGGCCTAACAGTGGTGTGGCATTGAAAGGCGTCTCTTAGACCATTATGCAGCAATTAATTATGCAATTGGAATGCAGATCTGTGCAACACTGCGTGGGGACAGATTCGGTCTAACTAATGTCAGTGGACATCTCTTATGAATGTCTGGCACCATCATCTTAAATTTACCGCTTTGTTCTTACTCAGTTCTACAGATAAGCAGAAAAGGACAATACTGAAAGCTTAACTCAAATGATAAAGAAAGATCCAGAAAAGAAATACTGGTGATCGTAAGATTTTTTCATTTTTGTTTCTATTTTTCCCATCCAGAGAATCTGTTGCAAAGCACTTTGCTTTGGCTCACTAAAAATTCAATGAATAAAATCCAATTGGCCGATTCTTTGACAGGAATGTGAAGCTGAGTTTTTCCACAACACGCTTCTGGGAGATTTCTGACATCAAACTACTAAGGAGGAGTGAACAATGGGGTTTGTAAATATTTTTTTGGGGGGGGAGGTACTTCTGTAGTTTACTAGGTAATTTTCCCAGAAGCCTCTGCTTCATGTACACCACACCGAGAGCTTCAGGAAACCAACCGCTGAAGCCTCTGCGATGCCCGGAGGCTTCTGCTCACTTGCTGGTGCCTGGGAGTCAGTGCAGATTACCATCAGAGCGAGGCCCACGACTCAGCAATCTGCCAGGGAGGGGGGGCTTTGCTTACCACCGCAGGCGTGAGGCCGGGTGTAATTGGCCTGCACTGAGCATTCGCCACCATGACACTGGCCAGGAGCACTCGCGGGTCCCCGGTGGCGCTCAGGAATCTATGTAAACACAAAAACAAAGCATCTCAGATACAAGGTCTCTGGGCTTTAATAATTACTGGGATGCTTTAGGGCACTTCTCCTTCTCTATTCGCTTCACCTTGCAGTGCATTTTTCCGATTCATCTCCATAAACACGCTCCAAGCTTCGAAAAGTGAATCCCAAACTCACGCTCCTGTCAAAAACGCCTTATTCACACAGTCTGTTATTATTTTCTTATTTAAAACTTATGTCTGCAACATAGGAAATTTCCAACACATCCTGATTTTGCCGAGCTCGATGTGTCCATGGGTCAACAAGGGAGGGGCTTGTGTTTCACTTCAGCCAATCACAGTCTTCCTTTAATGAGATTTAAAACCAGTGTTTTCTGTTACGTGGCAAGGTGCACAGATTTCAAAAGCACCTTTCAATAAGGGACATGTCATGGATAAACATAGACAAAACATAGGCATATGCGTACTTGCTAAGGCTATATGGAGCAATGTAATGGTGTTAATTTCATGAATAATAATATAATAACAGTAGTAACAATAACAATAACTGCGACAAGCTTGAACCAGCAAACTTGAGATCACAAATACAGGAAAAAATGGACCAACGTGGTCATGTGGTCAGATGATAAAGCCTGTGATTAGTTAAAGAAGTAAAACACAAGCCCCTCCATTAGTCGACCCAGGGACACATCGCACTCAGCAAAATCAGGATGTCCAAATTATCCATAACACTTAAGTTTAAGGTTTGCCCCTTATCAATCAATAAACTGTTTCGAATCATTTGATAATATAGCAGTAAATTAAAAAGATTCACTTTCAAGTTTAGAAATCTATTACGAAAAACAGCTTTCTCTTGTCTCACAAAGTATTTACAAAATAACTTGTAAATGCTCAATTCTAATTCATTTCTGAGTATTCTACTATTCTACTAACTCATTGTTTTATATTTGCAAGTGATTTACAACTCGTTTTGCAAATACTAGGAGCATGACATGCATGTAATACATTTCTAAATTTGTGAATTAATCTATCTATTAATATGTTATCAAATGATTAGTTACAGTTTATTAATAAGTAAGGAGGAGAATTTTCAATAATGTAAAGGAGGAGATTAAAGTTGCAGTGGCACATATGCCTGACAAGGGTGTTTCTTGTTATTTTTTTTGGTGTCCTGAGCTGCCCTGTCTTCTAAAGGCTGACATTCCCCACACATTCAGTTAAACTCAATTGAGTCCCACTTACATTATGATACATTACATATATTATGAAGAGACAGTCTCTGCTTGGGACAGCGAGCAGGGCCACATGACACTGTTTGGACAGGAAGCGGCACCTTTATTTTGGGAAACATGGAACTGGGAAGCGAACAATCAGACAGCCACAGGAGACGAAGATGTCTTGTGGAGGACTGAAACGGAACCAGAGGAGATGGGATGGGGATCACAAAAGCTTCTGCTTATGATTTTTCGACTTCACAATGGTTCGACTTGCGGTATTTTGACTTTACAATGGTTTGACATATGACATTTTGACTTTACGATGGTGTGATGGTGATGCACACTCAGTAGTCATCAGACCCATTTTTGATCTGTTCCCGGGCTAGCGATAAGCTGTACAATATTGTCTACTGATGCTGGGCGATGGCGGCATTTACGCAGCTGCGCTTCCAGCCTCTATAGCGACTGTGAGCATAAACATCTCACACAGCGATTAACAACGTATCGTATGCCTACTTATTTATTTATCATAACGTATTCTTATTTGTCTTAAGATATTTTCACCTTACGTTGGGCTGGTTGAAGCATAACCCCATCATAAGCTGAGGAGCATCTGCAGAGCATAAAGTTTATCTGTGTGTCATTCAAAATCCTTGTGGGATAGGGAAAATCCAATGAGATAACTGAATTTAGCAAAAAGATACGGTCAGATTAGCTTGTTTTCATTTGTGTGAGAGAAAGTAAAAATGTGTCGATGGGTGTAATTAGGAAATAGGTTAATAAAGAAGTGTTTGCCTGGTTTTGGAAAGATCCTCAAATGAGGAGCTGGACTGTGGAATCTTGGCTGTAGAGTGACCCATTAAATGGATTGGTGTTATTTTCATTTGAGTGACGGTCTTCCCCAAAGAGGCCCATATCGGGGACTGTAATGGGGTCGTGTGTGCCTGTGATCGGAAGGTCACCTGCTCAAATCCCAGAGTCCCAGAGTTGGCAGAGCCATTAGGCCGTTTGGCCTTTGAGCATGGTCCTTAACACCAGTGTGTGTTTTTGGGACTAGCTGACCTCGCCCTCTCAAAAATGTATGTCTCTTTGGATAAAAAACGAATAATAATAATGCAATAATAATAATAATGCTCCTTGTAAAGAGGAGGGCGTTTTGGAAGCCCAGCCCACACAAAGGGACACGGATGCCAAACAAAGGTGACAGTGATCTCTTACTCAGCAGCCCATCGCGACAAGCTTGCTGTCACAGGATTAACTAATAACGGGGGAACAGAGATTAATGAGCCTCATGCATGGGCACATAACGCATTAATCTGTCAGTCGGGGGACGGCTGTTTTAACAAGCGACATGTTCATTAAACCGTCCAACTTCGACGCGGTGTGAAAATCCCGTAAATAATTATCCCCAAAGCATTTAGTGTCGCATTGTTGGTAAGACACTTGCCTTTTATCTGCTCAAAAAAATCAAATGACTGGAATAAATCGTGAAGGGAGGCAATGTAACAGAAACAGAAATAAGCTTCACGCAGCGATGCACATAGCAGAAATGTAATGTTTGGTTCCTCGGGGATGAGCAATTCAGAGGTACCTGCTGAAATTAGTAATGAGTTGTGGTGCAGTCGTGATATGGCACTTGACAAATACACTGGATGGGTGTCACTTTCGAACACGTGACCTGAGCTCAAGTGTGGAAACCTACCATGGATTTGACGAGCAGTACATATCTTCTAGAGCACTTGCTGCAGAGACATGTCTCACACTTCTGCACACTACCTTCTGGGTACCTGCACATGCCTCTAAGGAGGCTTATAAGCCTGCGTTGGGGACTGTTACCATGGAAACTACAACGATCTCCCCCCTTGTGTCAAGAGGCATGGAGATTAGCTACCATGTTACCTGAGCAGGACAGACTGGGCTTGGCCCTGCAGACTGGATGGGATTATGGGGGTCAAGAACACCAATTGGAATTTTGCTGGTTCAGCTCCCGGAAGGGGCCTTTTCATTATGACTTAATCTAAACCAGGCTGGTAAAATACCTAGCTGTGTGCATAGGTAAAATTGCGTGTCCCTTTGAGGTTTTATAAACGCGTCACAGAGGGAAAAAGAAATCATTCACACTCACTGAAAGCATGCACTATCCTCTGGCGGGATAATTCCCAGCTTCCCCTAACATTCAACAACATGCTGTCCAAACAGGGAGACTTGGACAACCTCTTGACAAAGCTGTAGCCACTTCTGAAAGACCAAACACCATTTAAAGTGGGATGTTTAAGGATCTGGTCCCACTGGCGCACTGTCAACTCCACAAAAGTGATGAAAAAAAATAAAAAATGAAAAAGCCGGTAAACTCCAACAATAGCGCGCATTTGGTCCGTTAAGCGAATCTGGGGTAGAGCTGTAAAAGCTGACCAAGGCACCCACGGCACGAAGAGCCGGGAAAAGGCAATATCACCGCCAGGCTCTCTGGCTGATGCGTAGCTCCTGCTGCATACCAATGAAGGATAGCGGTGACCTCTCTGCAGCATCATCCCATAGCCCATCTCTCTCGCGTGGCCCCATGGCACTAGCTCCGGTCCCGGTGACCTGCCGGGAATTAGCTGCCGGCCTCAATTTAAATTGCTCGGAGCTGAGCGGGCCTGTGGAGGGCCCGACTTATTTTTGCTCCGGCCCCCCGAAACCGGAGTTCCATTTGTCCAAGTGTCCGGTTGCAACATTCGTAGGGCACATCGTTTCTGTGTACGGCGAAGGCGGCGTGGGAGGCCAAGAGTGCTAGCGGCTCATTCCGCCAGCCACCCGCAGCAGCCGATTACAGCTTCGTAGGGGAGGCGGGGGGGTATTAGGAGAAGGGGGCACAACGACGGCCACGCTTTCCATAATCACAGCCTACTCGCCTCATTTGTTCTCTTGCTTCGCAAGATTACCATTGTGTATTTTATAGCTGCTGTGGGAATGCAGATACTCTCATCCATGGGTGGCAGCATCGCTCCTCAGGGCGGGAGGTGACAAGAGGAATGCTGGGAATTAAACCTCAGTGCAAACAAACCTCACGGCACTGACTACTCTGTGGGATTAAAACCGGTTGATTCAGGGTGATCAAACGTTCATCAGCTTCAGATAATGAAGCATAGGTGTGTTACACTTAGATGGACAGAATCTCCAGCTGGACCCGGGCATCCAGTTCATTCTGTAGACTGTAAAAGGCCTGTCACGTAACAGCCCTCCTCCTAAACAAAGTTGCCGGACAATTCATGTGACACCAGTCTTGCCGCAAAGTGCCTGCCGTACCACGATAAGCCTGCCAGGGCCCCCATGATTGGGCGTCCCATTTTATAAATAGGCAAGGGTCTGCTTCCACTCGAATAAAGTGAGCAAAGAGCTCAACGCTACTGAGTGTCAAGGGAATAAGGAGTGAAAGTGGGATAGAGAAAGAGATGGAGGCCCGTGATAAAAGCTGTGCATTAACCCCTAAGCACTGCCTGTGAGCTATTACAGCACAATCCCCCCCCCCCTCAGGGTGGGGGCACTAAGTGAGAAGCTCACTGTGACCAGCAGAGGGCAGCATTGGCCAATTTGAAAGACATTCTTGGCTGGTAGGGAGGTATTGCAACAGATGGTGTGGTGGTTAAGGAACTGGACTGCAAAATCCTAGGTCTGAATTATAGTAAGACAGTGGCTTCTGTAGCCACAAGGAACAAACAGCTTCAAATACCCTTGTCTTCAGTGTACTCTGAAAGGAGTCTATATACATTTACCATAAACCATAAAACAAGTGATGTCCCAAACCGTCTTTACTACCAGAGGGCAAGAACAAGGCGAGACCTGCATTCGCCATGGAGCAAAACCTGTAAGTGCTCTGTGCTATTGTCAAGCACTATTATGAAGCTTGGAAGTCCAGCTGTCCAAACCTGCTGGCACAATTTTTATGTTTCAAACACTTCAATAATGCGTACACCTCAACCAAGGATGGTTCCCGCAACTGGGTTATATGGGAGTATATTTACTGGGCTCCCTCTTCAGTGATTCAGTCCCAGCATGAGTCAACAAGCAACTGTCAACAAAGTGACACAGTCGCATTGTGAAGTGTTTTCACCATTTATGTATTCTTGACAAGTTTCCAAGGACAATCTACTAAGAGACTCATCAAGACCTTGACAAGCCCATGAGCTGAGAGCGTCCGATATGCGGCACACTCGCGCGCGATAAAAAGAAATCGCTGTAGACAGTAGTGGGGCTTTGATGCTCCTGCTAATTATTTCCCCATGTCAATTATCTGTGGGTATATTCTGTTTTAATGCCACTAAAAAGGGGGTACTTGTCTTCCTTTATTCAGGAGGACGCAAGAAAGTGTGTCTCAGAACACTTTTAATTCATGCCGAGTTTTTCCATTTTTATTTTCCGCAGAAATTCAAAGACTACTTCTACTGAAAAGATAACCATGAAGCTGTAAATCTGGGGAAGAATAACTTATCAATCCCTGTTAAGATCAATACAACCAAGACTTGTTTTCTCAGAAACAAGCACAAAACTTGCAGCCAGTACAGGGCTGCATACAAACATACATACAAGCACATAAGCAAAACAACCTATATATGCATTATGTACTGTAAATATAAGTATTTTGCACTGTTTACATATATACTGTTTACTTGCACTGAGTTATTGTTATGTACTGTTTTACAGTATATATATATATATATACTGTATAACCAATATTTATTGTTCATGGTTTATTGTTAAACTGCCCTTTGTTCTATCTGATGCTTTGCAGGAACATAATTCTGTTTCATGTTTGTGATGTGACTTGGCAAGCCATATACTATAGAACTATAGACTGACACAATTTACACACACATTACACATTGACACACACATTTTACACATTCTCTAATCTCTAGATTATATTAGACAAACTATATTGATCCCAGCGGGAGAATCCTGCACATACAGCGTGCAAGGAACGTAGAGCACTGACGAACATACCTGTAGTGCAAAGCAGACAAGGTGCAGAGACAGTAAACATAGTAAGCATGGTGCAAGCAAATTACAAAGTGCATGGTAAAGTCAAACATCCTGAAAACAACATACAATGAAATGTTAATTAAATATATATCAAGAAAAATACAACAATAACAACAACAACAACAACTACAATAATAACTATTATTGTTATTAGTGGGTAGTATATATGCAATAAAAAAAACAGATAGCACCAGAATATTACTATTGTAAAGATGGGATTCTTTGCGTTACAGCTCGGCGTGGGGAGGTGTTCTGCTTGAGAGAGTAGCACTTGATGTGTAACCCCAAATTGGAATCGAGCAGGAGGGTTGACCAGAGCTCATTCTGAGTCACTCAAAATTTGGGAGGCAATTAAATACCTCGTGACAGGCCTCTGATCACTAATATCAAAGTGGCATGATTAAAAATGCTGCCGGAAAAGCTGATAGCTTTGTAGCTGTCTGTTTCGAACCATCGCCCCAGTGATTGGTGAGTTCTAGCAATACATACTGGGAAAGAAGTTGAGAGGAGAGGGAAATCATTAGCAAAGGAATAGCACAATCTGTCTAGTCATGGGGAGTGTCCACTCCGTGGCTCATGATAGCCAGTGATCTAAAAAGAGCTCAGCAAGAAATTACTCAGGAGCTCTGACGTTTGTTAGAGGCCACGTTGGCAGAGGCTACTTGTGGCCCTGTCCATTGGATATGGTGAACTATCGTATAAAGAAAAAACAGTAAAAAATGAATCTGATGGATTAATCCCTGCCGTTTACCACTTTTTTATGTGCTCCATAAACACGAGGAAGATTTCTCCAACATGGGCAGAGCACAAGAAACATTTTGTACGACGGAGGCCAAGGCAGCTTCAGTCGAAGCCTTTGAGAGTCGTGCCAGAGGAGCGTGGAGAGTGTGCGGGGACCGGGCCGCACTCAGGTGTCATGCTGTGTCTTCTGTAGAGACACTGTCTCCATAAAATTAATACTGTACATTCTTTTTCTCCTCAAAAATTCTGTCAGAAATATAGCTAGATAGACAGGACTGCATCTATCTACAACTATCTAGGTGTCTCTGGGGGGAAACCACAAAGAGGCTGTATCTTTTAATAGGTTACTAAATTATTCTGCACCTGGGCGTTGTGGAAACCAAAAGTAGTGGATAAAAGGGTTACATAATAGTGGGAAGGCTCAGACAGCGTAGAAATTATCGGAATGAATATATGAATGCAAATAAGAGTAAAATGATCCTGTCGTTATACTTATCATAATACATGCATGAATCCAAGTGCTCATTTCCGTCTCTCATTTCAAAGCTGACGGTAAAGGCAGCGAGGCAGGTTTTCCCGTCTTATGAGAAATCCATTGATTTACACAGAGGTCTGATTCTAAAGGTTACGGCTTGGGAGCATCAATACCTCAGTACGTGTGCAGAGAGGCAACCTGCGTGCCGGCCCACCCTGAAGATGAGGGGAAGTCACTTTGAAAGACGTTAATTGAAGAATGCAAATCAGATGAAGGTCAAAGGTTAGCGGTGGAGACAGGCCAATGCTTTTAACCTATGGGGTCAGAATGGGCAAATTTACAGAGAGCAGCCTCGACGACAAATCATCCTTCACTAATAAGGGAACTCTTCTACGGGTGTATTTAGGGGGCGGGGTCACAGGGGCACTGGCCTCTGTTGATTGGACCCCAAAGCGTCCCCTCCTCTTTGATTCACAGATTCGAAACATATTATAGGCAGATGATAAGGTTGGCCCATCTTAAGCCCCTCCCCCTTAAAAAAATCCCAGAATAGCTCCTGAACTCCTTGAAAATGAAGGTCAACCTTGCTGCAACAACCTTGATCCCCCGTTACCGTGGTGAAGCCCCACACATGCTAGGCGTTACCAGGCTAACTTTAATTGTTCTGCCACGCTGTCCACTGCACCCCCTCATCAGCCGGCATGGTGTCACGGTCCCCAGGGATGACATAATAAAAGGGGCTTAATTAAGTGCAGGGCTGGACCCTAGATGGCACTACACGCAGGAGTCACGTCTGATATCTCAACTGGCAAATGAAAATGGAAAAAAACAGCACTATGGATACAATGGGGATTAAAAATACTCATGTCAGATTAATGCTCAGATTAATATACGCTGACAGCTTGGGGGGGGGGCATCAGGTGGGACACAGGCTGGTGTAGGTCAAAAACAAGGACTGATTCTAGTATTATGGAGCATTTTTTTTTGGGGGGGGGGGGATTACAGCCTTGCTTAAGGGCCCAGCAGAGGCATGACTATATTGCCAAGCACCGGATTCAAACCAGTGACCTCCGGAGCACATGTATGGAGGTATAACCCACCAAGATATGCTCCACTTCCCTTCTGGGAAAATCTGTACTTGGGTTAGTCCCACTAGGGCTTAATTAAACCCAGTTCATGTCAGTTAATGACCAGATATGTCAGTCTGAAACAGTGAGCCTCCTGGATCAAACCCTGTGGATTTTTAATTAATGTCACAAATAGAAACCAGGAGAAGCAGTTTCAGAGTAAGAGGATGGCATGCAAACAGAGAACACAGAGAACCATTCAGGAAGACTGTACTGACATCAATAGGCTCCGAAATATGTAGGTCAATGCCAGCAAACCCCAAAAACGCAGCCGGGAAAGGAGGAAAAAATAGGAACATTTCATTTATTTCTTGTGGTGAAAGTTATGAGCTGTGATGGATTGAAATGATTTTAGGATGAATCCTCATTGACTTTCAATAGCTGCGTTTCCATTAAAGTTTTGCGCAAATAAGCGCATATGACAAAACTAAATCGCAAATAAAGTGTATTTCCATTAATGAATGTCCTGTGAATTAAAATCAATGTCTCAAACTTCGCCATGGCCCTTAAGCTCTGGATAGTAGCTCTACATCAACTGATTAGCTGTTTCCACTAATTAGCTAATTCTGATTCATTCCAGTTTTGCAAATTACTTCTTTATTTTATTTTATTTTATTTTTTTTACTTTTTTAAAAAACTTGTGTTTCCAATAATAGGTTTTCAGTTCACATCTTCAAAGTGTGCAAAATCAAATTCAACAGAAATGCCACTAATGGACAGCTTGATTTCTGGGCACATTTTAATCCAATTGATAGTAAGAAGATCTCTCTGTCTGGCAGAAGCATGGCAGGGGATAGGAGACTGGTTTTGGTGGGCTTTGTGTTGTTATGGTGAGTAATCGCTAGCCATGTGCCAATAGTCACCTTGATTAATGAAAGACAGCTGGGCCTAATCAGCCTGATAACCAGCTAAGCGTATGTTAGGACAGCTGGGCTGGTTAAAAAAAGGTATATATACAGTTGAAATCTTTTTTTTTTTTATTTCTGTAAAGAAAGGGAGCTGGAGGCAGAATGAATGAATGAATGAATGAATGAATGAATGAATGAATGAATGAATGAATGAATGTTGCATTTATTTAGCGATTTTATATAGCACGTTTAACGCCCCCCAAAGTGCCTTACAGAGGCATTGGGGAGGCGCTTCAGTCACCACCTCTGTTTAGCACCCACCTGGATGATGCGATGGGTGCCATTCTGCACCAGTACACTCACCCCATGGTAGCTAAGGTGGTGAAGGGGCAAATTCACTAGTTAGACATAGGGGATGATTAGCAGGCCACATTTGCAAAAGGCTAATATTAGCCTGCAAAATCTGACTATGTTAAATAATGTCAGTGTGCCGATCTTGGAAGATAATATTTTCCGTTAACCACAATGATTTTGCGCAAAAAACAGGAATCTGCAGAGAACTGTAACTTTAAGGGGTCGATGAAAAGTTTATTTACTTGTATTTTTCCATGCTGATTAAATGGCTTTCTTTGGGTGCTGGCCTTCTCTATTGTACCCATATCACAAATGCACAATGGTATGGCAGGTATAAAAGCTCCTGAACAGTTTTCCATTTAAATTAAATATGACACGTCGTAGAAATGACTCAAAAACATCACGAAGCTTAGTAGTCTTTCATTTTTACTTTGAAAATCCCACTCTTGCACTGACTATGTGGCCTTAGACTGTAACAGTCTATTATTTAAATCTATAATCCATTATTTTGCTAATTCACTCCCACGTCTGCATAAAAGCAAGAAAATAAACTTCAGGCAGATTCTCGTTTCGGCTTTATGCTGCTATAAATCTTGCCCGTGAGTGTGATGGATTGTAAAATCCCAAAACCAAACATCCTTTGTGTGAATTGCGCACAGGCTGTGTTCAATAATGGAGTGTACCAAATATCTTCATGCCAATAAACTGAAAGGAACTGAAAAGTCCAGAGTAATAAAAGGTCATTTTCAAGTGCAGTAAAAAAATCTCCTAGCAATGTTGTGACCCAGGCACGGTAGGATAGCTGAATTTTCCTAATAGTTGAATGCAGGTGTACTACTAAAGATTTTGGGCTGCTTGAAAGCATGTCAAATTGGGCCTCCTATCCAGACCAAACCAATAATCTTCCTAATTTTTTAGGGCCACTGTTAAAAAGGGTATTGTTCTAACTTCCCTACCGCTTTTTGCACCCTTGGTTGTTGTGCTTGAAAAACACCAAATTGTAACACATTTTTTGAAGAATACTGATTTTTAACACAAACACATCTCAAACATTAAATTCAGCCATTGCAGTCCGATTCATTGCCACAGGTGTATAAAATCCAGCACCCAGCTTTGCAGTCAGGTTTATACAAATTTGTGAAAGAATGGGTCATTTTTAAGAGCTCAGTGAATTCAAGTGTCGTACTGTCATAGGATGCCACCTTTGCAATAAGTCAGTATGTGAAATTTCTTCCCTGCTAGATATTCCAGGGTCAGCTGTAAGTGGTATTATTGTAAAGTGAAGGTGTGTAGGAACAACAGAAACTTAGCCACGAAGTGGCAGACCATGTAAATTAATGGAGCAGGGTCACCCAGTGCTGAGATGCACCATGTGTAAAAGTCGCCAACACTCATAAGTGCAGAGTTCCAATCTGCCTCTGGCAAAAACTCTGTGACGGGAGCTTCATGGAATGGGCTTCCATGGCTGAGTTTGGGGAAGGCCATTTTCTGTTCCAGCATGAAGTGCCCCAGTGCACAAAGCAAGGTCCATAAAGACATGGTTGGGTGAGTCTAAGGTGGAAGAACTTGACTGGCCCACACAGATCCCTGACCTCAATGCCATCAAACACTTTTGGGATGAACTAGAACGGAGATTGTGAGCCAGGCCTTCACATCCAACATCAGTGTCTGGCCTCACAAATGTGCTTCAGGGTGAATGGGCAAAAATTCCCACAGACACACTCCATAAACTTGTGGAAAGCCTTCCCAGAAGAGTGGCAGCTGTTATAGCTGCAAAGTGGGGACCAGCTCCATATTGATGCCTATGGCTTTAGAATGGGATGGCATAAAAGTTCCTGTCGGTGTAATAGCCAGGTGTCTCAATACTTTTGTCCATATAGTGTATGTACTTTAATAGTTTTATGCACACACATAATGATAAAACAATGGAGTAATGAAGAAGTCAGAGTCCGAAACAATGCAAGAAATCATGCCATAAGAACAAGCAGACTCCTAAAGCGTGCCACTACGTAGGCATGCTCAGGAACTGACATATATTATGCAGTGCATTACTTTGTTTTATTTTAGTTTAGTGTAAAATCTTATCATTTATTTTTTGTACACTGAAATTTTAGAATTATGCCGGTTACTTGAGCATTTTGGTTACTCAAATGCATTTTCCAATGATGGATGTACATTTAACGATGTGGCATGATAGCGAGTGTGAAGCGTCTGTGGATGGCATGTTTACCCTTCCTGTTACGCTGCATGTCTGTGCAGGGTAAAACAGGGGCTGAAACCACTGGAATCAGGTGTGAGGTCACCTTGCCAATGGATGGATAATTACCTTGGTAACACTTTACCCAAGGGGGCACATATAATTCTTCCTTAATGTATTAATTAACCAGAAACTAAGTGTTAGTTACATACTGATCCCCTATCATTAATCATAATGACTTACGTATCTCATGCAGTTGCGATATTTTTTATATGATTTGTACTTGAGCAGTAACTGAGTTTCTAAGTTACTTGTACTCCCTCAAATACAAATTACTATTATTATTGTGTCACTGTGTGACTCTAATTTTTACCTTTGAACTTTTTTACTTTTTTGTTTTTCTCAACTGAGTATGAAGCAATGGAATTTTTTCGGGACTTACAGCAGCAACCATAACATTAGATGCTCGTGGTCTTAACCAGACCACTACTAATGAAAATGAGCTGTGTAGGCCACAGTTCACGCCGCACGGTCCTTCCGAAAGGTGAATGGTTGGCGTGGATGTCCCAGGATGGGGAGGAGTCAAAGAGAGCTGTCAGTCACGTTGCCTTTTCCCTTTGGACCATAAAACACATGCCTAGCTCTTCATATCTGAGCTCTCCCTATTGTATCCCTTGCCAAGACCAGATGCTCTCTGTTATAACCTGCATTACGCTTGTATGGAAGGTACAACTGTTTTGTTCTCCAATCCATACTGTTAAACCCATCTCCACGGCTGTGTTTGCCTTCCCTCCCACAGTGAGTCTCATAGATCGCTAGGAGCATTTTATATTGTTTGATGCACTTCGAAGGGAAAGGCTGCTCATAACTGATTGTCCTTATCGCGGCTGTTTGAATGAGGTCGTAAACATGCATTACTCTCACTGTATTTGTATGCTTACAGCTTTTATCCCTTTCAAATTGCTTTGGGGAAGAAGCATCTGCTAAAGTAAATGTTAATCTTTCAGGGTTTAGGAACAGGCTCCTATTACATGATTTGCATTTTTTCACTTTTTTTTTCCCCTCCCCCCACAATGATCTAATGGAATGCTCCAAGCAAGGTAAAAATATGCTAGCTGAAACCATTGACACAAGGAGGAGGAGAAGCCCGGTGGAGGGGTTAGGGTAGCACTTCTACAACTGTGAGGCAGCTTTTCCAGAGGCTGATGGGATATGCACTTAATTACAAGGACAATGGAGGATCCCACTTACTCATGAGCACCAAGACAAAAGTGCAGCTTTGCTGGAGTAGCTATCTGTGCTATCCTCTCAGTGAGGCATCCCACTTCCAGCGGATCAGCAGGGGTGGATCTAGAACAATATTCATAGGGTGGCAAGAGGAGGGCAGGAGGGGTGCCACCTTATGGCAGAAGTATATGTGCTGAATGCTAAGTGGGGTGGCAAGGCGTTTTTTTTTAGGGTGGCAGTTGCCACCCCATGCCACCCTGGTAGATCCACCCATGGTTTCTAGATTTTTCTTTGTCAGACATTGTGGAAGAACTGTGTGTGTTCAGCGGGGTGGAGAGTTTGAGGCTGATTTGGTCCCTATTAATGCTGAAACCCAACCAACACCCTTGATCAGTGGCATTACCAGGCTGCCATCGTGGGGTGGGTTATTTGGGTAGGATGGGTGAGCACCAGTGTTCAAATTGTCCCAGTGGTCTTATGGGGTCCCCTGGTGGGGAGTTCTTAAAGTAGGGTGGCAGTGATTAGAGTTGGGTCTAGTACTGATTGTGTTCTAAGGGCTGGAACAGGATCCCTGTTTACAAGTTCCTGGGCTGTCTTGACATGGAACTTTTGGAGCTCACAACACACAACAGGAACTGGCACCTTCATGCTAAATAAGCATGGGGAACTAAAAAAGCTTGTTGGTCACACTTCATATATAATTTCATTTGAAACTACACCGCCACCCCAAAACAATGGAGGATGAATTGTTAGTTATTTGTTAGTTATTGGGTGGATCTACTGCGATCAAAATTGGACAGTATGTTTTGATCCATCTTAAATCTGGCCAGCAGACAAGTCTTTTGTTTTCCAGAGTAAAAAGGTGATGTAATGTTATGTCACTAATAAGTGCCGGCAAGTTTCACCGTTGGCACTGGCAATATTAGACAAAAGTATATTGGTTATCGATCACTGTAAGTGCCTCCCCAGTAGTTCATCTTAGAACAAAAAGTACCTAGTCTGGAATAGGGTTATGGAACTGTCTCCGAGGAACCACAACAGGGCAGAGTTCCTGCAGTGTGAATGCGACGAAAGTACCAGGTTCTGGAAAAAAGGTTCTGGTTCCAGGAAAAAGTTCCTGCAGTATGAAAGTGACTTAAAGCTCCTGATCTGTGGGCTGTGACTCTCAGTCACTTGCAGCAGATTCCATGATGAACTGTACAAGCCTAGGACATCCTAGAGCCATATATTCCCACTAAGAGCTAATAAGCTATTGCTAATCACGATCATTCTGTTCGCTTTTTTTCATCTTGTTCCTGTGAAAGTCATATGCGCGTGCGCACACACTCACATGGCGGCCGGTTAAAGACGATGTGTCATAACAGAAAGTAATGCAGGGAAATCACTTTGAGTTTCTTGCTGAAGTGATATTGAGGCGAGGTGCATTGGCTGCCATTCGGCTTTGCTTGATCATAAGCGGGGGGCTCTGCTTTCCCACAATGCCTTGTGACTCCCGCCAGCTCCAGAACACTGAAAAATGGTGTACAGTTACAGAAACATCCTGAGCTACTAATTCTGTACAGTGACTCTAAAAGACTGACCCCCTCATTACATTATAGCAATTAAAACTGACCTTATAGCAAACTAACTTTAGTACTATCCCAGTGTACCCTTTGGTGATCTACAATC
The DNA here is from genome assembly GCA_026780765.1 of Petrocephalus schoutedeni. Taxonomy (NCBI): domain Eukaryota; kingdom Metazoa; phylum Chordata; class Actinopteri; order Osteoglossiformes; family Mormyridae; genus Petrocephalus; species Petrocephalus schoutedeni. Next base: position 15,136,115 of record JAODKL010000038.1, on the reverse strand, counting down.
TATTTAGGAGAGGGCGGTAAATGCCAGGCCGAAATTCCTGTTTTAAGCAGAGGTATATTTCATACTGAAAAGCTACAAAAATTACCAGACAGAAAATAGACATATTGATTAGTGACTAGTCTGGCTAAATAGCAAACTATATCTCTTGCATTTTTCACGCAAAGAGGTGTTCAGCATCCCCATATCTGCTTTTTTAATCAAATGTCAGTGTATGTTTTTTTTATATATATATATATATATATATATTTATTTATTTATTTTTTTTTTTAAGAATTAATCTGTAAATTTTAATCTCAGCCAAACCAACTCTTGTTCCGATCAAATACTGCACCCATAGCAAGCAGGAAGTGGCTGACTGGAGGTGCAGAAACCATTTATTTAATTTGTCCGGGTCTGTTTTCAGTTTTACTTCAAATGTGGTGTCCAATTAACACTTTGTAGGATTTTTATTTTCCACCTTCAGAAGACTCGGGCCTGGGTAAGAACAGACTATTGTTTTATAATCAGCAAATGAAGGTAGCAGTCACATAATCACAGGCACGAGGAGATGCTCATGGCACGTAATTAATTGCTACTTGGGCCCACTTGTTTACCATGCCAGAGAGCCGCTTTCCGAATGCCGCATAAGGAGAGCACTAATGTGTTTTTTTTTTTTTTTCCTGAGGAAATAAAAGTGGCTAAAAGCCGCCATAACACATGGGAGCCTAGTGGAAATTCCATTTGTGTTGAAATTCCACTATAAATTATACCGGAATTTCCCCAAGGGTACGGTGCCTTTTAGAGGCCTGTTTCCGAATGCTTTCAGAAATAGGTGACCGACCACTGATCTCGAAGGAGCCAGAGGGTCAGCAAAGTTTGTGGGTCGTCAGGTGGAGGTGTCATCGCCAGCATCATCGCGGGCCTCCATGAAGCCTCAGGAGATCCACTGTGTTTTTATTAGTATTTTTATTGTTTTTTTTTTTTTTGTTGTTGTTGTTGTTGTTTCTAACCGGAGGTGAATAGGATCAAGAGGTCCGTACAAATCAATGAGGTGGATGTATCTTCCGAACAGAAAAGGGTATGACTGTACTGGCCATTTGGTTGCCGTGGTGGAGTCCCGCAGGGGGCTGTGTGGCACATGTGGTGGGTAGCCAACTTGCACGTGGTGCTGTGAAGGGGGGGACCCTCCACAAAACCGACTCATTTACAACACAAAAAACAAAAAAAAACAGAGATAAAAGGCTTCTTCAACTGAAAAATCAATACATCATAAGGCACGCGCCGATTCCTCTGTGTACCCAGAAATAATTACAGCAGAGAAAGGCCGAAGGAAAACAACGACACGGGGCCTTCAAACACACGCGTTAAAAAAGTAAACGGAGCTTTGAAAGGGCTCTTTTTCCATCTGCGCCGTTTTCAAGTACAACCTCATTTCCTCCCAGCTTTGGCACATTTCAATTATGGCCACATCTGCATCCACAATGGGGCTCGTTTCAATTACAGAACAGAAGCTGTCGACGCATGTCCCATTTCCTGGGGTCTTGGGGTCCTTGTCGGTGTGGTGGCAGTGAAGAGAGCCCGCACTGGGAACACCGGGCCGTGACAATAGGGCCGATTTCCACCCAGCAAATCCTGTGGGTTTTATTTATTTATTTTTTTTTCCTGATGGGACCCTTTTTGTTGACAGGCTTTTGCTTTGGGGATGAAAACTGCTCAGGTACGCTTATAAATCTGTTTAATAACCCGTGACAGGCACAGCTCAGTGTTTGCCAGAGACAAAATAAAGAAATGACCACCCCAGGGCGGCAATATGTACAATTTCCTGTGCTGGGGTGCAACAGGTGTGTGTCAGAATTCAGCTGCATTTCAACTGCAGTGTAAATCTAGCAGGATTTACAGCAGGCCTGTCTCCCGTAGTGTCTGTTACAGATAACGACGGCTATGGGTGTATTCCTCCCGCTTTCGTAACGATTGGGGGGGAAAAAAAACGGCTTCAACTTCAATTTTAATGGTAGCCGGCATCATTTCCGCTATACTAAAATAATGATGGGAAAAAATTTATAAAAAAGTAAGAATACAGCAAAGCGAAAACGTAAAAGAGAATTACGTGCTGCCAATTTTTTTTCGAATCCACAGAATGAGATGAAATGTTTGCAAGGATAAGAGAGATTGAGAGGGAGATAAACAGAGATATCCATAGGCATGGTGATCGTTTCCTGCGGAGTATGGTGATGAGTAATAATAGCAAGGAGATGGAGACTGCTGAAATGGTGCAATTAGGCATTTGGGTGGACTGCAGTGGAAGTATATGACGACTACAATGTGTCCTGGGGTGAGATGTGAGATCAGGTTTCACAGGCTCTGATTGGACCTAAGCCTTGCAGTGATTGGACATGCAACATAATAATTTGCATATCAGCCATATTCCTGTAGCATGCATGTTGGTTTGCCCATTAATACCGTGGTGTTCAGTAAAGAGAGTCAATCTCAATTCAGTGTGGTTCATAACTGTGGTTGAGCACAAATGAAGAATATTACACCAGAAGATGGCACGAGGAAGATGTGCATCTAGGCCAGAGGTGTCCAACTCCAGTTCTGCAGGGCTGGTGCCTGTGTAGTTTAGTTCTTTCCCTGTTCCAGCATAAATGATTGAGCTGAAGAGCTGTGTGATAATTAGCAAAATGAGCTGTGCGTTGAATCAGGTGTGTTAAATGAGGGTAAACCCAAAAATGTGCAGGGCTGCGGCCCTCCAGGCCCGGAGTTGGACACCCCTGATCTAGGCTCTTCTCTGTTCTTGTGGAATGAACTCCTCATAGATGCCCGAACAGCTGAGTCGTTGGGTGTCTTCAAACGACAACTGAAGACCTACTTGGCACTTCTGGTATTAAAGTCTTTTTTTAAAAAAAAAAACCCTGTATTAGACAGTATTCTTAGCCTGGATTCTATTGAACCAGTATCAGAAAGTATTCACTCATGGAGTCTTAAAGCACTTATGTAAGTCGCTCTGGCTAAGGGCGCCTGCCAAATGACATAAATATAAATCATTAAAGGGGGAGGAGCAGTGAGAATATACTCTTCCCTAATTGGCTATTGTGCCAGTCACACACTACACAGCTGACCAATGATATCCAGTGTCAGGCAGGCAGCAGTCATGCACCTTAAGGCCTGGCTTAGAAGTGGCTTTTTATTTCTTTTGCAACACACCCCTCCCAGCCCCTGGCCCTCTGTGCTTCATTATTTGGCACTCCAAGGCAGCTCCCCCCCACCCCCTTCTCCCCCCAATCCTTTTTTATTCATAGAACGACTTTTCTAGCCCACGCTGCAGGCAGCCAGGTATGGGTAGCTCAGCTCTGCCAAAAACGCGGCGTGAACCTCACTGCGATTGTTCTCCTCGTCGCAGGAGACCCTCGCCAGTGGAAGAGGTCTCGTCTCCGGCAAAGAAGCCATTTCGCACCGCGAGGTGGGTGTTAATTATAAGGTAATGGGAAAAATGTAAATTATCTTTCGGTAAGTTTCTCTTTGTCTCAGTGAACCGAAGGCTTGCTTGTGATTCTGACTCTGGGGCAGTGGGGTGGTGGTGAGCTGGCAGAGGTATTTACATTGCCTGTGGGGCCGGCACCTCCCACAAGGTACGAGCGCCCTGCCCGGGACAGTGTGAAGCAAGCGCTCGGCTTGGAAAGCCGGTTTGCTATCTCTCACGCATCTGGCCTGACTCTCACACTGTCAGACTCTCATGCTCACGCATGAAATCTTGCAGCAAATCCTACAGACTATATACAAATTAATAAAGCCGTTACATATATGTAAATGTGCGTGCAGACTTGTCTCAGGCTGAAAATCTCACGCCAGCCAGCTGACCAAAGTTGGTGGCACTGGGAAAGGGTGCCGTTTAGTCATCCTTAGACCGAGAACTGGGAACAAATAAACGGAAGGGGAACAAAAACAGATTTACTAAGAAAGTTAAGGTACTATGTTTATCACATGCTTTCCATTTACCTCTGTCGTGTATCTGTAGGGGTCTATGCATGCAGTGCAGGAACCCGATAGTATTTGCTAGTGTTTCTGGTGTTTATTCTTTGTCAGTGCTACGCTTTAATCTTTGGTTGTCTGTTGTCATGGTGTCTCTGACAGTAGAAAACTGTGCCGGCAAAGACTGGCCTTGGTCATATGACAATAAAGATTCTTGTTCTGAACTGTAACTGCAATTTGCAGTCTATTCCTAATGGTCCTCTGGAACACCACAATTGTTTGTCTCCTTTGCCCTCTAGCGTCGATGAATAATGCGACCTTCTAATAAACAGACTTCAGCGTGATGATTTTGACCCCCGGTGCATCAGTCAGCTTCCATACTCCTCAAAGCAAGCTAAAAAAAAAAAAAAAAAAAAACACGCAGACGAATCTTTTCATTTCCCCCGATCCGTTTATTCAGTTAGGGGCCTCAGTGATCCGGAACCTATTTGAGGAGGTCGGAACTATGAAAAGGACGAATAGAACGCAAGGGGCGAATGATTATGCAGTGAACCGTAAAGATGTTAGCATTAGCATGGGTGGAGAGGAGCTTACTGTTGGATGGGAACAATCCCGCCTGCCTTGGGGGGGGGGGGGGGGGGGTAGTTAATGCCGTAATGGGTAGCCCGTAGTTAATGCAAAAGTGAGGTGCCCCCCTCTCAGGTGCTGGCGGAGTGACATTGAACCACATCTAGGATGGCCATGAGGCTATTGGGCTGAATGTTAACCAATCATCTGTGAGAGGGGAGTGGTTTACAAAACCTGGCTGTAAGTACTTTGAAAAAGGAGCAGGTTTGTGCTGCCAATCTTGGTGTCTCTACATTTTCTAAGCAGTTGGTTCTCCTCTGGCGAACCTCGAGAGCAGACTGCATTTCATAACATTCTCTGCTTCCTCACATCTTCCAGGAATGACTTTCACCATCCCGCAATCCATTTTATCTCTGCGCCAGAGACTAAATTTTTAAAAAATCATTTAAAAAATAACCAGTCCTTGCAAACAGAAGCCCAAAGTCATTTACTGTAACTAGTTGGAATGATCAAAATGTCAGTAACAGAGACATTTTTTTGCAGTTTGAAGTTTTGGGCAAGTTTTGTTCATCAGTATTTTAAAAACTGATACAACAGCCGGCACCTTGGTGCTGGAAGTGACACACTTTCCTGTTCCATGACAGCACTAGACAAAACAAATTAATCCAATTTGGTAACACTTCATTTGTAGGGTCCTTTACATAACACTGCAAACCCCTTCAGAAGTGGCACAGAACATAATGTCATTTGTAAGCACTCATAAATATTCATAACCAGCAATGACAACAGGGGAAAAAAAAAACCCAAAACCCTCCTAAACCAGGGAACTTTCAGCCACCATGCTCAGATATGAATATTTATGAAAAGAGTTAAAAGGCGATTATGAAATTGTTTTGTACAAATATGCGTTATAAAGTACTCTTCCAAGAAATTGTCATGATTTTGAAAACAAAAATAAGATTTAATCAGACAGCAGTTAAGCTACATGTAAAAAAAGCATTCCCATTTCCTACAAACAGCAAATGGACCCTCAGTCTGTTCGGAACGCAATCTAAGAGATGAACCTAAGGATTTTTTACTTTCATCCATTTAGGTGAACCTCTTGTTTAGAGTTGTGCATGTGATCACACATTTGTGACCCGCCCACTACAGGTACAAGCAATTTCTATTGGCTTAGAACCCTATAGATGACCTGCCCTAAACCAATGAGGTGTCAGGGCAGGATGCATTACTGCTGTGGCAGTCCGCTTCAGCGCTGACCTTTCCACATCTTCCCTGAATGACGATTTACCAAAACGAACGGGGGCCCATCAGCCTGTTTAACTGCAAACAAGGAGTGAAAAACTCATATGGACAAAGCCATTTATTTCCCACATTACCGGAGATCTGTGTAACTTAAAAGTCTTTTGCCAGATTACTTTGCCCTGGATGGCACATGAGGGGCTACAGCGGCCTCTGCGAAATTGAATAAACAAACAAAGCAAAACTCTCAAGGATAATTCGCCCACTCAGATCAAATTACGAGCCGCTTTAAAGAAAGCGAAGTTCCAGCGGCTTCTCCTCCCTGCCTCCCTAACCCCCCCCCCCCCTTCCCGCCCCACCCGGCGAGCACGGGCCCAGCACAGGATGGGGTGTGCTTATCAATGGCTTCCTTTTCCTCGCTGACTCCATCACCACCCCCCCAACCCTTCCAAGCACCTTTCATTAGATCACTTTCATGCAGACGCACCATGAGGATAATGTTACCTGTCTTCCCAGAATGGGGAAATGGGGCAGATTTTAAATGACTATGAGTGATCAATCATGAGTGAAATTACTCTGTATACATTACAGTTTATCTATATGCTCTTCTCCAGACAGAGCTAAGCACACCGCTAGAATGAAACACATAAATAAAATTCCAGACAAATCACCCATTTATTATTAAGCCGGGGGGGTGACTCTCTTACCTTTTACCTAATGTGTTTTTTCCCTTCTTGAGTTTATATTTTGTGGCATTTTTTTTTTCCTTTATCTGGGGGCTACTTCTATTTAGGGATTAACTGCAAATGTGCTTACAGGAAGATTACCGCGGTTGTCCAGGTCCTTCTGTATGATTTAATGCCTAAATCGTGGTCTGCGCACTTAGGTCTGTGACAAATGTTCCGACCCCGCCACATGGTTCCTGAAAATGAGCACCCCCTTTTAGCTACTGTTACATATAACATTTCTGAGATTTTTAATATGGCTCTAATGAAGTAGTTTCTTGAACAAATTGCGTTCCCTGGTGCAGAGTGGGTCTCCGAAGGCCTTGGAGCTGAACAGCCAGGCAAAAAAAAAAATAAAAATGTTCAGGTACAACAAAAGATTAAATCGGCTGGAACTCAAGTGAAAATTCAGAACCAAAGCTAATTGCCAATTATAAGGTGGTTGGAAAGCTGTGCATGTTACAGTGCACCGAAGTGCAGGGGTGGCGGGCGATATTTTCCAATAAGGCTGTCGGGTCAGCACTGCTGGACTCGACAAAATGATGTGGGCGCATGATGTGGGGTGGCCGCATACATGCAAACTTTAAGAAGTGCTGGTGGTGTCGACTGAGCTAGTAACCTGCCCCAACAATCATACATTGGGCATAAAGTGTACACACCCCTGTTAAAATGCCAGGTTTTTGTGATGCAAAAAATGAGACCATGATAAGTCATCACAAAACTTTTCCCACCTTTGACCTATAACCTGTACAATTCAATTAAAAAAAATAAAATATGCTGTGGTTGCATAAGTATTCACCCCCATCAACTAATACTTTGTTGAAGCACCTTCAACAAAAGCTGGTGTCTATCAGCAGGCCACATCTCGACTTAACAATATTTGCCCACTCTTCCTTGCAAAAGCGCTCTAAGTCTGTCAGATTGTTAAGGCATGTCCTGTGCACAGCTCTCTTCAGGTCATCCCACAGATTTTCAATTGGATTTAGGTCTGGGTTCTGGCTGGGCCATTCCAGAACATTCCAGAAGGTTCTGGCCCAAAATTGACTGGTATTTGGTACTTTTCACATTCCTCCATCTTGACTAAAACCCCAGGTTCAGCTGAAGAAAAACACCCCCAAAGCATGATCTTGCCACCACCATGCTTTACCCTGGGTATGGTGTTGTTTTGGTGATGCAGTGTTGTTTTTGTGCCAAAAATACCTTTTCGAATTGTGGACGAAGTTCAGCCTTGGTTTCATCAGACTGTAACACATTTTCCTACATGCTTTTGGGAGACTTGATGTAGTTCTTTTTTTGCAGAATTAAGCCAGGCCTGGATGTTTTTCTTTATAAGAAAAGGCTTCCGTTTCATGACCCTCCAGACATATGGAGAATATGGGAGACTGTACACAACCAGTACTTGCCAGAAATTCCTGCAGCTCCTTCAGTGTTGCTGTAGGCTTCTTCGCAGCCTCCCTCACCAGTTTTCATCTCGTCTTTTCATCAGTTTTGGGGGGACGTCCAGTTCTTCGTGACATCACTGCAGTCCCATATTTTCCCCACTTCTTGATGACCGTCTTCAGTGTCCCATGGTATATCTAATGGAAATTTCTTTGTACCCTTCTCCTGACTGATACATTTTCAACAATGAGATCCCTCTGATGCTTTGTAAGCTCTCTGTGGATCATGGCTTTTCCTGTAGGATGCAACTGAGTAAATGTCAGGAAAATCCTGACTTTATTTTTTATTTGAGGTTAATGAGTCACTTTGATTGATAGCAGTTGGGCACCCAAAAAGACTGAATGCTGTAGATAAATGTGCTGCGTCTGTGATCAGAAGGGTGCTGGTTCAAGTCTGTCGATGGCTGAATAACAAAGCCTGTAAGCCCATAAAATGCTAAGTAAATGGCTAACCCACTGCTTAGACCCCACGCTTTACTCTAACCTGGATGTCACATGGGGAAGTGATGAAATCTCTGATAAGGAAACAGCCCAATGTTCCTGCACTCGTGCCCATGGCGAATAAAGTGTTTTATTCCCAGAGTTTTTTGCTTGTTCATGCAGCTTTGTAAGCTATAGTCTCCCCCGAAAAGTCAATCCTAAATAGAAACTGATCGTTTCATAAATAGGCTGACGCCTTTCCTTGGCAAAATTACTAAAGGTGACTTGAATTTTGACCAAGGTTATTCTCTCTCTGGAAAGCTCGGACTTGGACTATTATTCGAGTCACATCCGCCCATCCAAAGTGACCGGTTAAGGGAAGTGAGCCTCCAGACAGCCCCGGCACGTTCCGGAGAGCCAGCCTTCCATGTTGACATTTGCTATGAGTCTCTCGTGGGCAGGGTCTGGCCGCGGGTCAGAGAGCCACGGCGCAGCCAGGCGACACCCTCCATCTCTGAGAGAGAGGGCACTGACAGCTCAGTTCACTCCCCCACCCTACCCGCCACCTGCATTGTCTGGCCAGAAGGAGGCGCTACAGGGGCAAAAGTGGGAACTGCAGGAACCTCTCCCCCAGCAGAGGCACCATAGGGTCATGGGTTCTCCGGCAGATTCCGGGGGCTGAGCACTTTACAGGGGCCCTTGAATATGTAAAATTATAAAATGAAACAATGTACAGGGGATCCAAGCTTTTATTAATTAATGTACCTTTTAATTTTACAAATGGCAAACATAGCATCATTTCTTTCCTAATGCCCGCTCATGCAGCTTTGTCTATTATCTCCTCATAATAAGAGGATATTTTATTTGATAAATGGAACTAATGCTTTTATTTGCAAAATTCCAAGCCACAATTCCAGCCAGGCCCAGGTTAGGCTCCTTCTGCAGAACTGAGCCATCCCTCCGCAAAGCAGAAGAGGAGAGTGCGACTTGGAAGGGGAGACAGACAGAGAGAGCCTGCCTTAGCTCGTACCTGTCACCTGCCAGTCACAGTCTGCTTAAAATTCCGGGGAATGTACTCTGCTCCCGCTTATTTTAAAGATCATTAAAAACTGCAGGACTTCCCGTACATTTCAAGCAAAGCGGGGACCGAGACTGGGCAGCTAGAGCAGATTCTGCCATGCAGTTACAAGGCAGGCCGCTGGATAGGGGATGTGGATTTTGGCACAAGAGAGGTTGCAGGATTAAGTCCCAGGAGAAAGCTTGGCCATTTTAGCCTTGGGCAAGCCTCTATACCGAGCCATACAATAGCTAGTTAAGTGGGAGCAGCAAAATTTGTAAGCTATGTAAATTACTTCCGATGTATCTGTCTCCAAATCCGCCGAATTAAAGACAGCAACACTACAGGGCATACAATCTGGATTCAGACAGCTCAGACTACGCACCAGGAACAGGATGAACAATTTTAAATTTCTTTTCTGATTTTTGTTAGTAAATTTATACTGATGGCTGTAAACCAGCGCCATGAAGTATTTCGCTAAGGCCAGCGCACACACGCGGGCAGATGGAGGAGATTAAAAAGCCAAGAAATTTTATGTTCTTCTCCTTCTGAACACAATTGGATTACAGGCACTGTGGTCTGCTGGCATGCGAGATTAAGGAAGGGAGATCGTGGAAGGAAATGTTCTCGAAAGCAGAGGAGAAAACGTACCTGGCTCCCGCCATCCGCCCCTCTTTCGTGTCACAGAAAATTTCGGCGTGCTTGTCATTACTCTACAGACGCTGAGTGCTGTCCAAGTCCGTGAAATAGGCCATTTTCCTTTCCTCTGCCCACAGTTCAATTTGTTTAGCCCTCAGTTTCCCATGACTGTATTACAGAGAGCGATCAGCTTTGTGTGACATGTGAGCAAAGGATCCACACCACAAATAAGCCCCAGTGCTCTATAATAAATTGGCGAGGCTGAGATTTTCCCTCTCTTTACCTCCATAAAATCTTTATAAACCGGCATAAACCTTTTAAAAATTTTATTCGACGGCAGTAGAAATTTCAAGCAATTCAGGCCCGGTAATTGCTGCAAACGGTGGATGTTTCGCAGTCAATGTTCACGCACTGTGCTTATTACGGATGGGATCCGGTGACCTCCAGTCTTGCAGTTTAGCATAAATAAACAAACACACAGACACACACACACACACAAACTGACACTCAGAATAGCAGTGTTTCTTAATTCTGGAACCGTCCATTCTGGCAGAGCCTACAGGTGTTGTAACATTCTAAAGGTCACACTCCACACCTAGCAACATTATAAACTGCCTACGCAAAGCTTTTAATTTGTCAGTCACTGCTCCTCCAACCCGCCCTGGAAACATTCATTATGTCGGAAAAATAAAGATCCTTTTGTTCCTGATTTCAGGTGCCTTTTTTCCCCCTCCTCCAACTGTTTATCTGAACAGCAAAACCCGTCAAACAATTCTCCCTCCGCAATACAGTTACCGGAACAAGTGTAGGGAAGATAAGACATGATTTAGAGAGGGTGCATCACAAAGGCTCCAGATCTCATCTTCTGCTGAAACTACTCAGGGGACAAATTATTCATTCCATCAAAAGTCAAAATGGCTGGCAATCTTTTATCAGCTGTAAAGCCTGGTAACCTGCAGATTGTGCTGAAATGCGACATTGAGAGTGGTGCACTATCTGATTTGCTGCGGTTTCATCATGGGGGGACAGATTCTGAGTAAAGTTAAGAAACACTAGCCAAAGTCATCTTTTATTTGGGGGGGGGGGGGAACTGCTGCGCAATGCGACACCTCATGGGGAAAAAAAGAATGATTGTCACATAAACAAGAGCTTTAGGCATTAATGGTACCGGTTTGCAATGCTTCATTCTATTATTTGATTAAAATATGTATGTTCAGTAGCATTATGTGCGTTGTTGGAGCTTTTTTGGTGGCAATTGTCCACGAATGGATAGTGAAGCTGGGTAAATGATGAATTGTAAAGAAGTGCAAAACTTAAAAGTTTTAAAAACTTGTCAACGTATACATTTTTGTGAGTTTTCCTGGGGTGCACAGAGTTATACAGAGTTAAAGGAAGAACCAATGTGAGGTGTCTGTAATGATAGGTAAACATAGGTGTGTGTGTGTGTGTGTGTGTGTGTGTGTGTGCAGAGGGAGAATTCAGAAACTGAAAGCGGTAAATGGAACTTTCACGTCCTGGAATTCAAAACAAAGAAGAAGTAACCAGGCACAGCTAAAACTCCAAAAAAACATTGATAAGTAGACCATAAAGCACTGAGCTACTCTCTAATCAGGCACACAGCAAACAGATACTGTTCCCATTCAAAAATGGACAAAGAAAAAAATCCCCTTCATAATGAAACCCCAACACTTGTGACACACACACACACACAAAGCATCGGATAAAGAGCGCGAAAATGTGGAAAAAAAAACTTGGTGTTCGATTCTGCGGCAGTGAACTGTGGAACCCATAAACGTGGGGAGAAAGAAGTGAAAGCAGGTCTCCCGCGGCACCCAGCCGTGTCCCACGGAGTGCCAAATGCACCACTCTGCTTGACCTTAATGATCACATTCTGAGCAGAGAGCAGCTATTAACGAAAGGCATGATCGGTACTATTAGAGGCCTTAAAAGCCGCAACCTCAAAAGAAGGGTGACACCGCTGTGGGCAGTGCTGTTGCCTCGCACCTCATGGGTTACAGGTTTGAATCCCAAGCAATGCAGGTTTCCTTTTACAGTCCAAGCAGTTTGGCTACTATAACAAGCCTCTTAATTAGCCGTAGTGTACTTGCCCTGGACTGGCATCCTGTCCAGCATGTTTTCTAACCTTGACTCCCGTGCTGGGATGGGCTCCTCATCCAGATATGCAGTCAGAGCACGGACAAAATCTTAAAGGTGATTCTATATTAGCTAGTGCAGCGAAGCCTAGACAGTGGGACACGGGGAAAATCTCTTCTGCTTGACTTTTTTTTTACAGTACAGTACAGTGCTGCGGCATCGGATCAAAGGGAGCCTCAGTGAGGATACGGGGCAAGAGTCAGAGCCGTGTTCTCAAGCTCTGTGTGAAAGACGGTGCCAGAAGCATCTGCATCTAATAACCGCTTATCCTGCACAGGAGGGTGAAAGACCACTGTGCATGACATCGAAATATAACCGTAATAAACGCAAATGGAAGTACAACAAACACACAGAAAAAAAAAATAAAACATACATAATCGGCATATATACTTATTTTGAAATGCATCATTATCAGTGTTAGCAGTCACTGTCACTGCATAATTATGGGTGGGGGCGGGGGGGGGGGCTAAACATTTACTTACACTACTTACAAGAACTAATTAGTGAAGTTTTTATTTTTTTTGGGGGGGGGGGGGTGGTGGTGCTAAAGAATATTTGGGGGGGAGTTAAAGACCCTGAGAGCATCAGTAATACCTACCAGCACTCAAGGTGCACAGGAGGCAGGTGGGACATGGGCAGAGGTCCAGATTGAAGGCTGATCATTAAATAAGGCATAAATGTGTCTCTTTCTCTCCTCAGTATTGGGTGGTTTGTCTGTATCAGAGGGATAGAAGCACTTCCACATTTATAATAAAAATCTGCAGCAGCACCAAAGTCAATGCTCACATATTGCTTTCTGTAGTATTTTTCTGCTTGTAGACGTGAGAAGAACAGATGCTTAGAGGTGACCCAACCTAGAGAGCTCTTAATTCCCACTGCCCCCAATGTCTCCTAATACTTTTTGCTTCTATCATACCCTAATCAGACCAGGTAGCAGTATAATCCTCCAATCAGAAACGGACACCTTTCTGATACCATGCCTTAGTCAGCAAAGTAGTCTTACTGGGCTGATCTGAGCCCGGACATGGAGGCTGTATCCAGCTTCCCAGAACCAGTGTAACAAACCAAAGAACTTAAACAGTCAGATTTTCAAGAAATCATCGACACCAAAGTGATACTTTTGCGAACACTGCCTTCATTATTATTATTGTTATTATTATTATTATTATTATTATTATTATTACTATTATTGATTTAGTAGACCTGCTCATCCAAAGTGATGTTTTAGTAAGGAACATGGTCAGTCACTCCCTAGACCAACTGTTAAGGTCCTTGCACAAGGGTCCAATGGTGTCATCACCTGCCAACCCCGGGTTTTGAATCTGTGAGCAGGTATAGTGTCCAAGCCCATAGAGCCACACACCACCCCTGCTATAATTAACCAAACCAATACCTTACAATGTCAAAATGCAGTTTATTATTAATTACAGGTAAAATTCTACATATTTCTAGAAATAATAGCCTAAACAATGGAAGCAGCGGTAGGCACACCACAAGGAGCCGACAAGTAGTGATAATTTTCAGTCACCCAACTCTTCAATCCCAGGAAAACCACTTCCCTCTGGTGAGACGGTCAGCCGAGCCTTGAAAGCCTGCAGACTCCCAGATTTATCGAGATGGTGGTCCAGGTACTGAAGGGGAAGTGGATTAGGTGCTGAGGGTGTTGGGGGTGAAATGAATGCAGTGTAAATGTAATGATGGCGAGCCTCACAATCAAGGAACACATTTTCATCCAAATTTTTGTTTTCCCAGTTGTGTTCACCGGGGTGTAATGAACAAGAACTTCCAGACCCACAGAACACCCCTGCACCCTGTAATTGACATATTGACAGTTTCGGTGCACATAAATCATTCATTGCCATTCCACCATAGTTGGATTGTCAAACACAATACAAGCATCGGAACCACCCCCCCACAGCACGCCCTCCCATACTCTCACGGCTCAAGTGAGCCACCAGCGCCGGCCCAACAACCCAAGTGGCTGCAAATATTAACTGCAGCAAGAGACCAGCCTATCCGTAATTAAGAGCTGTTTAATGGCACTTTGAGGGAATAGGACATGAAAAATAAGCAGAGAGGTGGAGGTGATAGCTTCCCCCCTTGTTCTGAGAACGAGAAAAGTGTTGGCATCAGACCAACATCAGTCAGTCGTCTCAATAAAGAGGGTTGGCCATTGCAAAAGGAGGCATTCTCAGAAGTGGTAATTTTATGCTAATAAAAGGACCAATCCCTGCCTCGAAATGCATCCCACGTTTGACCACAGAGTTTAAACACTCTCGGTGATTCTTTAATGTCTGCATTGCCCGACGGTTGCCTGCTTGAAAAGCTGACAGGGGAAAAAAAAATTACTTGTAAGTGACGACAAAAACTGCGAAGTATCTTGTAACATTACATTTTCATTCCAAATGCACTTTTTGGCTTTCCGCTCCCAAAAGGTTCATTCGTGACACTCAAGCTACATAAACTGCCTCACACCTCTTTTCCCTCCCCATGTGACTTTTAATGTGTAACATTGACTGCAGCTTTGTCCAACTGCACTTTTTTTCGTAAATGCTTCAGATCATAACTTATGCAAAGTTAACTGTAATTTTGACACTATTCCCTCGTTTCAGCGATTGGGCAGAGCCAGTTTGGGAACAGTCTTAAATAAAATGTTATTAATTTAAATGGAATTTTGTTGACCCCTTACATTTCATAATCAACCTCATAAAGGTTTTACAATGTATAGTGGGTTTCAGTATTCTTGCATACCATTGATTTAATTGACTATTGACACCACAGTTGTCTAGAATGACCTGCAGGAGGTGCACTTCATCTGTTGGAGATCTTTTCGGCGGATGCAAAAAAGAACAATGCTCATTTTGCTAATGTGTCTGCGGATTTAGAGGAGGGGGTTCAGATCCTCTGGTCTTGTTACCATGCCAATGCGCAAAATTGATAAAAAATGTGGAATCCGTCCAGCTTCACCACTTCAGACCAATCAGATGCACCAGCAGCTGATCAGACTCATTCACCCACCTGTCCATCAGCCAGCCCTACTTGGAACACCTTGGAGAGGTCTTTCCATTACAGCAGAAGTCCCCAGTCTCTGCAAACAAACCACTCTACTTGCAAGTTTTGACCTGTTAATGCACTGAAGTACTTGACCGAACGAATTATTCACCAGAAATAATCACTCATTACTGAAGTTAATGCGGACCTCGCTTTTCAAGGATGCTTTCATTACCGAAAACAGGATGCTACGATGCATCTGAGAACACTCTTAATGGTCATTACGTCCATGGAACAATCTGGAAGTTTTGCTATTTCCACAAAGGCCCCACCTCCTTGCAGATGAAAGAAGCTGCCAGAGACAACGTGTCAAACGTATCCTGTTATGCTTTGCCAAAAAAAAAAGGGAGAATTTTGAGGATGGCAAAGCCTCATTAACATGACCTCACCATACCCAGTTTAAAGTTTTGCAGGATGTACCCTAGGTGTGCTCAGCGAAGCACAGTCGCCGTCTCCAGTCTTCCGGAACAATCTGTTACTACTTTAGCCGAAAGAGAAAAGCTTATTTTTACATTACTGTTTGTGCCACGCTTAATACTCACACAGAGAGCGACAAAGAAATCTAATAGCCGCTATTTGACAGCGTTGTAACTAACCTTATTTAATACCGAAGCGCTAAAATCACTTTTTATAAGAATGTCAGCTAAATACTGATATATTAATAATAATGATAATAATATGCTGTGCCACTGCAGCCAGTCACAGGTGATAGGCTCCATTCTTTGTGACACACTTAGTCCAGGGTGAGATTCAGAAATTTCACTGTATTTTACTGACTAACGTAGTGACATCGGGCGACACCATGGTGAGTTATTGTCACTTTCTATTAGATCAAACCAAACAGTGACTGACAAGTGTGGTAATCCTGTCTACTATGGGTTTCAAAACCACGACCAGTGGCAAGAGTGCCGTTTAGCGAGAATATATTAATGAGATTTTCGTGATGAAGGTGAGGGTTAGGGTTTGAGACTTACGGTGTTTTTTTTATTTTTATACATAGCCAGCAACCTAATTTCCTTTTCATTTTGTGTTTTTAAACTGTGTGCAGCGATGCATCTTAAGCAAAGAGATTCTTTATCCAACAAAGAAAAAAAAGAAACTTTTATAGAGATTATCCACCCTGTGAAGTGACGAAAAAGTCTTTGCAGGTGGCAAATTGAACACGGGTGTAAAGTCGACGATGGCGTCTGCATGCTAGAGTGTGTGGATTCATGATAAACTGAAACGTTTGGGGTGGGGGTGGATTGTGGGGGTTGGAGGTACACAAGGCATTATACACACAGCGGTGGGGAGATCTCTCAGGGGCAGGGACTCCAATGAGAGAGAATGCATACCTATCCGCACCCCCCTACTCCCCCCAGTGATAAATAGCAGCAGTGCAGCGTGGAGTGGATCACATCGTACCAACCCAAGATCAGTCCCAAATCCACTCTGCCCCCCCCTCGCTTTACTCATAGGATTGCACTTCAGGTGTGACAAAAACAACTCCTGGGATACCTGATAGGGAAGACAAAGAACAGCCAATGGCAAGCCTCCATGCAGGTAGAGAGGCGTGGGTGGGCAGGCTGTTAACAGGACTTGGCAAAGGAGGGCTGGACACAGGGGGCTGATTGTTCGATGTGGCTGGTGGAGGAAGGGTGAGTGGGGCACATGGCAGAGGTCTCATCAGCCCCCCCCCCCCCCACAGGCCAAGGGACAGCCCAGCCAATAATAACTCGCCATGGCAACCAGGTCAGGCCCAGACGGCGTCGACCCAGGCCTGGGAGCGTGCCTTAAAAGCAAATATCGACGGCTACGTCCTGTGCCGGATTTCTAAACCCCATTAAAGTGAGGACGAGTCTCGGCATCCAGCCCGGCTTAGGCAAGCCGCTTCATGGAACAGGTTTCCCATTTATGCATTTGGACACAAATGGCGAGAAATTCAGGTTAACGCGTTTAGTCGCGGCTCGGCATCCTTTCCCACTGTGATGTCTCCGGCCGGCGACGTGCAAAACAGATATTTAAAAGAAGCGGAGTGAGACAAATGAGGCGTCAGAAACCCACAGTGGGCGGGGTAATTGTCCGCTGTCAATCACCGGCTGCTTTTAAGGCAACGGGGAATTAATGAAATCGCTGGTTGAGATGTGGGTTAGGCCAGTAGCTGACAGCTGACAGCTCGCGGTTTTCTACCCACTGTAGGCTTATTCTCCCATCACTATTGAGAGTGGATGTGTGAGTCTAAGTGCAGATTAGGATACAGTCAAGTACACTGACTAAAAAAGCCGCATTAAAATCTGCCCAATCGTGGACCTGTGCATCAGCACCCATAGAGGCGGAAGACGGTGAAGTTTTCCTTGCGTGGTTGGCGGAACGGCGACATTGGGGCCGAGCATCTTCCGCTTTCTGAGCTCCCACGCAAACTAGATTTGTGGCTTCCTACAAAGGGGGGTGGCCCCTCCCTGTCTGCCACCACTGCACTTGTTACCGGAGAGCTCCCAGTGTGCTATGGACCGGAGTTTTTTTTTTTTTTGCGGGAAGCATTTTACAAGCTGTATATGTCTCCTGTTCGGGAACCGGATCCCATAAAACACGTGAAGATATGGGCTTCAGCTGTGCAGAGCTTCTCACACATTCCCACACAGAGCAAAATGAGGCAAATAAAATCGACCAGGGAGACTAATAATATTAACAGTAAGCGAATAATAATAAATATTACTATTCATTAATAAGCAAATAATGTGTAAATAAATGTAGCCTAAATTAGACTGTAATGACTCAGAAGAAATTGGAAGAAGCTCTCATGTAAAATGGTAGATACTAATGAATGGATAATATAGCTTTGTTGTGATGAATTGCATAAAT
>JAODKL010000038.1:15101867-15112140 GCA_026780765.1 Petrocephalus schoutedeni | reverse complement strand
GCTTCCGGGATAGGCTCCGGACCCCCCGCGACCCTGAACAGGATAAGCGGGTTGGAAAATGGATGGATGGATGGACTGTCTCTTGTGGCTTCTCCAGCTCCAATTCTTTATATTGCATTTACAGTTATATATTAAGCAGATGCACATTTCAAATGTTCATGCTCTCAAGTCAGCCAGTAATAAGTGCAGTTTGGTTGAGCTTCCAATAAATGGCGAGGTACAGGTATAAGCAGTTTTGGAACACGAGCTACACAACAACTTCCAACAAAGCAAGAACCCAATAAGACTAATCAAGGGCTAACAGAGAGAATAGCATAAATTTGGCAAGCACAGACCTACAAGAGATGACTGGGGAAGTCCTTAGGACTCACTAGATCATGGGTGTCAAACTCTAGTCCTAGTTTAGTTCTTTCCCTGTTCCACCACAAATGATTGAGCTGAAGAGCTGTGTGGTAATTAGTAGAAGGAGCTGCGAGGAGTTAAATCTGGTGTGTTAAACAAGGGTAAACCCAAAAATGTGCAGGACTCAGGACCAGGACTGGACCATGTACTGGACTCCAAACCATGCACTACATCATGATATATGGTGCAGTAACCATTCATTGGGTCATCGTTAGGTCAGTTTGCAAAAAAAAAAGGCTTAATGTAGGTTGCTGGGAGTCCATCTGATTGGGCTGGGAGGCCGCCTTGCTGCTCCCCACGCTCCCTCGGGGGGGTGGGGGTGAGAGGAGACACCCCGGTCATGTGATGGAAGAGGACAGGCAAAGAACAAAACGATCGATTACCCCCGAAATACCAGTAGGTCCTCCGTCATTGGAGCGAGGGAACAAATAACGAGGGGAAGGGAAGAATCGATACAAAAAGGAACTAAAACGGCATATGGGTATCAGCAGGAACCATTACCATCTATAACTTTGTCCTTTTTCCACTGAGGAGATGGAGGGGGGGGGGGAGAGAATAGCAAAATTCCAATCCTTCTCATTGAATCCTTTCTCCACTATTATTGTAGGCTGAAGAGTACCTGGCTCATATTCCAGCAAGGCTCCTGCCCACAAAGGTGCCGCATGGGTGAACCATTAGCAGGAGAAATGTAACTGCGATATAGTAGTACAAGCGCTTTCAGCGGAACAATAATATCTAATTAAATTGGCCGGGGGTTACTGGTCTGCTTGGAATATTGGACGTGTTGTAGGTATAAGAGCAACTATTTGAATACTTTCTGACTGGTGCCAAAATGTCACAAGGCTCTCCCACCGCGTCAATTATTCAGGGCGCAAAAAATAAAGGAGCAGCCACGTGGCAATTTCGTACCGTGCTTCTCCTTCAGCTAAAGATTAAATCCGAACGAGAGGAAAAGATTTGCTGCGTCCGCGGCAGCTAATTAATATGAAGGCACATCAAAGAGCTGGCCTGACCCCTTTGAGAAGAAGGCGGGTACATTGGGGATGCCCACTTTCCATTCTGTAAGCTGATCATCCCCGGGTGGTAAGAATCTCTGTGAAAGATCGGAGCCGGCGGCATTATCCGCACCTCCCACCCCCCCCTGCCAAGGCCACAGATGAGAGGTGATGGATTTAAAACACGTCATGGTTGTTGTTGTTTCAGAATGCACTCTAGCAAGGCTGGAGTTTGTGGCCAGGACTGACACTGCTCCAGGGGGGTGCTGGGACAGATAATTAAAAAGGAAATTGGGGGGGGGCAGTATTCTGAAATAAATGAGGTATGGTCTAGGTGCAGAAAACTAGATAAGCAGACAAGGTAGACAAGGCAGAGCCGGTGGGGGTCTGATAAACAGCGCGATTCTGACTAAGGGATTACCTTAGCCCTTCCACTGCGGGCCACGTTTAGACAACCAAGTTTATGGCCTCCAAGTGGCCTACCCACGCTCGGCTCCTGCCTCCGATCTTTTCCCTCTTCGAAGGAAAGAGATTAAAAAAAATCCGCGCACAAATTACAGTCCATCATACTTACAACAGATGGGGGGATGATTTCGCACAGCAGTTGCATAATCATAGTCTTTCGTTAAAACTGGAAGAGCACTTTTATTTGAACGATCAAAACCTGGCCACGAAGCAACTTGACGAGGAACAGAGCGAGCGGCAAACGTCGGGAGAGCAGAGAGTCGGGTTTTTGCGGGGCGCCACGACCCTGCGGCGAACTCCGCGTCAGCCTCTTCCATTGCCGCGTCGAACCGCAGTACTGTGTGTTTTCTGCCATCCTGCTCTGGGGCAGAAATGGGCTGGTATCTCGCTAAGGCTGCTGCGTTTCAGATACAAAGCGCAGATGTTCTGGGAGCAGTGGAGCAGGTGAAATGATCAGCTGGTAGCCTGTTCTCGGGGGCCATTCCTACACTAAAATGAGCACTGCCCCCCCAGACCTGGGCAGAGTTCTGTTTCACAGAGGCAAGTGCTTTTACTCCATTTAGATCATTCTGGACCAGCTGGGCAGAGTTCATGATGGCTTCCGTAGTTTCTGTACTTCCCTCCATCGCCCTGGCCACTCTGTAAAACTCCCATGTGACAAAGCTAAAATATCTGAAGCTAATGACATCCAACAGCTACTTCTATCACTGCACACATAATACTTCCCAGCAGACACACGGCCATTTTTAAACACCTCATTTGACACAGCTCCTTAAATCGACAACTGCTAACTTGTCGGCCTATACCTACGCATTCTCTATACCTGGTGTTTCTCAACCCAGTCCTCGGGGCCCCCAGACAGTCCAGGTTTTTGCTCCTGCCCAGCTAGCAGCCAGTCGGGAACACCGAATACCTGGTACAGGCGCATTGGGAGCTGGGAGAGATGTGGATTGTGGAAAATGTGGATTGTCTGGGGGTCCCTGAGGACCAGGTTGGGAACCATTGCTGTAGTCTACCATTCAATGATGAACAATGATAAACATGACTTTCTTGTGCCTCAAATTTTAAGCAAACATACATTTTCAATACATAAGAACTATAGGACTATATGACTATAGGAGACTGAAACTGAGTAAGAGAAGATCAGGTTAAATACAGCAACACATTTGCTAGATTTCATTCGGTCAAGTTCTTGTCAGGCTGTAGCACACGGGCAGATGTCTCAAGGAGGGAAGCTGATGCGTAGCTGGAACATGCCGCATGGATGTACCGCAGACGGCGGCTTGTCTTTTAGCGATCGCAGAAACGCCCGAAACCCGGCTGACATCAACCGCCGGATCGATGCACCTGCCCCCAGCCTAGCGGGCAGCTCTGCTCTCGCAGCCCCGCCACCTGCGTCGCACCTTCAGCCGACCGCTCGATCCGGAGCGTGTTAAGAACCCACCTGGAGGTGGCGCTTTGTGTACAGCCCACCAGGGGTGTTAGCCTGACGGAGACTCGTGCTTTTTACACATCCTTCACGCTGACACTAATCAGCCTGGGCAAAACATGCAGTGTTTGTGGTCTTGCACTCCCCCCCCAAAACCCCTTCTCTCTCCCAGAAGGAGGACGGGATAACGGGAGTAGAAAATATGAGAGTCGTGGGCAAAGAAAACAGCCACTGCTGCCACTGAAGCGGTGACAGCTGGGAAAAGAAGATTTTTCAGCGATGCGATCCGACTGCAGAGGAGGTCTCGTCTCTCAGCAGGTACTGAGCATGTCTCTGGCAGACAGGCAGGCGCAGATAAATCTTATACGGCCAGATGAAAATCTCGGCACATCCTTCATTCCTTTATTTGAAGCGGCAAATCAGCGCTTTTTATTGGTGGATTCGGTGCAGGAATTCAATTCTTCTTTTCAGATGTGCTAAGGGATGTGCTAGGTGGAGGCATCGGGGAGGACCAGCCTTCTCTACTTCTAAATTACCCACAATGCTTTGCTAGCATAACGCTATTCTGCATTCACCTAGCGTAAGACTACTGCTCTGTAATTTCCCCTGTATATATATGGGGAAGGATACCAATCTTTTATTTATAAACTGTGGTAAGGGCTTGTACTGACTGTGTAGAGGAGATGATGAGAACATCATCAGAACTTGTGCAGGACACCGGAACATGATGGGAACATGTGCAGAACATGATGAGAGCGAGTAGGGGTAGCTAAACATCACTGGCTTCTCCCGCCCACCCCCAGTAGGAGGGATGGTAAGCCGCTTCCTCAAAAAGTTCTCTAGATGCACGAGCAGCCGCGAGATTCTTTGTGTTACGCGCTCTTTCATGATGGGGAAAAACAAGCGTTCGGAGAAAGATCCCGCATACCCCCAACTTTCACGGCGAGAGACTGGCAAGGTTCTGAAATATTAATGATGGCAGGTGGGGAAAAAAAACAACTGAAGGAGATGCCCCACAGCCACGGTGGAGCTGTTACGCAGTGATTTACGAAGAGAGGCCGACGAGCGCCTCTGCCTCACAGCTAATTCGGGGACACGCCCCACCCCACAGGGATGCTCGGGAATGTCGATTCCCACATTATTGGGGCTAAAACCTGGACGGGGGAGGAGTGGATTTTAGAAATGCATTCATCTTCAAGTTGGATGGTTTGAAGCCTGCGGCGTAGGTGGGTGTGGAACTGGAAACAAGACGCAGCTGGAACCTCAGATCTTGCAAGGATGTTCAGATCCTTCACAACAATGGGTTCCCAACCCTAAGGAGGTTGGAACACTGAGGATTTTGGGTTGGTTAATTTTCAAAGATGAAGTATATATGTTCAAGCCACACTTTCCACCTGTTTCTCCTTCAGACATAGCACTGTCCAAAAACAGGAAACAACTTAAAACTAACAGATTCCATAACAAAACGAATCCCCCTTGAACCACCGTGGGCCAAGCACTCGAACAAAGATGCAACAAAAAAGAAAACGTGGCTTGATGTTTTCTGCAAATAAGCAATAAAAACACCCAACTAAATGTACAGAGGTAGCTGTAATTACATCAGTCATGTATTATAAGCCATAGAAGGAAAAGAGCACAGCTTTGGGATGCATCCGACCAACTGACAGTCTGAGGATGAGGCAATTTCCTTGGCAATGTACACTTTTCACAGCTCTGATTCGTATGCCTGTTCATAAAAAAGATCAGAATGTTGAGTGCAAAGAGACCAATCAGGAAAGCCGTAGTTGCTTAGTAAAATGCACTGGTGAATAGAGGAGCCAATCACATGGCACTCCTCTTAGCTAGGGGTTGGCAATATATGCTGAAGGCCTTGTAGCTGCACATGAACCAATAAATGACCCAACCACTGAGCCATACACCTCCCAAACCAGCTGTGTCTTTGGAAAAAGAGTCAGGGTGTGCAGTGAGACATGTGTCGGTGTCTGCATAGAGCGACAGAAGGTAAATTCTCCATTTTTCCCTGCATATATGCTGTGAGTAGAATCAGTGGGGGGCTTCTGGTGACAAGGGAGGACACCGGGGATGGGGGGTGGGAGTTTTAACAAGCATCTCCAGAATCTGAGTGGATATTTGCTTCCAAACACTGCTCTCTGTGACGGGAAGCATGGCGGCTGGCCACAGCTGTAGCTTTGGAGCAGGTTAAAGCGAATGTCACAGAGGGTGGGGGGGGGGGGCGGCAGAGTTAAGCAGACCAAACAAGCAGCGAGAAGCCTTCGATGCATGCCCCCTGAATGCGGGGCGGAAGACTGGGGACCGGGGGCTAGCAGACCAATCGATCCTGTTAGATCCGGTGGGATCCCTGTGCACACACGCCTTTGACTTTGCAACAAAACAGGATAGCGAAGGTGAAAGGACGACATGCTTCCTGCGTTAATAAGCCTGGGTCGCAGCGAGGAAGTCAACGGCGATGCACATCAGGTCTAGATCACAGACAGAAACGAGAAAACTCGCTGACATAGCCGATAAATTGCAGATATCAATACACAATACCCAGATATCTCTGAAAGTTAATTAAACGTTCTGATTAAACACAGATAGTCGGCCTAAAATGAATCTATTAACTAGTCTCAATACAATCAAATGCGGGCCTTGTTGCCAGGGTCCGTTGACGTCCAGGGGGTGACAGTAATGCAGTTTATGGGCAAATCCCTCCTGAAGGTACATTTGGGACATGTCCAAAATTCAAGCTCGTGATCCGAAGACCACCACGGGTGAGTAAGTCTGAATTGTCTTCCAAGTGGACAGCGCAGAACTTTCCGGGAGCCATGCATATGCATTTATTTATCTGGTTGTTTGCTGGCTGCTCTTTAGTCCTGGAACAGAAGCTACAGCAGACAGAACAATGCACCCACAGACAGCTGCTCGTTGGAAAACTTCCGAACGTCTTCCAGGAAGCTGGCACCCTTCGTAATATCACTCCCCTGTTGCTAGGTGACAAAGTCCTTGTCATTTAGCATGTAGGATCGGAATATTTCAAACACGTCAAAATCTGCGCTAGGTACAAAAGCTTTGGTTTGTGTAACCCAGAACACTTCTTTAGTGCACAGTGGCAGAAGTTTACAGATAAATGCATTACTTTTAACATCTAACTACCCCATGACGAACGCTAATCAACACGAGAGAACTTCCTTTGAGTTTCTCTGTCTCAGTCAATCCCAAATGTCAAGTGCTGGGCGTATCAATATTCATCGCCATTGTCTCTTTCTTTGAGATCCTGACTTATTAACAAGGGGAGCATGTTATTCCTCTCTGCCTGATTGCCATGTGAACTCATTAAAATGTTAAAACCGAAAACCCGGGACGGCGGACGTCAAGTGCCCCTCTCTTAAGGAGGCGGGGGGTTCAGACGTGAAGCCGGCAGTGGGTCTCGGTGCCACAGAGAGACCTATTTACGGAGTTCCTCCAGACTCACGTTGCGCCTAAGCCGCGGGGCACGGTGCGGCCGC
Source organism: Petrocephalus schoutedeni (assembly GCA_026780765.1). Lineage (NCBI taxonomy): Eukaryota > Metazoa > Chordata > Actinopteri > Osteoglossiformes > Mormyridae > Petrocephalus > Petrocephalus schoutedeni. Next base: position 15,105,343 of record JAODKL010000038.1, on the reverse strand, counting down.
CGACGGGCGAGCTCATTCAAAACTAATTTCTCTCACCAGCGGAAGACTTTCACCTGCTTGTGTTGCCGCGGAGACTTAACAACCGGGGAGCTGAAATCCCATAATAAAAGAATAAAAAAGGCGAAGTAGGAGGAGAAAAAAGGAAAGAGAGCCGATTAAAAATAATTAAGCCCCTGTTTCTGAATATAATACTTTTCTGTTTTACCATTAGCATTCTGGATCGGCACCGTGGAGGATTACAGGTATAACACGCTGCCGGGGCGTTAACCGGTGACTAACCCGGGACGTGGCGGTCGGACCTCATTGGGCGGCCGCCCTGTCAGGAGCAGGCCAGCCATGTGCATGCAACCTCACAAAGGCATTTACAAGGGGGGGTTTGCCACGTGTTAAAATGCCCGGATGAGGCGTGCGGCGAGGAGCGGGGCGGCCTGGCCTCCCGCGGCTCACAGGAAGCCAGGAGCTTCTTGGCTCCTCGAAACGACACGAATTGGACACAACTGCCATTTTGCCGCGCTCTCCCTAATTCTTATAATAGCTACCTAAATGGGCCCTGTAGGCTGTCTGTGTCATTCATTGCCACGCTGGAGTGGAAAATGTGGGTGGAAATGGAACCTAACCTCCCCAACCTTGCACTCTCAAGCCTGTTTTTTTAAATAAGTAACATCAGGCCTTACATGCAGCCACACACCCCCACGGTATGGAGGAGCAGATGCTCCTGTAATGACCGTAAATTCTCCACTCTCTCCAAAACACCCACCTCCCCGACCGAGGTCCAATCAGGCGTCGCTTCTCCCCGTGGCCTGGTCGCATACTCGCGCTTGATTGGTCGGTGCGACTCACTCGAAAACACAGAGCATGCCACTTCAGGTCACCTCTCTGCTGAGGTAGACCTACTAGAGCACCAGGCATACAACCATCTGGAACCCCAACGAGACACCTACTGCGCTCGCACCTGCCACAGATGACCGGTGCCATGTCTGTCAACCCAAAAACATGGCACCAAAGCCACGAAAGAGGGATGCCATTTACAGGAAATAATTTGAGCCTCCCTAGAAACAGTGCGATGTAAGCCCCCTCTCCACCCTGTTGATAAGGCTGCAATCATAGATGTTTTGGAAACATATAAATGTTCATCGGCTAAGCTTACGTCTCCCCAGAGACAACTCAGAAAGCCAAATGGTTGTTTACTAGAAACCCAAAGCCAGACCCCAAAACAAATATATATTTTCCCTTGTACCTTATGGCAGTAAAATTGAATTGTAACCATTTAATTAATAGGGAAAAAAAGAAAATTATTTTCTAGAAAATTCTTTTCCAGTCCATTGAAAGGGTTGTTGCAGTACTGAAAGGAAATATCCTACACTCCTGATATGGATTACTTATCATTTGTGGATGATGTCCAGCACCATAGCAGACTGACTGGTGGGTGGGTGCCAACTGAGTAAAGCAGAATAGCAGAGAAGAGCTATGGTTCTGCACTCTGAAGGTATATTAAAGCGCTCAGATGCTGATTGGTCACTGGGCTGAGGACATCATTTAGGCGAACATTCCTATAAGTTAAAGACCTCGAGTTATGCCGGGGTCACACTGATGTTCAGCCACAGGGCCGAGTCCACACGTTCGACATGATGTGAAGCTGCGAGCGGAGTGAGCCAGAGCGATAAAACGAGAGGAAATGGGACTTACCGGGTCACATAAGCAGCTGTCTTTGGTGGTCATAAAAAAAATACTTTTCAAGCTGAATACATTTAAGCCAAGACAGTCTGTACATAAATGTGTACCGATAACCTTTCGAAAATGATATGTATTATCTGAGATAGAGCAATTACTGCCTGCGTTTCCAGCTTGAGAAAGCTGGGTAAAATCAGAGCACCTCACTCCTGATTTAACATCGCAAGGTTGGCTTCCGTTTTATGGCTCTGTCGCGTGGCTAGTTATAAAACGACTTATTCCCTTGGAAAGCCACTCTCCAAAATGAGAACGACAGCTGGCTAATGGTTCTGGTAGCCTGGCATCGGACACACTACCCAGCACCGTCCGGGAAACCTATAGCAGATTGATATCAGTGCTAAATGGACTTCGCTCCCTGCTAGCTAAATGAGCTACGGTCGGTTGTCCGACAAACATCCAGGCACTGACCAGTGCGGGCAGTAACCGATCCTCCGTACGCCCCCCCCCCCCCACCCCACACACACACACACACACACATACGCACGCACACACACACCCACCCTGCAGGATTCTTTTTTTCTGATTTTCGCAGTCCCACTCCACCTCGGCACTGACATCATTTGTGCTCCAGAAGGCTGCTCAAGGTCAATGAGCAGAGAATCAGTCAAAGTATAAGTATAAATGAGAGGGGAGACGCGTGAGGCCGGGGTGGGGGGGCTGTAACGTAACCAAATGTTCTCCTTCCCACTGAGTTGCATGTTAAGAGGAGTCCATTGTGGAATTATTCTTCTAGAATTATTCATGGTATCAGTGCCAGGAACTGCTCGCTTTTTTTTTCCTTTTTTCATTTTCCGTCCGTCTTTTTTGATCATGCAAAAAAGGGGTATTAGATCCTCCAAAGGCAAGATGCTATTATATATATATATATATATATATATATTACTATTACATACCAATGTGCACCCTTCTTCCAATCAACTCCCGTAACTGCCTATCTACTCAATCCACCATTTTTGGGGGGAATTTCATTTCATAAGAGTCCATCCAACCAGCTTCAATAATGACTCATGCAGTATAGTCGTGGTGACCTTGGAGTTCAACCTAGGGAGGACACAGAGCACATAACATGCAGTGTAGATTATTATTACTATCACTATTATTAGTATTATGTAGATTAGTACTATACATGTCTTTGAGGGCGATTTTAAATGCACTAAACCCTGGTTTCTCAAACTACGGGCCGCGGCCCGGTGCCGGTCCATGACAAGGTTACTGCCGGTTCCAGACAAGGGGCCCCAAAGCATTGACTGGGCCCCAGGACAAAAGTTTGAGAAATACTGCACTAAACCACTCTATTAAAGGTGAGATACCAATTAATGTTTGGGTAGACTTGGGGGCAAAAATCTTTTGATGCCACATTACCTTCTCACAGAAAGGCGTAGGAGGTTTGAATCGGACCCCTGACTCTGTCGGGTGTAGATGTTCTTTCTATATGTATATGCCTCTTGCCTGTGATTGGAAGGTTGCTGGTTTAAATCCCATCCTCCTCAGAATGATCTAATTTCTGTTTGGCCCTTGAGCAAGACCCTTAACTCTCCTGAAATACTCTGAGCCTGCAATACAACCCGAAGCTTTGCTCTCGACTCAAATGAGAGAAGATGGGATATGCGAAAATTATCGAATCCCAGTGTACCTGCCATTGTTTGTGTAAATAACAAATAAAGCGCTATTTCATTTCCTTATGCTCAGCCTAAAAAGTCAAATAGTCCCTTTAACAGTCACCACCCACCCCCCCCCCCCGCCAA
>JAODKL010000038.1:15042441-15082924 GCA_026780765.1 Petrocephalus schoutedeni | reverse complement strand
AAATAGAATAGAGATATATATATATATATATATATATATATATATATATATGAGAGAGAGAGAAAGAGAGTATACATTTGTGTGTGTATGTTTTGAAGGAGAGCATGATGGGATATGTGAAAAAAAATCCATTGTACCTGTATTTTGTGTAAATGGCAAATAAATCATTTCAGTTCTGGGTGCCAGGAGTTACTGTTAAAAAAAAGGATTTGTGTCAGACACATTTTTGCAGCGTGTACAGATGCAGGTGGACTGGAAGGTGAGACATCATTTCGTTTACACAGGTCACTGGCACGGACAGCAAGCAGGAAGGTGCCGTAGATTGGGCGACGTCCCCGTTCGCGGGGCGCTCCGCGCCCATCTGCAGTCGTGCCCCGCTTTCCCTCTTTGCACCAAAGTCGCGTCTCTCCCTCGCTCATTGACGGCTGACAGTTCCCGCTGCCCGTGAAAGCCGGCGATGAAAAGGGAACTCTCAAACAGACGGAAGGCGCTCAGTGCATCAGACTTGTACTCTTTTGATACAGTCAGAGGCAGAGTGTGTCACAGGGCTAAGTAACGGGCGCGGAACAAGAACGACAGATATATTCCTCTCCGAGCAGAGGCATTGTACCCTGAAGTGTTAACATGATTACACATCGCGTCCAGTCATGTGGCTCTGCCCTTCTGCCTAGGTGGCAAAACCCCCCCTTTTTCCATACGTTACCTTCCGTAGCCTCTTCCGGGACTCCTCTGAAGCGCCGCTGCGACAATGCCATGGGCTGTCAAGCTGGGGTGACCCCCCCCTGCAGGGGGTGGGGGTGGGCAGAAGATGTAGCTGTCAAGGTAAAAGTCTCTTTCATCTCATTCCTAACCTGTTTTATAGAGGTGTCCATTTGGCGGAGAGTGTAGCGTGATTCTAACAGCTGCCTCCTTTTGTATTGCGTTACTCTGTGCTGTCCACCAGCTGCTGCCTTTGCAATTGGATATTGACAATGGGCACGAGGTGGAGCTTGTGAGAAGACGAACTGCCGTCCTGGTCAAAGGTCAGACGGTTATCAGGGATGTGCCGCACTGAGGTTCAGCTCTCCTCCACTTTCTACCAGCTGGGAGAATGCAGGTCACCCCAGGAAGATAGTGGAGGTTTGGACACCCTGCCTTAATCTCCCCTTTCTCACCTAAAGCTTATGACTCTTTTGGAGAGGGGCTGGTATATTTTGAAATTGAAATTGAGAATTGAAATTGAGAATTGAAATTGAGAATTGAAATTGAGAATTGAAATTGAGAAAGAGAATTGAAATTAAATTTTTGCAATCTCTGTGCAGTTTCTTTTCATCTCATCACCTATGAGGAGGTGGGAGAGGGTTTTGCCTGCTGGTACCAATCTCTGCCCACCCATGCCACTCCCAGACATTGATGCACTTCACTCGAAGCCCCAGCCATCAGGTAGGCAGCAGTGACTGGGCAAATGCTGACTTGACAAAATGCTTTTTTGTCCCTTGGACATTTGCCACAAGTCTGACACATCTACCTGCACTATAAAGAATACTGGCTGGGGTGTATGCAGAAGCGGGGCCACAGGGACACTGACCCCAGCTGACAGCTGATTGGCCCCCAGAGTGTCCCCTCTTCTGTCACTCACCGATTCAAAACCAAAAAAATCATTGGCTAATGATATGGTTGGCTCATCTATAGAGTCATGAGTCTCTGCAGGATGCAGTAGAGGGTGTAATGAAAGGTGGGCTTGTCAATAAACATTATTTCAAAAAGAGACCAGACATTCACCAGACATATAGGTCAGGCAGCGACTATGAATAACAGACATTTACAGTTAAATACCTGTATCATTTTTTTTATATAGCTTAAGACATTTTCTATGCTATCACACTTACTAAATATTTTTAGAAAATGCAAAGGAAATTGTGTGTGCGGTGCCACCCACCACACTCTATTCCAGTTGACACACCCACCAACCTTTTGACGTGCCGATAAACCTTTCGACATGCCTGTAAACCTTTCGACACGGCCACTGACCTTTCGATGCACCCATGACTCTAGCCTGCAAAGACTTATACTTGCCCCTCTGTGAATTATGGCTCCACTTATGCCCCCCCCCCAGCTTTTAAAAAAAAATCCAGGAATTACCCCTGTAATTCTTGAAGTGGAATTGTGGGAAGTCAGGCTGTAGAGTCTGATGTCATCAACGTGGTGTTGCTGAATGGCTTTAACTATAATACGTTCATTTACTTGGGGTAAGATTTCATAATCTGAATGCTGGACTGTCGAAGGAAACTAGGGCTTCTCCATAAAGTGCAGGGCTCGAGTTGTGTCGCACCTTCGTGAGAGAAGGCGGCTTTGTAGCCTAATTGTTTCAGTCCAAGAAAATGATGACTCTAGGGAGGTAAAAAATGAAATCCCGATGGGACTGCACTTCTGCTTGCATGTCCGCCACCGACACGCCGCGTCTGCTGCGGAAAAGGGCCATGCGGATCCCCAGCGGACTGCTGTGAGCCGCTGTTAACCGTGCCTGGCAGGTCGCGGGAGACGGCGGCTTATTGCTGGCGTCTCTCTCGCAACAATATGAGGCGCTGGCCTGCAGTTTCGGGGCCAGACTGTTGGTGTTTAACAGGAAGCGTTAACACTTTCTTTTTTTTTTTTTAGATCTAGACCAACATGTCACCCGGGCCCCTGTGGCACAGCCACAGAGGATCAGCAATAAACAGCTCCTGTAGCTCAGTGAGTAGAGTGTCACGCCAGCGATGCAAAGGTTGTCGGCTCAGACCGTGTGAATGAATTGTGACCCTTCCTTCTTCTGTAAATTGCTTCAGGTGAATACATTTAATTCTGATACAATGAATTAAATGCTGTCTTGCATACTGGCCACCGCAACTTAACTACCCCCACGCTGTTTTCGGCTAACCAGTCATCCTTAAACCTTACCCACCTGCCTTGTGATAGTGAAACAGAAATCAGATTTAATTTAATAGACCCCCATGTGTTTTATTGATCTTAAAGATTTATTTATTATTAGAAGTGAATTTTATAAAAAAGAGCATATACTTCTGCAATGAACAATACAAGACAGATACTGTAATATTTGTGAATATACACTGTCTATGTTGACAAATGTGTCTGCCAGATTCACATGAATTTACAAGCTTATATAAATTGCATTTTGCATTGCAAATATACTCTGAATATACTTGCCGTGCATACATCAGATTGTGCGGTGATGTTGACATAGGTGCATGCCTACTGGAGCAGCACCCTTCATATAAAACATCCCCTTCAGTTTCCAGGACGGGTGGGGGTGCTCGTAATGGTTCTGGCCGGTCAGATGGCTCGGCAGGCCTAGGCTCCATTTTCAAATGCAGCCTTATTACACCAAATCTACTCACTGCAACCATGGCAACGGATTAGGCAGGAACCATATCTTTGTTTTTCAAATCTGGCACATGAACTTTACAAAGTACTTGCCCAGGAGATTTTTTTTTTTTTTTGATGTTGCCATTTTTAAAATTGTTTTGTATTTCGGGCGACATATGCACAAAAAGGGAGAAAAAAGTTCACCGGCTGAATTCGAGGATAAGCGTCAATACCAAAGTGATGCTTTCATGCGCACAGACTGACAGACTTGCACACTGTGATGCATGTTTTGCTCACCAGTACCACTGTTGTCAGGTGTGCATAGGTGTGCATACTGCATCTATTCAAAAGCACTCCATGCAACATGATACACTGTATAGACAGGCAATAGACTTAATAAAGTTATATGACCATCAATCTTCCTGCTGCATATCTTGTACAGGTTCCTGGAAGCCTCTCCCTGGAAGCACAGGTCACAGGAAACCCTTGGATGGGATGCTCATCCATCAGCGGGCATACTCAGTGTCAATGGCGTGTGTATGTGTGTGTTGGTCTGCTAAAGCGGGCCAGTGTGTGACTCTGTGCCTGAGAATGGAAGGGTGCTGGCTTCAATCCCATTCGGAGTAGAATAGTCACATCACTGTACTGTCTTTCAGTAAGGCCCCAAACCCCCTGAAATGCTCCTGGGCTGGCAGATAAATGGCAGACCTTGTGCTCGAACTCCAACTTCCCTGTCACCTGTACATGGGCATGTTTCGAAGGAGAGCATGATGGGATATGCGTTAAGAAGCATTCTGATGTTCCTGCACTTTGCACCGTCCCATTCATTCATCCCGTCATAAATGCATGAGCGTCGCTGAGCGAGATCGACTGTGGGCGTGGCCTTATCCGAGTTATTCCCTGCGGCCGAAGATCCTGGATTGTGATGTTACAGAAGCATATGGAGGGGAGAGGTCCGCGGGCCTGGAAGAGAACTCAGAGAAAAGCGACAGCTGTTCCGCCTTGGCCCATTTTGGGCATCCTTCTCCCCCATGCACCTCGCCTTCCTCTTCTGCGAAACCCCGGCCAATAAAAAAAGTCGATTGACAGAAGGACAGACCAATTACCTAAAAGACCCAGCATCCCATGGGACCTATTTGTATCCTATTTATACTATAGGCCCTACTTGATGCTGCCTGATGGCTTTGTTCTTGCCACAACTCAAAAGCCGACATCTGACACTTATAGAAGAGGAATGGTTTGACAACGTGAGGACAGCTTTGGATGCTGAGAACAATGCATCACCCATCTACCAACATATACAGTATATATGTATATATATATTGTAAGGAAGAGTAGTAAAGATGCTCAAATGTTCTTGGTTGATCATTTGAATACAGACAGTGATAGCAATTCCTGATAAGGAAGCCGGAGGGAGAATGGGGGGCTCCATTTGGCACCACCCGGGTCATAGGATCAAAGGAGTGATTGAGCTACCAAGTCTCCATCCTGTCCCGCTTCATCCTGCCTCAGGATCCTCACACTCCAGGAGGCCATCCTCTAAATGCACATTCACTCACAACACCTATGCACAATACCTTGCTGGGGAGGGTCTTGCTGGGGGGGGGGTGAGGAACTCTCCCTAATTTGTATTTGAGCTGCCTTTCAATACGCAGTGTATGTCTACACTGTATCACATCATATTATTTTTGCTGTTGCATTAAACCACCGTTTTTGCTGAAACGAGACTCTGCGAGTGGATTCCTTACAATATGAAAAGATGTATACCTCCCCAGCGCCATAGCAACACAGTGTATCCTTATCAGACCTTCCGGCCTCGGAATGTACAGTATTACTGCTATCATCTGCAGCTATTCTCCATTCCATTTGGAAAACCCTCAAAGCAGACTGCTAAGTCGGGCACATAAAGCGGACTCCTAAGTCTGCAGCCCCCCCAAATAAGCATGTTGCACTGGGACTGACTCCTGCAGCCCCATGGTCAGTCCACCAGCTGGGGCGACCATGGTGAGCCCGTGTGAGTGCTCTCAGTTAAGAGGGTGGGGGTTGCTTCCAGGCCTGGCGTATGCAGGCAGTCATCAAATCATTTCTGTAATGCCAAAGAAGAGCTGAGACGGAGCATGCAAGGAATCCCTGGGTTGCCAGAGCCAAATCTATCCTCAGTCTCTACTTGGCAACCAACTTGCTGTGTGCCCAGGTGAGATGTACACATCGGATTTAGGAGCAGGGGCGATTCTAAGATATTTTGCAGGAGGGGCAACCTTAACATTAGCCAATGATATGTTTTGAACTGGTGATTGACAGGGGAGGGGGCACTCTGCGGGCCAATCAGCGTTCAGCTGGGGCCAGTGCCCCTGTGGCTGCGCCCCTGTTCGTTGGAGTCTCCCCTCACTATGTCATGGTGTGCCATTCCATTTTATGCTGTGTCACCTACTTTTGTTGCCAGGAAACAAAAACCAGTATCACAAATGCAGAGTGTGAATTTGGAAATGTGTACTCTGCTATTTCATAAAAAAGATCGCCCGTCTTTATATGTCAAGCGAGCCTCCCTCCTTGTGTAGGCCGAGTGTTATCTTTATCCGCTTGTGCTCACATGCTTAAAATAATTTCACAATTAAGGAGAGGGAAATCCTGCAATTAATCAGGATCGTCGCATGAAATACTTTAAAGGAGTTTGACGGAGGTCTTTAAACTTCAGGCGCTGTTAATTCCACGTCTTTGATTTAATTGGATTGCATTCCTACCCAGATGGGGTCAAAGTGAGCTAAAGACTACTGTCTCTGAAAATTCCCCGGAGGGAAACATTTCAGCGTTTTCAAAACGAAGCAAATAACCTTCAGTCTCGCTGTTCCCTGCAGTTTATCCCCATGCCTCCTCCACACAGGCGGAGAAAAAACGGGAGTGTGTGTTTAAAATATGCATCTGAATGCCTCGTTTAAATCAGATGCTAGTCCTGACCTAGACACCTGTTACTGCACCAGGAATTACTTATATGATAAATAAATCTGTTACACATAATCAAGTGATAAATTATATAAAAGTCCCCTTTGGCCATTCTGTGTCGTCTAGTTACCACCTTGATGGTTCCAGAATGCCCGCCTACAAGGTCATGTGACCAAGCCTGGAGCCAAAAATAAATTTCAGGGAGCATTAACTACCGGGGCTGGGGGGGGTGGAGGGGGTTTAACCCGGTAATTTTACTATTTGTCTATGTGCCTGCATGTGACCATTACAGAACCATTGGCTATTCTGTGATGTACAGTACAGAATGGAGAGCCTTATAGAATAGTGATACGTTACTGGTCCCATATTGCTCTCCATAAGACACAAATACAGTCGAGAGCAAGCTTGGGGTTCACAGCACAGTGTCAGCCAGCATGAAGTGGGGGTTAGGGGCCTTGCTCAAGGACCCACAGACATGTGACTGTTCTGCTGTGGCCCAAACTGGCAATCTTCCAATCACAGACACAGTATCCTAACCTGCTGAGCCACAGTCTGTGGCCTTCCTGTTTGTTTGGTCACACCACGGATGGGACTTTACAATGGTTAATAGAAGGACACACTGAAGTTCCAGCTCGTGGAAGTTTTACTTACACAGACATGCTCTGAGGGCAGAATGAAAAATTATTGTTCAGAGAGAGAACCAATTAGACTGTAGAGGAGGTGGGTCCAAGCAACTAGTGGAGGTGAGACCAAGACATCTGATTGGCTGGTCTGACATCTGACACAAGACCTGATTGGTTATCTCTCTGGACCAATTAAAAAGCTAAACTCTGTGTACTCCTCCAGATGATCTCTGACCCCCTGGTACTGTAACACTTGATGACACAAAGCCACCATCAGAGTGAGGCAAGACCAGCCCCTGCAGCCGAACGGAGCTGGAAGCCACTGGAAGCTCTTTCTTTCGACTGACTTCACATGCTGGATGGGTCCTGACATCATGCCCCATTAGGTAGGCCCAGATGCATAAATGGGCAAAGGCCTGGAACGGTTAGTAGCTCTGAGCAAAAGCATCCGTTAAGGAAGTGCAACAATAATTACATCTCATATCAGACTGGCTGCTAAATTTAACCTTGAGTGCAACAAAGTAAAGTTCACCCCTGCCTCAAAGAGAAACATTGACAAGCCAGTGGAGAGATAAGTGAGAATCGTAGCTTCAGGTAACCTCGCAGTTATATTTGAAGAAACGGCAAAACAGGCTGGCTGTACTTTTGTGTTATATATATCTGACACACTGGCGTCTGAGCGAGCTTGTGTGTTTGAGGATGCTGGAATCAGACAGATGTCACGTGTATGTAATCAGACCTAGCTAACACTAGAAAGTATGTAGAGTACCCCCAGGTGGCCACGCCCCTCTCAAATATGTAGGAATATGGCTGGAACTCCATTGGTTCTTGCCAGCAGCCAATCGGCTGCAGGGCAGGGCAGAGAATGCTGTGCTCTGCCCCACTGCTGCCCATCATATATAAGACTAAATACTCCAGTGGCACACATTGTCAAATATATGCCCACAGCACATATAACAGTTACTCACATGTGATTTGTCGATGGTGGAATGAGCTGTTGAACCACATCCAGTCATCAGATTCCCTCTCCACCTTCAAGAACTGCCTCAAGTCCCGTCTGAGCCAGGAACGCCTCTACTGTCCTCCTACCACCCTCCATGCTCCCAGAATGCTCTTAATGTTGCCCTTTCTTCTTCTCCACCTATACTGCTTACCATTGTACCTGGGCATTCATCAGAAGCTCAAACTAACCTGGCTAATGCCAAGTTGACTCCCCGACAACTGTATGTTAGTGATGTGCTGTCTGCTTCATGTGTACATCGGCTCTCCACATAAACATCTGCTAAATAAAAGGATTGCTAATGTAGATATGCAAAGGCCGAGGTGTCGAAGGCGAAAAAATGTGTTATTGATATGACTGTGAGTGTTATGCCTGTCTGTTCCAGACCTTCCGCTTAGCCGAGGCAACTGACGACGAAGACATCGCTGAAGGCTACTTTCCAAAGTTCCTGAGCTGCCCACTTTCTTGGTCGATGCTTGCTGCAGATTTATGTAATACCGAAGTTATCATCCGCACCTGCCCCCTCCTGGAATGAGGGGCGATGCGATGGAATTATAATTTAGATCCTGAAATCTGCTACATATTATAAAGCAGTGGTGTAGTCGGGAGTGATCTGGGCCAGGTGAAACCACTCGCGTAAAGGCAAAGAGAGTGCTTCAGATTGCACCAGGCAAAGAAATATCACAGGGCTGACCCCAAGAAATATATTACGAAAACATCTGAATGGAAAGTTTAAACACGAATTCAACTCAATAAAACGCGAACATCTTGAACTCCCGCCGTTTCCCTGCGCCTCACATAATTTGGTCGAAGCGTGCATGGAGCATCCAGCCACTAGGAAGCTGGTCGACCCCATAGACAGCCGCTAAAGGTTCTCCTATATCCGTACAAATTGCGGGGCACGTGTCTGGGAGAGTGAAGCTGAGTCTGGGTGCCATGGCAACCTTATCGGTCAGGTATCCGGTCCTGTGACGGTGAAGTCCTCCGCGTTAGGGTGAAAAACGGCGTCAGAGTGCCTGCGAAGTCTGGCTGAATGAAAAGTGCAACATTTGGATTAAAACTGCCTGCCAATGGGAGCTGCGGTTAGGGTAATAACACAGTATTTGCAGCCATTGTTCCTGCATAATCAGAAATGGGGCCTGCAACAATGGGCCGAAACCGCACGGCTGGGGCTACCGCCGAGTATTGTGCGATGTATTGTGGCAGCTCCTGCAGCTCGTTCAGATTCATAAAGCATTGAATGTCTCTGGAAAGGTGAAGCTTTCTTCGCCGTTAGCAGAACATTGGAATTCTTCCTTTCAGGTGTCTCATCTGGGTCTCCTTTGGGACATACTCAGCTGAGAGCAAAAGTTAGGGTCCCAGCGCAAGGTCGGGTCATTTATTCCGGCACCCAGGGACCAATTCAGGGAGTTACACAACTATTCTGCTGCGGCCAGGACTTGAGCCAAAAACAATCCAATCGCAATCGCACATTTTTATAGCTGAGGTTATCCAAATTGGCACCTGAAAAATGTCCCAAACTGAAAGGAAGTTTCAGGTCTTACCACACCTTGGGGACATTGTGGTCCTCAAATGTGATCAATGTGAGCCCACACAAACACACACACACACCTTTAGCATGAGGGCCACTCAGTGCTTTCAGATCAGCCCAAGACGGACAAAGAGTTAAGGAAGTAATAGGGGACAATTTGTGACTGACACCCACTAACCGACACAGCCGCGTTAGCGAGAGAGATGGTCCATTTATAAAAAGAGCAACACGCTAAACCACCAGTTGTCTCTGCGCTAAATCTGCCAGCCAGCCCCATCGCCTTATCCCTGTCACCACTTTCCCGCCTGGGATTTGGGGACAGGCTTGAAGTCCTTAATGCCGATTTTTACGCCAAATATTCCGGGACGTTTGGGCCGGGAGATGGTGGCGACATTCTTGTCTCTCAGCGATGGCAGTTTCCTGGCAGATCTTCCTCTCCGATTCCTACCTGCCTTTTATGGTGCTCTAGAAGGTTCCAGCTCATCCGTGTGCCATTTGACCCGGAAAGAAAATTGGGTGCTAATGATGTCCGGAGAGGTTCAGTAGCAAAGCTGGAGGCACTGGTAAGTTTCAGCAGCGGAAGCTACAGGCTCTGGAGCCACGCTTGCTAGTTAGAAATCTACTAATTAATCGCCCTAACGCAGCTGTGATACGGCTTTACCTACTGTAGCTATGCTGACTGCAATACAGTCAGCCACCCCTCCCCAGTCAAGGCCAATAGACAGACTGCTGCTTAGTGAAAAGAAAGTTCCTTTAATGTTCTGGAAATATAAAATGAAGCAAAACGCCGCTCTTGATTTCCAGACATTTCCTTAGCCGCCTTGCTGATGTCCTTACCAATGTGTTTCTTCTTTAAGTAAGTGCTTTTAATGACTAATTTAATGATTCTGACAATCATTCCGGCTGTTTATTAAAGATCATCCACTGTTCCGTATTCCTGTAGTCGACGATGTGGCCATTGATTTTTGTGTTTAATTGATATGACTCTGTGAACCCAGACTGGCAAACAAGCTCCCCAATGGGCTTTGTTGACAGTGAATAACAGATAGGACATCCACATCTGTGCCTTTGCTGTTGAAAAATTTCAAATGCAGGACCTGAATTGCTTCAATAAATTCACTTTAATAGCAGCGTCGCAGTCATGTGGTCCGTCTTCATCAGGTACGGCAGCCTGCTCCCGTCATTTGGACTGGCAGGGATGCAGGGGCGATGCGCCCACAGATCTTACATTTTCACGGCGCGGGGGAAACGAAATGAGGCGGCAACTGAGCGGCGCGGAGATTAAAGGAGGGTAAAGCAGGCGAGTAAAATCCCATATACCGCGGTATAAATGGCGATGTACGACACGCACGCCGTCAGGGCTCATTAAGATTTTTTTCAGAGGAACAGCCAGGAGCAAAGTTAATATAAAGTCATCAGTTTGCTAAAATAAAAATCAGCAGAATGAACTTTGGTTGGGGGATTAGAGCGGCTTCCAGAAATGTTAGCTAACGGGGCCTGCTATGCGCTCACGAAAACGGACATAAAAGGAAGAAAGAGATTGCGACGTGTTTTTCTGTGTTAAGGTGAGCTGGACAAACTATTGGCAGGAGTTGCTCGTCGTCGGTTTTTCTGTATGAATACGATGGCCTAGAATTCTGGAAGAAAAAAGACAAGGATATTTCGGGCAGGGGCTGTTAATTGGGGGAATATGTTGAGACACATGACTCACATAGATCTGCCAGCACTGCCTGATGCTCCGGGCCTAACTCTCTGAAAATTGCATCTGTCATCAGATTCTTTTTCGGCTAATTCCCTTGAGCACCCCGGTAATTCTTCAGCGTTCCGTTGACTGTCAGCCGCTTTGCTTACCTTTTACCCTACTGTGAGTCTTGTTCCACCGAAATGGGTTTTAAATGCCTCCCCTGAAAAAAAAAAAAAAGAGAGAGAAAAAAGCAGCTGAACTCAGAATGATTAGCATTTCTCATCCTCGGAGCGTAGCGAAATTGGAGCCGAGCAATTTCAACTGTGATTATGAGGTCCGGTCGGCCAATGCCAAGGTTGACTGTGCCTCCCCTTGATCGGCAAAAGGGGGGGTGAAGGATGGAAAAAAATCAGCTCCCAGAGAATATTATTGAATCAATCCCGATGTAAAGTGACGTGTCCGCATGCTATGGTTCAGGCGCCATGTGCATGAGCGGGAAGATCCTTAGCTGGCGGACGGCCGGGAGTGTGGCAGGGATGCGCGCATAATGGGCCGTCACTGCCAGCGGAGAATGCCGATCAGGGGCCTCCAACCACCGGAGCATCCATTAAGTACCACTTCAGCCTCATCTCCTGCACCACATAAATGGATTTCGCATTTTGCTCTTTAATTAACGACGCCGCCATTGCCGAGCGCTTGGCTGGTAAGTGTTTTGAACCACTTAATGCACTAATGTGACCACTGCGACCAGCTTAGGTGGAGGGGGGGGGGGGAGGGGGGGTATGGGTGTGGGGGTCTGGGGGGGGGGGGGGGGGGGGGGAGCTCTTGGTTTCAACAACTCCCTGCAGGCAATGCTGGTGCGCAGGCAGCATAATGCAGGAGGCCCCTCTGAATGTCAATTCCCGTGGCTCGTGATAAAAGCGCCATTTGCCCTTTGGGGGAGGAGAGCGCCCTCCATGTCCTTTTTCTCCTTCCAGAACTTTCTCATGCCCGTTCAGTTTTTTTTTTCTTTTCTTTTTTTTTTTTTAATTAATAACCCACATGTTAATTAGTGACAGGATGAGAGGTCACTGGAAAACAATGTCCACGGATGACAAAAGGCTTGGACCCCTGTGTAAAGGCTGTCCTCTACATCGCTGTCTTCTTCATCCACTCAGCTGTGACACCGCGTTTCAATGCTGCCATTGATATGCCTGCAGATGCAGCTCCATATCAATGGCTAAGGTCTATGCCTATTATGGAGGACTATTCGGGGGGACTATGCTTATAAATCCTTTGTGAAGTGACTTCCTGTTTTTTTTTTTTTTCCTTGTCCTTCTGATTCTAAAGCATGACATCTGTGTCACGATTTGCCCTCTGGCAGGCCATGAATGGAGACCGGGGCACCAGTTCATTTGCCCAGCAAAGCAGATATGTATTTTTTTTTATTTTGACAACATGTTCCCCGTAACACCAGGCTACAACAGCAGGGTGGCGATACAGCTTCAGGGGTAAATGCTTCCAGAGGTAGGCATAATGGGCGTACATCAAGCTACTCCACTATTTGTTCGGGGTAGGGGATTGCAAACACATTATATAAGAATGCAAACAATTTTGCTTTGAGATGCTCTATATTATGTTTTATCAGCAGAAAAACAGAGCGAGGACAGAACAGATCATTTCGACAGGTCGGGCCTCTGACTTCTCATAGCGGGGAGAGAAATAAAAATGACTGAGTTTACAAAATAACCGTGATCGTGTTTTTTTGGGAAACATACTTCTCAACAGAGACATTGCCTGAGCACTGGCCCCTTCTGCCCAAATGATTGAAAGTGCCCCCCTTTTCAGGTTCTGGGCATCTCTTTTTGATCACCAACGATCATCGACTTAGCAAACCCAGTCGAAGTCTCCCATGCCCTGGTTTTACCAGGGGGTCTCTCCCTCATGCCCTGGTGAAATGACTGCCCCTCAAAAAGTCTCTGCATGGCCCCCCCGCCTCGGCATTTCAGTGGCTTGGACCCTACCCCTTTCCTCAATGCCGCCATTTTAATTGTCTGTTGTTCCAACTGCCTCTGCACAACTTAAAAGAGATGACAGTGAGAGAGGATTGGAGTGTCTCATTGTAACAGATATTGATTGATTGTTATGCATGAATCACTGAAAAACAGAAAGAGACTTTATTTTGACAACTGCAATGTGGATTTTTTTTGTTTTTTTTTTCCTGAGCAGTGTTTCGTGACCTGGATTGGGCTCGCTAATTCTTTCTGCTTTTCATTGACTCTTGTGTTTTTAATTATTTATCTGGCGAGTGATTAGTTTAATTAGGTTTTAATCAGAGGAACTTTAACATCCCTCCGCGATGTTAATTGCTGTTGACTCTTCGGAGTAGGGAAGCGAAATGCGTAAATAAATATACATGAGCAGGTCGGGATCTTATTTTCTGAAGTTTTCAGTCTAACCAGCTCTGTCGGCACAAAGCAGATGAAGACACAGCAGATGGTACATCTGTAGCGGAACATGAAAGTCCCCCTGCATTTGGCCTGGAATGGAAATGACAGCAAGACCCAGAACTTAGAAGCTTGAAGAGAACTCAATGTCCAAAATTCTGCACCTGCTTACGCAATCCCTTAATTAGCAGTTTATGAGCCTACTGAGAGTCACCCAAAATCTGAAAGAATGTGGAAGAGGGAAGGTTCCACAACTGGGCCCCGTGTAGGTGCAAACACTAATAGAGAGGGCACACGAGGTGAGGACCGTAATCTGTAGATGCCTTAGATATAACAAGCGCATAATCTTCTTATCTGTGCCCTCTTAAAAATCACTGCAGATATTCCACATGATTAAATTCCATGCGAAAAAGATAAAGAGCATTGTAGCCGTGCACTACAGGTGCGCTGACATTTTCCAGTTGTAAGATTTTGGGTTATATACGGGTAAGCAACTTGCCGGGAAGTCACAGCCAGCTCGGCATCATGGGTAAAAATGAACAAAGGAAATTAACAGATAGAATATCTAAACTTTTAGGCTAATTCATGGACCGGGGAACTCATCTGAGCAAGGGGGCGCCATAAAGGGGTGGGGGCATTGAATGCATGCCAACTCGTCTGTTTGCTTTTGAAAAGGAACAGAGTTTTATTGGTTTGCATTAAATTATTTATCAGTGTGTTTTTCTTGATTGTTTAGCCTCCTCATTCTTAATGATGTTCCCCAGGTTCTGTGGTCTGTGGGCTAATTTTTGAGAGATGAAGGCGACCCGTTGCCGGGCTGACACCTGGGCCCCAAAGCCCATTCCTTTGAGCGTGACTGAGCTGCTTGTCCCTGATTTGTTGTTTTCTTTCTTATAAGACAGCAAAATGACAGACAGCAAATGTTACACTTGAATTGCACTTTTGTTGCAACAGAAGGAGCTGAAGAAAGAGACTCCTGGCCCTGTACTCTGGTTCAAAAAGAGTCCAAAATAAATATTTACTATGGCTCTGCACCGCACTGGTGCTTGTGTGGATATCAAAGCGGATGGTCTTTCTGCTGCCATCCCACCCCACCTAGTCTGCGAGATCCCCGGGGTACCTCTCTGGGTATGTTACATATGCGCAGCGCTTGTCGCTGTTGGCGCCACCTAGAGGCAGGTAGCTGGCCAGGCGACTCTCCAGCCAGATATAACCCTAACCCGTTTCAGCGTTTGCGCTGCGTCGCTGATAGCGCCACCTAGAGGCGGGTAGCCAGCCAGACGACTCTCCAGCCAGATATAACCCTAACCCATTTCAGCGTTTACGCTGCGTCACTGATGGCGCCACCTAGAGGCGGGTACACCTGAAGACTTTGCAGCCAGACACATTTAATGGTTATAATCCTTCATATAAAAGACGTTCTGCAAAGACTTTCTGCTTGAAATTTAAATAATAAAAAGGTAAAGGTAAAAAGTCTCTCAAGGTAATGGTAATTTTTTAAAATAAACTAAATGACAACAGATGCTTAATATATGGAATATTGGTACCAGACATTGGAAATTAGCTTCTGTTTTATGCATCCTGGACCGTAACCTAATCCATTCGTCAGCATCACATTGCAATGTGGAATTTAACTGCATTTTCCTTGGCCCAGGCCCACTCTAACCCGCCTCCTCCTGTGAAGCAGGACCCATTTTGTACTAATAATTGTAATGTCTGAATAAAGCGTGGCCCTCTATAGGTCAACCTCGTAACTGCACATCTGTTCATTGCTCCATGTGCAAAGACCACAGTAAAAGATAGTGGGGAAAAAAAACACAAACACACACACACTGCTGCAGTTTATATTAATTGAAGTGGTTAATCGGGCTTTTCTGAAACATAATCCATTATTCTATTGATTATAGTCCATGCCCAATGCTGTTTATTCAAAGTGTGGTAACCAAAGGCCATCATGTCATAATGAAGAAAGGGTGAAAGTGCGTTTAGTTAAAGGTCAAAGGTCAAAGGTACTGACCGTCAGAGGGCCCGCCGGTGGTCAGCGCCACCAGGGCGGCAGCGTCGTGCGGACAGCACGAGTCCCCAAATCCGGACCAGATGGGCCGAGCCGGGGCGGGGCCGTGGGGATGGTGCAAAACCGGAGGCCAGGCCTGGAGTTACCCTCCGTGACACTTCCACCGCATATGCCCTCGCGGCTTGGATCTCCAGCTGGCCCCCGGTGGACGGTGGAGGAAACGCGCGTGCCAGCTGCTGTCGGCTCCCCTGTACCTGGCAGGTCCTGGCACCGGGCTCCACGACAAATACGTCACCGGAGGGAAAAGGGCACATCGACCGCGTCGCCGGCGGTTACAGCTCTGCGGATGGGGCGGTCACGAGGGCCGATTCGACAGAGACTCCTAATTGTCTGTCCATTGCACTCTGTAGCTCGCGTATTGCGTATCCGCAGCCGAATGTGATTAATCGGCACCAGACTGGCCCCTTGCTTTTTTCCCTGTGAAACAAAATAAGGTGAGCGTCAAGTTGCAAATGCTTTTTCCCAGAACAATCTATTTGAGCCTCACTCACCGAGCGCCATTAACGTCATTAAATGCTGACGTCTTACATCAGTGCCATCGCTCCATCCACTGTTTCAAGTTGTCTTCGCACCATAGGGATTTGGGTTTGCATGTTTATGTGTGTGCCTCTGTGTCAGCACCGGCTGAGCATGTGTGCACATCGGTATGTGAATTTTTGGGTTTTAAGAGTCTGTGTCTGCATGCGTGTGGTGTTGGTGGTGGTGGGGGGGGGGGGTTTTGGTGGTGTTCGGTGTGTTTAAATGGAATCGCGTCAGGAAAGCAGGTCAGGAAGGCAGACTCCCTCTCTACACGATGCCACATGACTTTGGCACGACGATGATATCAGATGTCACCCCAGAGCAGGGGCAAAACCCACGGCCAGTAAAAAAAGAAAAGCATTATATTTAGAGAGCATATTTCTCTGTAATTACAGTAATTAAGGGCATAGTGGGGACTTGAATAATGAGCACAAAAACACTACATTCAAATAAAACAAATGTCATTTCAGAAAATGTCAGAAATCTTCCAAAGGCGATGTCTTTTTTTTTTAAGCAGCGTGGAAGGGATTTTCAGGCATGTCGAGGTGCTGAAGTATGGGTCGGGCCCAGCGGAGAGGAACCAGGTGTGCGACAGTGCTCAGTGATATCAAGTGCAGAAACTTTAATCAAATGTGCACTCGGCAGTCTAACCTTGCAGAATAAAACACAAATCAAAAGACCCGCGCCAACAAAAGGAATTGCACAACGTTAAACACAAAAGACGCCTCTTCCAGCAAGGACAGAAAAGTGTAGGAGAAATATTAAATTTAATGAACCGCACAGAGTCAAAGACTGCTCCGAGTTACTGCGCCTTTCACTTCAATATCAACATTTTCCTTCCGACCACTTATCTGATACAGGATTGTGGTGAACCTACAAAAGCCAGGGAAACGGAGGACACAAGGCAATAGAAAACCATGGATGCCAGTCTCATTATAAAGGTATAAATATAGAATAAATGGATCAGAAAGACCGGTAGGGACACCCTGAGTCCCAGAGGTAAAATCTGTGTCATTTGTTTACTTTGCTGGAGAAACTTAAGACCATTTATAAATGGTGTCACAATTTCCTGTTATTTTCCTTTTGTCCAATTATATTTATTCCCAGAGGACAGTCTCCAGAAAAGATATTTAGGCACAAATGTCCATGTAGAATGTCGTTTATTTGTTTA
This sequence comes from Petrocephalus schoutedeni, assembly GCA_026780765.1. NCBI lineage: Eukaryota > Metazoa > Chordata > Actinopteri > Osteoglossiformes > Mormyridae > Petrocephalus > Petrocephalus schoutedeni. The sequence goes on along the minus strand of JAODKL010000038.1, from coordinate 15,065,614 downwards.
TCTGAATCGATTCGCTTTCATCATTTTAATTGTCCGACTGCTACTTGATTTGATCACCTCGAAAAAGATCCAACGTAATGTCTAATGAGCGTTGGTATCCCCGTCTCAGCAGAAAAGGCACGGGGATGCGTCATCCGCGATTTGACCATTTGTGCATAACTGTGATAAAGAAGAGTTTTTAAAACGGTGAATGTCTGAGCTACCCAACGTGAGTCTTCCTCTGTCTCTAGATAATCATTTGTCTCTAGGTTATCTCTAGGTGATCGCTTGACCCATATTGGTCAAAGGCCACAGTCGTTAATGGTATCTTAGATATTCCTCTGGCTCTCTTGATTCCATATATATAGTGTGTATAAGAAAAACACTCATTTTCCAAGATGTACATGTATATATGTATATGCATGTATGTATATCTTAATTTTCTCTGTGATTGTGTAACAGTAGCAAGCCTGGGGATGGGCCAGCCAGTTCACCTTGGATCCGCAGGGGTTTTTTTCCTGCCTACTCTTGAGTGTCTGATTCCTCTCCTTCTTTGTCTTCTGCCTTTCCTTCCTTCCCTCCCCCAGTTTCATGCGCCATTTTGAATAAATGATGTAGTAACGGACTGCCACTCCCATCAAGTGCCTTGAAGGTATGAAGTCAGTCAACTTCCTTCCCCTAAAAATTTCCCTCATCTTGTTGTTTAGCCCATGTATGACTCGAATTATGTCTTTAAGCAACAGAGAATGGGGTCAGTGGCTCAGTAGCAAACCCACCCCCCCCCCCCCCCCGATATGTAATGTGATGCATCATTCCGTTCATGCCAGTTGTTATTCATGGCAAACAACTGTCTGAATTTCCATGTATCATTATTATTCATCACTATTCAGGCAATATTTAATGATTCTGGATTTCAGAACGTCTGTGCTTTGTTTTTTTCTTCCTTAATGTCCATTATTCACAGCACTGAGAAAACAGGAATAAGAGTTCCGAAGTGCCTTTATCCAATAATATCTGACATAACATTGTTATTTAGGCAAAATAATGAGTATAATTATGCCACACAATATGAAATGGATTTTATTGGTGCTCCGTGTAAATAATTCATCACAACTTAATACGGCAATGTTTAACCCTGCTAAACAGCCATGCCACCTGATGTCGTGCATGTAATTATTTTTTTTTTATTCAATTACCGGCATTCAGGAAGCAAACATTTGGGCCTCCACCACTCCCCTCCCTCTCTTGGCATATTCCTCGCTGTAGCCCTGTTTCATTCACCCTCTCGCATGGCGATATTGACTCTGGTCCCCTGTTTATATTCCTATTGGATAATTCGGAGCAGGCAGCCAATTGGAAAGCTTACTGGGTGGTGAGTGGGCACCTGTAGGACAGCCACCTGTCACACTCGCTGTTGGGCCCCGTGAAACTCTTTGGATAATTCTGCGATTTTATCCGGCATTTTTCCCGGTATAAAGCGAGGCCCAGCTTCCGTCTGCTTTATCGCAGGTCGCCCAGAACCGTAGGGAGGAATTACAGTAACCTTGACGAGAACTTTGGGATCTAATCCCCGAGTTCAAACTCTTGTACCATTTAGGACGGCACAGTTTCAGTATCTATCCAGCAGTGTAATTACGGTATGACAGTAAGATGCCCTTTGATAGGTATGCAAAGCAAAGCAAATAAGTAATTGAATTGCTAATCGCTGTCGCCCCTGCAGAGATACAGAGACGGATGGAGCTTTGATTTCGAACAGAAATGTCACGGAAAAAAAAAAGGTAATTAAATTGTTTGGTTTTCTATGTCTCCCCACGTCCACTGAGCACTGGGGGTGGGGAGGGGGTGTCCCCGGTGTGTCCTGCTTCTGTGATCAGTCACTTAAAAAGAATGGCTGAAGTATTTGGGTGTAATTCTTTAGTGCTATAATTGTTCCTGTGAATTTTCTAGAGGCTGAAATTGCTTCCACTTCAGAGACACATCTCTCGAGTTACAGCCCAGCCTCATCTGAATTATGCAATTAAACAGTGTTTTGTTCCCGGAAGGTGAACCTAAGTATAGTATATATAGTATAGTATATAGTACACTAGGTGTTCTAATACAGTCAGGTGTTCTAATATAGTATATATAGTATAGTATATAGTACACTGTCAGGTGTTCTAATACAGTCAGGTGTTCTAATATAGTATATATTAGAACACCTGACAGATCTGAAAAAATTGACTTTGTTGCCTTCAAAACATGATTTCATAATGTTCAAGAAACATGCAGATGGTTGCGCTGAGCAAGACAAATATCAGATGAAGTGAAACCTACTGTTCTTATCCACTTTTAACTTTGGTATGTCCACCTTTTGCAGCAATTACAGCAGCACATCTCTCTGGCATAGTGTCAGTATATTTCCTGAGAACTTCAACACTAATGTTATCCCATGCCTTCTGCAACCCAAGCCAAATGCTTTCCTTTAAATGTACAATACATCTGTCCAGTTTATTTTCCAATTCGTCACAAATGTGCTTGATGGGGCTGGGGTACACTGCACAGCGATTGCTGCGACTCCATATTGTAATTGCTGCAGCTCCGTATCGCGATTGCTGCGACTCTGTATGAGGATTGCTATGACTCTGCATCGCGATTGCTGCGACTCCATATTGCAATTGCTGCGACTCTGTATCGGGATTGCGGCGAGGTGAAGGCGAGGAAATGGGCCTGAGTGAACCTCACGGTTTAGGAGGTGTCTGAATCAAATACTGTTTCTCTGGATTCTCCATTTTTCGGACGTAAATGTGGTACATTTCCTGTGTCCTCAGACGAATGCCGTGGGTAAGAAAACTATGTGCTCCAACATGCATAGCAGCTAAAGGGTACCTCAACCTGTGTGTGTGTGTGTGTTTAAAACCCAGTATTTTTCATCGGGCATTTTTTTTCTTATCCTGCATATATTAGTGAGTATGTGTACATGTATTAGTGAGTATAGCCTGTTAGCCTAAATACATCTTAACTTCTTAACATCTTAACTGTTAAATGTACACTGTAAGAAAAGTCCGTAAAAATAGGGTCCAATGAAGCGTGTTAATATGAAGGAATTTTCCGGATAAAATTTACCCTTTAATTTGAATTTCGCATTGTATTATGGGAGCGCGTATACCCACTAAATTTAACAAAAAATTCGTAAAAAATACGAATAATGTCCTGGCAGAAAATTACCAGTACGTTATCCATTGTTTTTTTTCTTTTCTACAGTGTAACAGATGCATACGGATTTTAACTGTAAATAAACATTAGACTATCATTTCGAGGGTAAGTTATTTTAGTGGTGTTGCAAACCAAATGGAATTATTCAACATCTGTGGGATATAGTATTTTCAATTCATTCTTTGAGGTGTTACTTAAAGGGGGAATTCTTAATTTTATTATTAGCTAAATCAAGGGGGTGGTCCTTTATTCAGCATTTAACAATAGCCATTTCCTGAGACTATCCCAGGCCTCTTATAGACCCCTGTGCGAGATGGTTACCCTAGACATACATCCTGCCCAGTGCATTCCAAGCTCCTCCCTCATGGTGTAATATACTGGTGTTCATGGTAGTGGGCAACACACATTTTAAAAAGCCAGCTGAGTCGGAGGGCTACATATGTCCCTACAATGAAATGAAATCCTGCTATTTCGAAGTAGTCGAAACCTTTCGGCCTCACAAGGAGAGACTCAGTTTTTTAAAAATCTGTGACGGCTATCAAAAACTGAAAACTAAGTTTGGTTACTTATGGTTAAGGTTAGGACTGGGTAGGGGTTAAGGGTGTTATTGTTGGGATTAGGGTTATGTCCATAGGAATGAACGGATGGTCCCCACATAGCTATGAATGTGTGTGTTTGCTTTGATTGGGTATGGGAGGGAATTATCACAACTCGTTGTGTTTGTGAGAAAACGCTGTTATGTGTGTTTGTGTGTTTGCGGGGGGGATGTTTGTTTGTTGTCAAGGCAGGAAAGATTACTGCTGTTGGCATGTGTGAGTGGTCCAACTACTGTGCTGTGCGCTTGGCCTGCCAGAGTGGCAAAACTAACAGCAGCATTTATGTGACAGTTGTGGGTATACTTGTCAAGAGGATTTTTGTCACCAGTCCTGGGCATCATCAAACTGATTTTCCCCTGAAGACCAACACTCTCCCCCGGGGACAAGTAGAGGTATGCCTGCACCACCAAGATCTCCACATTGGCCCAGGCAATGTCAGGTTTAGTCTATTGGCCAACCTCCCCGATCCCTCTCACATTGTCCCAGATGGTAGGGGGGGAGGTGGCAGCATTGAAGCTCGCCGGGGGGGGTTGCCGGTGATCTGCTTCTTCAGAAGATGCTAACCTTGACAACTGGCCATCTTTCTAGGATATATCCATGTCCCCCCCCCCCCCCCCCCCCCCCCCCCCCCCCCCCCCCCCCCCACACACACACACACCAAAATTGTGGATGCCCAATCACGGGCATGCTCACAAGTGTCCCTTGCTTTCCCCTGCCCCCTTTCTCTGAGGGACCAATTAGCCGACACCTACAGGCGAGTGCGGCTCCTTCCTCTAGGCCGTATGTCAGATGACTCACTCTCAGCTTTCTGTGTTCGGGTGTGAGTGTGGGGCAGCCCTCCCTGACCCTGCACTGTATTAAATCTTGGCTGTTTGGTTGTTTATCTATTCAGGCTTTTAGAGTAATGATTTCAAGTGCTCACTCGAGAAAAGAAAAAACACACACAAACACGCACATGCACGCACACGCAGCCTGAAGCATGTTTGCAATCCCATTATGGTCAAAATGGTTCCGACTTCTGATCCAGCCATGGGATCAGGCTCCAGTGTCACTGATGGTAATGCAGTGCTGGAGATGAACTCCCAGGCGACAGCACTGATATGTGCCAACCTGAATTTACCACATGTTTCAGTAAAGATCCTGTACCCTGAGCTTGAAAAACACACACACAATGCTTATGAAAATAATCAGAATATGAATATTGTGCTACATTACCCTGATGTTTGCCAGAACCAGACGGCCTTTGCGATCTTAAGGTAATGCTGTCCATCAGACTGACAGATTTTTGTGGATGGGCTTTAACTCATCTGTAGGCTGGACACACCCAGTGACCTTTGACCTCAATAACTTTAGCACTCGGCAATGTCAGAACCATTTTGTCTCACTATTTCTATAGAGATGGTTCCTTTGTCTGCTAATTAAACTAGGTGACTTTTCAGTCCTTGTGGTCTACTTGAAGCACGTGAGAAACCTGCAGTGAGACTACCCCCCCCCCCCCCAAATCTCCTGGGAGCCTTTGACACAGATCCCGCGGGGGCCATGTTATGTCGACGATGATGTATGATACACAGGGGTGGCCGGACCGCGGGGTAAGTGTACCGGTCACCCTGAAAAGCAGGGATGCCATTTTTCCCGCTCCGATAGGCACAAAAGGCGACAGTCCGGGAGAAAAACAGAGCCCAGCAACACCCCAGCCTAGCATCCCCTCCCCCCCCCCCCCGTCCCCATGACGACCCAGGCACTACATCACCACATGGGGAACGGCTATAATGGCCATACACTTCTATGCTGGTGTGCCCTCCCTCAACTTCCACCTTGGCCCAAGGTACTGATGATGAGTCGAGGCAATGGAATAAGAGGAAGGTGGGGCCGGGATTTCATCTGGAGCAGTCCCTGCCTCCCCCCCGACCTCAACAAGAAGGTGCTGGTGCAGGATTACGCGGCTGAGCGAGAGGGTCGTGGCACTCGGAGATGACTTCCACTTAATGCAAACATCTCTGTCGACATCCTCATGCCCACAGGGTGATGGCGGCACACTCCACGCTCTGCAAATGCACATTTCACATTCAAATCACAAACGCAAGAAGTAATCCATCCATCCATCCATCTATACGTCGGTCTGTCTTTCATCTGCTTTTTCTGGTCAGGGTTGTGGGCCTGGAGCCCATCCCAGGCAGCACAGGACAGATTTGAGTACACCCCGGGACAGGATGACTAACAGTTATTTAAAGATTAAATTAGGCCAAGATATGGCCTATTTTTATACCACAATAGTATAAAAATGCTCTACGAGTGCTCATTCCTGCAGCTTGGGAGTCCCATGCACAAGTGGGGAAATATTTATTATAAAAGTTTGTGAATGAAAAATACCCTATTATATGGAGAACATTTTTGCAGACCAAAAGCACCAGATTTATTTCCAGAATGTCAGTTTTTTGGGTGTGGGCTGGAAGTTTTTTTACCAAAGCTTCCATCCAATGAAAGTAGAGGTGAAATGATACTTTATTAGCTATTTGTACAAGCACACACACTTTTCATGTATCTAATCTGGACTTGGTAGTCTTGGGATCCGAGTACGTGACCTTCCGATGACGAGCAGCGCACCCTAGCCCACTGCGCCGCATGGCACGCCACTTACAAGGGACCTCGCTATGCGGGGCTGCTTGTTCAGTCTCTAGGTCAGAAGGTACTCAACCAAAGTGCATTTCTACTTTCTGGAGAGAGTGTGTCTGCGTGCCGTTCTGAAGAGGACCCGGCTATTCTTTGAATTTGCAGAGATCGACTGTACCATGTGGGTTGATGAAAACAGAAAAGCGACCTCGCGCAGCATGGCCACCACCACGGAGTGCTCCCGTTACATTCCTACATTCCCGGCATGGTAATCTCTACAGTAGCCCCCCGCTATACATGGGTGATACATTCCAAGACCTACAGTGGACGGCTGAAGCTGTGAATAATAGTGAACCACAAACCCCCAATTTAACTTGATTTTCCTGTACTTGCATATGGTAATTGATAAATCACCTACAGCAAGACATTTCCAACATTAAATAGAGTAATAATGATAAAGTACATTGTCCATTATTATGCAGAACTGTACAGTAAGGGTTCTCATTAGAGATTTTGCGCCCCATGAAAGCATATCATATTTCCCCCCCAAACAGAACAATCATATTCTGTTCCTTGTACAACCCCCCCCCCCCCCTCCCCATGGCACCCCTGTGTACAGTACTGTACTCTCAAGGGATGATGGAGCAATGAAAACCATACTTTTTATACTCCTGAAATGACCAAGGAACAACAGAAATAACATTTAAAAACCACAATTTTTTTTACTATTTTGCTTTTTACTTTTTTTTACAGTTACTGAAACCATGGCCACTGGGTGACTACTCTACTACTTTCCAATGTCTTATATAGTTTTGCATAGCGCCTGTTTTCCTGGGGCTGGTGCGCTGTTGCTGGAGCTGCCATGATCTCCAGTTCTGTCCCCAGCCCTAGCTCCATCTGGGTGGGGTTTGCATGTTCTCCCCATGTCATCATGGGGAATCCTCCAGGTGCTCCGGTTTCTCCCCCACAGCCAAAAACACACCAAGTTCAACTGGAGTTACCAAATTACCTGTAGGTATGAAGGATGTGTGTGCCCTGCAATGGGTTGGCACCCCATGCTGGGACATTCCCTGCCTTGTGTCTGTTGTTTCTGAGATGTGTGTTCCAGACCCCTGTGGTCCTATAATACAGCTGCCATAGAAATTGGATAGTATAGTTTTGCACTGCCTTTAGTCACTTTGTCACTAAGTGTGCCTGAAAAATAGAGCAATCTAATGCACTACTTACACGTGGCCAATGATGAATGATGATCTCGTGTGCCCGGCAGAGTGAGCCCGGCAGTGTGAGCCCGGCAGAGTGAGCCCGGGAGCGTGAGCCCGGCGGCCTGAGCTCGGCGGCGTGAGTCCGGCAGAGTGAGCCCAGCGGCGTGAGCTTGGCAGAGTGAGCCCGGCGGCGTGAGCCCAGCGGCCTGAGCCCGGCGGCCTGAGCCCGGCAGCCTGAGCCCGGCAGCGTGAGCCCGGCAGAGTGAGTCCGGCAGCGTGAGCCCGGCAGAGTGAGCCCAGCAGCATGAGCCCGGCAGCGTGAGCCGCCCGTGATGCAAAGGAAGGTTCATAAGTTCCATGCACTGGGCCTGCCTGTCCATCCACCCTTCTCGCCTCTCAGCTGCCAATCAGTCCTGGCCAGCTGTCTGTCTTATTCACTGACACTCTCTGCTGCTTGCTCTTCATCACTCTCCTGAGCACTTTCCATGTTTCTGGGCCATCAGTCCGACCCTCGCTGCCATCTGTTACATCGGATTCGCTGTCTAAGTTACCAGCCCGCTGTCACTCTGGCTTGCTGTCAGTAAGCTGTCCTGCTGACCGTCCCCTTTTCTGTCACTGTCAGTCAGACTCAGTCATACTCTTGTTCTTAATAACTAAGATTAATTATTGTCAGTTATACATACTTTCTTGTCATTAGTAGTTGGAAGCTTCTTAAAATCAATCTTAGTCCATTTTAACCAGACTTTGTCCTGTTAAAATTTTGTCTTGTGTCATTTTCAGCAGGTAATATACCTGCTAAGATCATGGACCAGTTTAAGGTTCTGTTATAATGTCCTTAACTGGGTGACTAAACCTGAATTGTTCTACTAAAACTGGCATTGCATGTAAAGAAATGGTTTTTGGGGTATGTTGGGTGATATGGGTGGAGCCACAGGAACACTGGCCCCGGCTGAAAGCTGATTGGCCCCTGGAGTTCCTCCTTCTCCTATTATTCACAGATTCAAAACATATCATTGGCTGATGATAAAGTGAGACTCTTTGTGTGAATTCTGACATAAAAAATTCCTAGAATCGCCCTGGGAATTATGGTTTCAGTTCCTACCCTGGCCCTGCGTGTGCGGAATTTACGTATTTAATATTATTATGGGATGCTTTTGAGTATTCCAGCCTTGTTGTAGAATCTGAAGACTTGGTGCCTCTGAATGGTTCCTGGCGTGTGTCTCTGGGTACCCCGGGATGGATCAGCTTTCCCTGCCTCATGCTCTGTGTCTCCAGCCTCCAGGCTGTCGGTGACACTGTACTGGATAAGCAGTTAGGGGAAACGAGTGGATATTCTGTCGCTTCAGATGAAAGCAACCAAAATAAATACACAAGTCAGACTCATATACCATTCAAGATGCCTTCATCAGTGATAATCCCTCTCGCTATCCATCAACAGCAGCGAGACGCACCCTTGCCGTCAGTGACCTTCTTTATCGCTGACAGTCACAGTCGTCAGCTGTGATTTCCCTTCTCCGTGCTTTCAGTCGCACCCTTCTGTTTTGCCAATCCGCCCCTTATCGCTGTCCGCTTCATGTCCTACTCGTCACGATGAGTCTACGTGGTGATGGTGTCATCCGCTGTTGTGTTGTCAGTGATGGCACTGATCAGTAGCCCTACTCGGTCCCGGCCGCAGCCGGATTAAGAGCATTGTGTGTCCCTGGGCAACAGCACATGACATCACACCAGAAAGAAACAGAGCTGATTGGTGACTCACGAAATTTCAGAAATGCATCTAAATCTGATTATGTATTTTTCACAGTCAGATACATCCCACACTGCCAACAGTAACACAGTCAGTAAAAGTCTCTTATTGTCATGCACATTCCTGATAACTGTCAGTCACGCTGTCCATTGCAGTCTTCCTCACCTCCTCAAGTCACTTCACTTATCAGTCGTTACTAAAATGAAATATGTGATCTCTGCATTGATATATAGAAATCATATGGAATTCATTCCACATATTGCTTACTTTCACATGACACAGCAAGCTACAATTTTCACCCAGCACAACACAAATCAAATCATGCAAGGAATCAAACTGTATGTCTCATAGATGCGTGTTTGTCAGTAAGTGTCAATTCTAAGTAATTTAAACAAAACGGCAGTCAGTGAAATATATCATGGGACAGCCAATCTCCAACTGCTTATTGTGAAAAAGGGTCTGGAGAGGCATAAGGTCGGGCTGCCTCTCATCACAGGGCAGTTTCATCGATGCATTATGGGAAATTCAGCAGTTATTCTAACCGCATGCTTGTGTTCTGCCAGAGGAAATTTGGGTACCCAAAAGTGGAAATTCCACACACAGCCCAAGTAGAAGCAGGATTCAAAATCACAGTACCAGAGGTGTGAGACAGCCGTGCTAATTCCTGAGTCATTTTGTAGTCTTGACAGATTACTCTATAACTTCAGGTCAACCTCATGTAGATTAGGTTAACAATCCATCTATAAAAGTCCTCAGTTTAGACAGCTAAACATTTAAAAACACTTCTGCTATACAGGTTAGGGTAGTAACAGCCACCGCATAGGTGAATAATGCGAAATAATAACACTTTGCAAACTTTAGGAGTTTGAGACCCAAGAAACACACCCTAGTTCTCTCCTTTCAGAAGTGTACGATTTCACAAGTGTTAAATTGTGTCTTAAAGAAAGAAGAAATAGTCATCCTCCAATATGATAGTATTTTGTGATAAAATCGTTGGATCATTTTCAGCGAGCAGTAAAACCTGGCATCAGTTTAACCTCTCTGAAACTATGAAATCTTACTAAATTGCTCGCTACGCATCAAAGAAACTGAGTTAAATGATAAGAAGGGAGATTATGAGTGATAAAAATATACATATCAAGTGTACAATGGGCAAGATATATAATGTGTGTTTTTTTCTGTTTCATTTTTACACAATGTGCTACAGTTTGGGACTAACACTGCCTCAAAGCACAAGAAGTCTTTTTTTCCCCATGCAAAATTATCATGGTTCTGTTAAATATATGTATTAATATTGCCCAGAATTGTTGAATTATTTTGAGGATTTCTTAGTAAAACAGCAAAAAATTGTTTATTAGAAAGGAAGTACTCAGAGGATGTAAACTGACTTCATTTTCTAGACTCTACAGGGAATCTGAGTTTTCTAAAGAAAATTTCATGGATGTAATTCTGATTCCTGGTATCGATGGGCAGTTCTATTGCCTTTCTTGGAACAGTTGCAACCTAGCTGTATTTGGTATTTATTTTCCCATGTACAGCCCTGGCAAAAGTCATAAATCCTAGGTATAGTTATAACGAAAATGTTTATTAAGTTTATTCTGAAGATGTTAGATCAGATCCAGCTCAAGATACTGTGCTAAGCTCTCTTCCAGTTTCATTCTCAGTTTTTGCATTTATTAGCATTCTCTGACTCGCAATAACCGAACGGGACCTCCCATTACTTTTAGGTTTTCTGCATAGGATGAACTGCACGCAAATGCTGTCTCTGCCTGACTGACGGCAACCTTTGTTCACAGACTAGATCTGACCTTGAAGATGAGCCTTCCAGAGGAAGTAGAGGTCGTGGTCAAATCTCGAACCGAAGAGCTCGCGTTGTGTTTTATCTCTCCCATTAGCATTGCATTTCCACCTAATTTAAGACTGATGTAGCCCGAGAAAACGCATTGTTAGTCCAGAAATAATCATTAACATCCTGATTTTCAAAGCCATTTCGGGAAAGGCTATTCAGTGCATTAGCATGAAATGATCTGTTTATGCAACTTGTCATTACCACTCGCTCTCGGAAAGGCAGCGATTACAGCGGATCTGCTCGTTTAACAAATAGATACAGGTAAATCGACTCTCATTTATTCAATAATAACCTTACTTATTGTGCAGTTTTTATTTTTTGCCTGCCTGAGAACAAAAGACCAAGAATGGGATTAAATGACGAGGCACCAGCAACCATCTGTTGAAGATACAGCCAGACCATCATCACCGTGCATTTAAATATCATTATATTGCTGCACATCAGAGAGGCTTCGGTGTTTGTGCAGACTTGCTTTACAGTTTGAGTAATAAAAACATTTTTTTTTAGAAAGTTCTAGCATATATTCGCTGCTAAAAAACAGGACAAAAAATGCAGGATATTCCTTCCACTTGTGAAGGTAAGTAATTATTGAGTCGCATCCTTATACTTTGTGTCTGGCGCCTTTCAAATCCCCCCAGTATGGTAGGAAATGCAACATCTGTACAACATTGGTGGCTTGATGTACGGGTGAGGCACCTGGGGACATTGGCGGCCTGCACAAAGCACCAAAAAACACAACCACACACACACACAAAGCGGGCTTCTGGTCCGTTCCTTGGCGTGCTTCAAGAGGCGATTCCCCCAGGAGTTGCCCGTCCCTGCATGTACGCTGCCTTTCCTGCCCAGCCTTTACAAACCTGCATCTTTTCAATGCATCTCTTTGTCCTCCGACTCAAAGGTCCGGCAGATTAGAGAGCCCGGCGTGCAGCTTCTACAGGCCACGGCTCACGCTCTTCATCTGGCGCACATTGACTCCGCGTCGGAGGAGTCGAGCGCTTATACGGTATCTTTTGCCGAGGAGTCTCTACAAGAGCAGCCTTGAACAAGAATACAGAGCAGCCGTCTCAACCGGCGTGAAAGGAAGAATCCCAGGAATGAAAACTCTGCTGGAGGTTTTGAGGAACGAAGCTCAGGGCTTTGAGGAAAAAGCATGAATATGCCAGTGTCCTGATAAGGACAAACATAACAAGCTCTATTGAAAGGCAGTAACACAGACACATAGAATAACACATCACAAAAAGCCCAGAATATAGGATTTTCCACCTCATTCTTCCCTTGAAAGGGTTGCAAGGTTCCAAAACATTTTTTCCCCAAAGTCATTCCCGAAGTCACAGACAACGACGCTGAACATCTGTGTTCTCAGTTCTCGGGCTGAAAATTGCCCCTTGGTTTCCTGCTGGTTGTTCATAGGTGCGTAAAATAATCATCCAACAAATAGCCTTATCAGGGAAAACAAGCAAAGAAACAACAGATATTGAATAAATAACAATACAAGCCCCATCTGTGCATTCCTTATGAAGGCCGACATTTCAGGGCCCGAGCTCTGTGGTTTCACACGGGGTTTGTGGCACAGCAAAGTCCCCCACATCCTCGTCATCAAAGATGTGACATGCAGTCCTCAAATATGCGCTATTCAGAGGGAGAGTGGCAGCTGCCCTTGAACTGGCATGGCTGTTCCTCAAGGGCCTTCGTCTTGTGGAGCATGTAACACTATCACATATGGGAGGGAAACCAAATATAGACATGGGTCCTCTCCCACATCTAAAGGGCGCAGTAGGAACACAGAAACCTCGGCAGATCCTAGGGGCCCAGAGCTTTACAGGGGCCCTTTAATATATACAAAAATACAAATTATATGCAAAATTAGGTCAGTGGGCCCAGAATTTCTAGCTATGTCCCTGCCCCTACCCACTCTCCTACTAACTGTGCAACCCCGTGAACCATAACTGCAAAGTCTGAGAAGGTTCCCGATTCTGATGAACGTTCAGTGACTGGGCGGCCTGGAGTTGAAGGGGAACTGAATGTCTTAGACCAGATACTCCTCAGTTTGTGGAAAAAAGCTATGTTCAATGAGGGTCACGGCACTGTGGGCAGAGCCAGTCAAGTTGCTCCTCTTCAACTGCAAAACAAATACCGGGTTGCTGTGAGATAGAGTTGTGCATAAATGTGCAGAAATAGCCGAGATACCGCAGAGACAAAATGTGGAGTGTTATTGACACCAGACTTGAGTGGCTCTCAACAGACTGAATCAGAATCCTCCCTGTTAAGCAGGGGTTTCTCTTTGCCCTTAGCAGTGCTCCACTGAAAGCCTGATTCTGCTTTACTTTGATTCTTCTATTGGAAGCATTGTCATAATACCTGCCCATGATGGGAGATGGGGAACAAAGTCACATGATACAGGGACTGGAGAACGGGTGATAGATTGTATCAGAGAATGCGAATGGACATGGTTTTAACCATAATGGTGGGGAGGAAAAAACGTGCAACCTTTTTCAGTGTCAACTCAATGAAGAACACAAGAAAATAAACCCAATCTCCTGTCTTGGAAAGGTCTACATTGGGCGCAAATTCTGACATGTCTGGACGTGTTTTCTAGGGCTGAGGTGAAAACTTGACAGGCGATAAGGCAAAGTGAATTTGGGTTAAAGTGATTTATTGTGCTTTAGTCGGTAAGCCTGTCGATCGCTTTTGGCTGAATTAACCTTAACTTCATAACTACTTTTGGACCAACTCATCACACGTGTGTATTAGTTTTTCAAGAGCAAATCGTCTTCCTTTTAGTCCACACGCTGCAGTTCTCAGCCAGGGAAAGTGGTCTGAAGAACAGACAGGTGACTGATGACCTCACACAGCCCGGCTTTCAAAAAGAACCTTTAAACCTAACAGAACTCCTCTGATGTTCTCCCTGCATTATGGATCGCAGACCACTGGCACCCACGGTCTGTCCAGCTGCGACGCCATGTTTATCGTTTGATGTCTCAGCAGAGCTGCAGGCCTGGAGTAGCGTGTGGCTGCTAAAATGTCCTTGCATCAGGGAAAAGGCACTTCCTGTCCCGTTGGCGTCTTTGTTATTGCGATGGGCGAGGCCTGCTTTTGCTCATTACAGCCCATCTTCCCTTAAGCAGCAAAGAACGCCATTTCCACAGATGACCCATCTCTGTGTCTGTATTCTCTGGAACTGGCTGAGACGTGTGAGATTGCCCTTACTTCTATTTTTATATTTTCAGAACACACGCATCACCCAACCCCCCCCCCCCCCCACCCCCGGCAGAACTCAGAGAAGGATGAAAGTAAAACTGATGATACACTGCTTTTTAAAAATACCCCTGATTTTTCAGCCTCCGGTGGGATTCTTTAAAAAAAAAGTGGGGGGTGGGTAATTCAGTGGGAAAATAATAAACAGAGTGGCGTTGACAAGCCTGTTCATACTGAGACACAGTATAAGTCTGCCCCTCTTTCTGGGTCCTCTGCTCGTCAACCACCCCCCACCCCCGAGATTCTTCCGAGATTCCCCCAGCAAAATGCCCTGCGCTTGGTTATAATGGACCATTGAGGCTCTTAACTGCTCCCCTACTCCTCTTTGAAGAAAAGAGCACAAGTCAGCTCATCTCTGTGTCAGTTCGTGAGAACTCTGCGTCTGTTATCTTGACCATGTGCATAAGCTCTTTTGCTCTGCAAGATTCCTTATGTCCGGTGAGGCCGTCCAGTCCTCTGATGAAAGTCCTTTCACCAGAAAAAAAGGCACAATGCTTTTCCAGCATTTTCGGTGTCACTTGAAATTAAACATGGGTATGAGGAGAATTTTGAAGTGCAGTGGGCTCAAAGCAGTGAAATAACGATATTCTTTTGGCTGGAAGTGAGTTAAGAGTGAGGTGTCACTCTAGCCTTATGCTACAGCATGCTATTCACAGACATGGGGCATGGTGCTCCGGATGTCGCCTAGTACAGATGCTACAGTCCAGTCGTGACTGGAAGAGAATGGCAACAAGCAGTATATAAAGAGTATATAATGGGGCAAGGCCACGGGAGTAGTGGGAAGACATGATTGGTTCCCAGGGTGCCTCCTTCCCCGACACTCACCGATTCAAGACATATCATTGGCTAATGCTAAGATTGGCCCCTCAATATGAATTGTTGCCCCTCTTATGCCCCACCCCCACCTTAAAAATCCTAGAATTTCCCCTGCTAATGAGGGAGGTCTTTTTGGGTCCCTGATTCAGGGCCAGATGACAGACTGGTGGTGTATAACCAGAGACAATGACTTAGCGCAAGAGGCTGGATCAGGGGGCCTGCCTTGGATATTGCTAATGGCTGAACCTGGTGAGGCGTAGTTTTGAATTAGTTGGGTCTGACACTTTTGGACCTTTGAGTTATGGCGAATTAAGTGTGTAGGGCATGTTTTCAATTATTGCATCTACACTACCTTACTTACAACTAATTCTGTCTATATCGGACTAGCTTTCTCTCCATCACTCATAATGCAACACTAAATGGAACGGATAACGTGGCGGATTTGTTAAGAAAATGTTTCTCCTTTTTCTGCATGTGTTCTCGGCCAATCAAGTTATTTATGAGACTCAAATTGTATATAAAGTCGTTACGCAACTGCATTTATTAAAATGACTGCCAACAAATTCGAAAGGGGAAAAAAAACGCGCACATAACACGGAATACATTGCTCGGAGCTCTCGCTTCCCTCCGTCTCGCGACGCTCGCCTGTTACTCTGCTGCAGGCACCACCAACCAGATGCCCCTCTGTTCTTAAGCATCTGCGCTAGCCACCCACTGCCTAATCCTGCAGCCCTTTAATGAAACAGCTCTAGATCGGTACCAGATTCACCGGCGTGCGGCTCGCAACTGACGGACTGCATGGTAGCGGACAGGAGCCGCAGCGCCGGCCTGGCTCGGTGTCACATTGGCGTTTGTTTCATGACGACTTGTGTGAACCCAAATCTAAGGTGGATGGTGTGCCTCTGACCAGAATCACGTGCGCGGGGGGAGGGCTTTCAACAAAACAATCGAAGAGCAAATTTCCAGAACTTATTTCATTTTTTTCTTGTTTTTGAGATGAGACTGTCAATGACCTACATTACAATTCCTCATCATATGTTAAGAACGTAAGTATATATGAAATTTACAAACGAGAGGAGGCCATCGAGCTCGCTTGGGGAGAATTCCACTAATAGCTCACTGTTGTTAAAATCTTATCTAGCTCTGATTTAAAGGAACATGTGGTTTTCGCTTGTACTGCACTAGCAGGAAAACTGCTCCTTACTCCTTAATCTTCTAAAGAAGTTGAAAAATGTTCTCCTGCTAATTTTCACCTATGGCCATGAGTTCTTTTATTTGAACTAATGCTGAAGTAACTATTTAGCTGAACAGCACCCAGACTTGTTTGAATCTTACACAGCTCTGGAAAAAATTAAGAGACCACAGCAAAACTTCCACTTTCACTCTTTTCTCAATTTATTTGGGTATGCGTCTGTATAAAACGGTACATTTTTTTAAACTCCAGCCTGGCTTTTCCCTGTTTCTCATTGATGAAGGGCTTCTTCCTTGCTTTATGGGTGTTCAGACCTACTTCTAGAAGCCTGATAGGAATTGTCCTAGCAGTGCACTTCACACCACTTAATGTTTCCCATTCCATTTGAAGGTCACTTGAGGTCACCCTCTGATTTATGAGGTACTGTCGGATGAGTTAATGGCCATCTCTGGCATTAGAAAGTTGCTCCCCCCGTCCACCTGACTGGTTTCTGGTCATTCAAAGTGTCTCCTGTTTCACCTTGACCTTGTGTACTGCTGTCTTAGAAACTTTGAGCCTGGAAGTGCCCTGCTCCACAGCATAGCCTTCTGCCAGCAGAACCAGGATTTAACAATGCTGATTTTTTTAAAATATACAGTGGTCTCTCAATTTTTTCCAGAGCAGTATACTTGGATCATGTCCCCACGTAGTCTCCTTTGCCGGAAGCTGAACAGATTCAGCTCAGCTAACCTCGGCTCATAAGACATTCCTCTGAGACCGGGAATCAATTTTGTTGAACCAACAGCTACAGAATTACGAATCAAAACTCTCTCAGTCCACAGCTAATCCACAAAAATTTTCTTGGAAACGTATCCCGTGGACTGAGCAAGTTTTGGAAATTTTCTCCGCAATCCATCTCTTCTGCCGATGTGGGGAAGAATGAAGTGACAGGTTAGCCATTAGCCCGGCAGCATGTTTGATCTGCGATGCCGTTTTCTCGTACACATATTGAACACGTGTAGATTTTATTTTATTTTTTTTAGATACTGGGCCCCGTAGTTATGTAGACCACAGCAATATGTAACTGATGTGGCAGCGGCTCTGTTTACGACGAGTTGTTAACGATTATCAATGCGGTTGTGCCCGCTATACCATATCTCTGCCCCTTCTAGCGTAGACAGCAGTGTACGTTAAGTGAATACAATTTATCACCCTCCACTGGAACCCAGGGTTCTGTAGCAGGTGCACCTAGCCTTTTCTTAGATTTTTTTCATTTTTTCCTACATAAAGGTTATTCATATTGATTAGTTTGCATGTACTGAGTCATGTGTGTGGAGCTAAATCACCAGCATTGTAGAAATATATCTGTATCAGTGCAGAGCAGGCACGCCAACAGCGTATTTGGAAAAGCGGCTTTATATTGCTTATTTTTAGATATCAAAGTAGCACATAAAATGTATTCATACATATATGAGGTAGGTCTCTACTAGTCTGAAGTTTTTTAGAGCCTGAGGTTGTTGAGATGAGCCCAAGACAAAAAATAATTAGCAAGAAGTCTTTGTAACACAGAATTACAGGATTTTTTTTTTCCTCAAAAAGTTTCAGTATTCCTTTTTTATTACTTTAAATTAAAGAATGTCTTTATTAAGTTGACCTTTCTCACTTGAAAAGGTCAAAAACATGTCTCTGTATGTGACTGCTTTGGAAAGTGTGCTTTAATTTTGAGATAGAGCAACGACATGGATTTTACCCTGATTTACCAGCGTTGTTATACCTGCCTGCCAAAGGCCACCCCAGTCCCGACTGTCCGGACTGCTAGCTGAGAATGGCTTCTGCTGCATTGCCATGGTGACCACAGCCTCCCGCTCCCACATCAATCTCTGGTGTTCCAGTGTTTCTCAGGCAGAGACTCTTCCTTCTTAATTATCTGCAGCCGACGGCCTTTAATGAGCTGAAACAGTTGAGGCATCCCGGCTTCGTTCTGTCGCTCTCCAAGATCGATGTTTGTTTATTTTTTTTTTAACTTTGTCACTTATTAATAAGGCTGGTAGAAGGTGTCGCTTTAAACTTCCCTGGATTTGATGCTAATGATTTCAAATGCATGGAGTGGTAGGTTGATTCTGAATGCCAAAAAGCTTACTGGGATTCCAAGGAACCATTTTCATGGCTGGTAAGAACACTGCCTGTGTAGTTGTTACATTTGATGAAGACAAATCTGCAGAATCTATCCTCCGGTATTTCCTGCAAGAGTTCTCCAAAGATCCCCTGTTATGAAGGTCTGCTGGCTTTCGCTATTCGCCTCCATACCTTGTGCCTAGATACCTTCGGTTAATGAGCAGCCAGGTGCCTTGGAGTTAAGTTGGGTTTGTGTTTTTGCGAAAAGGGTTAGGGAAAGTATGCACTATATGCAATTGAGTCTGCAGAAGTGTGGCTGTGGGGTCCAGCTGTGGGCGATGTGTGGGCTTGCAGGGTCCAGGAGGATGAAGATGTTACTGATTAGCTTGTCTTAGACAATCAAAGTACACATTTAGCTGCTTATGCCAGACTGGCTTCCTAGGCAACAAACGTTTTTGCCCATTTATGCAGCCTGCTATTTTACTGGGGTGAGTGAGGTTAAGCATGAATTTTCAGGGATACAAGAGAAGGGCAGGGCCTATAGGTACTAGAAGGTACTATTTGGGATTTTTAACCATGTCAGTACCTGTTATCTGGTACAACATCTGTATTTTTCTGTATTTAACTTTTATTTTCCTGAAAACGAAGTTAAATTCTTAGCCAGGTGGGTCATACCCCCCTCCCCCACCAGCATGAGAAAATCAGCGTAATTATTTTGGAGTTGCCTTCTTTGCCCCTGGCATCTCATTGTTATTGATGCAGTGTATAATATGTGATAATCGTAACAAAGAATAAAAACGGTAATGAAACGGAATTTGCTGGCTGGGGTCCTGCACATAAATCCCGGGCAGGATGGATCCCGGCTCGCCCCGGGGGCTGATAAAATGGCCAGCTAGCTGCTCCCCCCCCCCCCCCCCCTTTGTTATTGAATCATTGGTCAACTGAAAAACTTTCGCTTTTTCATTCTGCGGATTCGCTTAAAATAAGGCGGCTAAATCATTCCGGTTGTTTATGGGCACCCAGCGATGGATATCCTGACCCTTTCGAAGGCTCCGAATTAATCATCTCTCCCTGCCAGGTTAAGAGGTTAACGTGGGCGGCGTGTTAAATAAGAAGAGGGAGGGTGCCAACGCAGCATATTCTACACGCCGGCATGTGTTTTA
This sequence comes from Petrocephalus schoutedeni, assembly GCA_026780765.1. NCBI lineage: Eukaryota > Metazoa > Chordata > Actinopteri > Osteoglossiformes > Mormyridae > Petrocephalus > Petrocephalus schoutedeni. The sequence goes on along the minus strand of JAODKL010000038.1, from coordinate 15,045,922 downwards.
TCAGTAAGACGAGGCTGTGTGATGTAGCTCATGCTGCTGTTCTGCAGTGCCAGCTGAGGCCTTGACTGCTCTGAGACAGGCTGTCACCTAGGGAAATGGGCAAACATGGACAGGACGACCCACCTACCATCTTCAGCACAAATGCTACCCGAATGTTTGTGTAACTGGGTGCGGCTTCACAAAATATGAATAAAAGTGAGGCTCACTCGTCAAGTTTCTGTCCTTGTGTAGAATGAAGGACACGTGTTTCACGTGCCGGTATGCACACCTGAGAAACACGCATGCTCACACTCACACGGACACCGGAATGCATGCAAGATTCAAAGTTTCACTCTCCACCACTCAAAAGCAAGGAATACTTTCATTTGTTCACAGACACACTAGGGTATACGTGCACGCGCACGCGCACACACACAAAAAACAGAAGGTTAAAGGACTTATTTCCCCTTCATGCATAGTAAATACAGTTTCCTCCTCTGCGAGCTAGAATTTCAATATGGTTTGTTATAACTCCTGCGTGTCCTCTATTTTAACAGCCGCCCCAGGTCAGATGAAAGCACATTAAAATTGACATTCACATTTCCAGTGGTAATAAAATACAAACTATGCATTATAACTCTGAAATAAAAAGAATACCCCTAGACTTTGTGTCCCAAAAAAACCACGAACAGCATGGAAAATCCTGCCTGGAAAATCCGAATGCGAGAACAGCGTCGCATTTTTTATAAAATAGCTGTAAAAGGGTTTTAACGGCAATGCAGTAGAGATGGAAACAAACTGTGCGGTATAGCCTTACTACAGCCCTGGTCGGATATATAGGCATGGGAAGTGGATGGGTAATATACTGCATTTTTGTTACGCATTGCATCGTTCAGGTAGTCATGAGGGGAAGAAGTCCAACAAAGAAAATCATTTGCCCTCAGCCACTGTGTCAAGTGGATTTTAGTGTTGGTATGAATGATTTCTATGTGCATAAATTTGTCGCGTCAAGGTGAGGAGATCAAGAACGAACAAGAAATAAACATTATTTTTTTGCATTTCTACACCACTTTGCATGTGTAGGGGTTACTTTAGGTCATAGAAATGCATTTAGTAAGACATGATGTCTTAGGGTTAAGGTATTTGGAGAAAGGGTATGTATCCATTTGAGAGGGAAGACCTGATGTTTTTCCTGGTACCTAAAGCCTTTCCTTAGCTTTTCTTGTTAGTTGGTGGCCTCACTCCCAAATTATAGGCCAGGCCATTCAAGCTCTGAAATGCAGAGCCAGCCAGATCTTCTTCATTTCTAGCTTGGATTCCCCTACTTCCTTTACCATTCTTGGTCAAGGTTCTGTCAATGGTTTGAAACTGGACCTTGGTGAAAGACAAGGCCCAAGAGACCTGGAGACAGAGGGGCTTTTTGTGATCAGTGATCACTAGGATTGGATTGCTGGCACTGCCAGCTAGCACTTACACTCTTTGGGGGCAAGCTTCACTAGATAATGGTCAAAATGAGTCACAAAGGGGTTCAACCTGGGTGGAGACAAAGGCACAGGGGTGCAAGGTCAAGTAGGTTGACCTGGAGAATAAATCCCTGTCTGACCTCAGAGGCATCCACCATAAAGGGCTTATCTGGAGTTTGATGAGCCAGGTAAACTTCTCCTTGAGTCCAAGGAAAACCTCCTGTAGGCAGCTCCAGATAACATGGCTATAGATGATAGCAATGCCCAAGAACCACTGCAACTCCTATAGCAAAGTAGGTGGAGGTCAGTCCTCAATGTCTTGGACTTGCTTGGAGACTATCTGAACTTCTGAATGGGTCAGGATGTTTCTGAAGCTTTAAATTCTGGTGGCATGAAATATGCACTTTTCCTGTTTCATGAACAGCCTGTTCTTATCCAACCGACACACCTGTCTGATCTACGTTTCCACCTCCCTGGAGAATATCAGAATATCATCTAAATTGCTGATTGAGAATTATGTTTGAGGATGTTATTTAAAAAGGCCTGGAACACAGCAGGAGCTTTGACTAACCAATAAGGCATAATCACATAATTATAGTGCCCAGTGATAGTGAGGAAATCCATTTTCCAGTCACCCCCTTCTGAATTCAGACCAGGATTTACACTTTAGTTTGGGGCATATCTTGGCGTATACCAATGCAGACGTGAACTGTTGTGGCCAAAATAAGTGGAAGGCATAGCAGGTGTTCAATACATAATCAATAATCCAGTAATCAATACAGGCACCATACTTCATACACAGAGGCTGTCTGTATGGTCTGAATGACAGTCTGTTCAGTTCAGTTTAGTTCAGTACAATTCAATTCAATTCGCTTCAATTCAAATTAATAACTTCCTCTGGCAGGCAAAGCACAGGTGTGTACAAACCCAGGGCTTTGGTTATAAACGTCTCTATAGGTTGAGTCTCCAGGACTGAAAGTGGGTAGATATGTCCCCTTGGAAGTGATGTACTTAGAACTAGGTTTGTAGCCCACTCACCTGTGGACTAAAAAAATACTAGCTATAACACTGTAAGTAAGCAGCAGGACTTCACAGTGTAAGGTGCAGAGTACCTCTGGCATCTAGTGCCTGAGAGAGGCACTGGAGAGCAGGACAAGGTGATCCAGATCGCTGGGTGGAATTTTAGGTAAAGGTGCTAAGTGGGACATTTTTAGACTGGAACTAGGGCATAACTCAAAGTCTGAAGCCAGGACTAAACACCAAAACCGAGGGACCAAGACTAGAAGTCATGGATCGCGTGGTGAGACAAGCCAGGAAGACACTGGATACAGGTAACTATCAACATTACTCAGCAGCTTGTACTGCAAAGTTGCTGATAAAGTCAACCATTGAAGGATTAGTCAGTCATGGAGGGCGCCTGACACCACTCTACCTACTGTTCAACCCACTGGGCTGAAGAAGTTACAATGGCAACATACACTACAAATAACCCAAGAGCTCCACTCCAGCTTCACTGCGACTGTAGTTAGCTTGTTATGTGCAAGAAATTAATTAGCAAGCCTACAGAACATCTAAAAACATCTGCATCCCTGGACTGAGTAGCTGTCTTCCCTTGGCTTTTATGAGGCTATTTCTTTACATGCTCACAAAGCAATCTAGTTATTCCCTGTGGACGTTTTTTGTGCAATGCATATAATTGCCTTTGCAGTCTGTGCGTTCGCTGACTGGCATCGCCTCCTTCCACCTTTTCATTCCGGCGCTGGCGGCAGCCCGTGAGCCCGTCGCCTGCCGCGGGCCCCTGACCTTGTAGATCCTGTCACGCATAGAACCCGTCCTCCCACCTGTTCTGGTACCTTGTTTGCGCTGGAACGTGCATAACGTGGGCGGGAGTGAGGCGGGGCGTCCCAGGAGCCAGACGGGTAACTGGCATTTCTCTTTGCAGCCTGTTTTTGCCCCCTTGTCATATAGCTGGTGTTGGGAGGGGGGCGAACATCAGCCTATTGGTCCCACATTTGGTGGGGGGGGGGGGGGGGGAGGTG